>OY390718.1:44382526-44935221 GCA_959613365.1 Balanococcus diminutus | reverse complement strand
GAGGAAATTGGTCAATTTTTCAATTTTTTCGCATTCGAATATTATCAAATATTTTCAAATCCACTATCGAAATATTCGATTAATCGAGAAAAATAGTCGAAATTTATAGATTTGTCATTTGGAAAATCATCATCATTCAAGTTTGTCGAACATTTTTGCTCAGTTATTAAAATGTTCAAAACCGAATATTTTCTCCAAAAATATGTAATGGAGGAAAATAATCATAAATTGGATGATTTATTAGATTAAAATTTTTAGATTTAAATAATTTTATAAAAAATCGTCTTTGAGAGAAATCTGGGGGAAAATATCTAAATTTTTTGACGTTCTTCCTTCTTTTTTTTTTTAACATCGTATTTTCTTTATTTTTAAAGAAAAAAATCTCAATTTCTAATCCAAAATACCTACCTATTTTTCAAAGACAAAAAAAAAATTATTTGGAATTGAAGAAATTTTGCAATTTTTGGAATTAAAAAACTTTTCAAATTTTTAAAGCAAAAAATCTCATTTTTTGACGGAATTTTTTTTTGTCTTGAAATACAAAAAAAATCTAGGTTTCTTTTTTTTATTTTTAGAGAAAAAATTTTAGTTTTTGTGCCTTCATCATTAAAAAAAAAAAAAAAAAAAAAAACAATCTCTCTGTGTTAGAAACATCTTTTTATTTTTTTGATGACAAATATCTATCAAATTTTTTTAAAGTAAAAAATTTTTCAACTTGATGAAGTTAAAACCCTCTTTGTTTTAAGAAAAAAGAAAATTATTTTTCATTTAAAAAAATGAAACCTCAAGTAACAATTTTTTTAATTTCAAAAAAATCTTTCAAATTTTTTTAATTTCAAAAAAATCTTTCAAATTTTTTTAATTTCAAAAAAATCTTTCAAATTTTTTTAATTTCAAAAAAATCTTTCAAATTTTTTGGAGGAAAAAAATCTAGATATATTATTTTTTGGATAAAAAAATCCCACAATTAAAAAAAAAAAAAAAAACTCATACCTACCTAATGATTTTGGAGTAAAAAATGTCCTAAATTAACTATTTTGAGCAAAATCAGAAAAAAAAATCTGTTAGTTTCTTTTTTTGAGAAAGGAATCTAAAAAGTATTATTTGTCTGGATATCATTGAAAAAAAAATCAATTTGTGGAATGTGAAGTAAAAGAAATTTTTTTTTTGAAAAAATTTTCTTTCAATTTTTCAATTTCTCTGTTGGTTTTTACAAAAAGACATCGACGAAAAAACAGGAAAAAGTGACTTTAGGGACAATTTTTGTCAAATAGTGACAAAAAGTGACTAACATGCGAAATAGTAACAAAAGTCACTTTAAAAGTGACTAAATTCCATGCCTTTTATTGCCAAATTTTAAATTTTCGTCAGATTTCCAAGATGAATGCTAATCATGAAAAAAAAAATTATCGGTAATGTTGAGAAATTCGTTAAAATTTTCAAAATTCTAATTTTCGTTAAATTTTTCAATTTTTTGGAATTTTTATTTTGAAACTTTTTCAAAAGAATTTTCAAAAATTAAAAACTGTTACCAATTTTTAAATTGGAAAAATTATTACTTATTAATCATTGAAAATTATTGATCTACTTTAAAAATTAGGTAGCTGGATTTTAAAAAATAATTCAATAAAACAAACAATAAAAATGTTGGAATTTTCGATTCCTTCAAATTATTTATTTATTTCATTTCGGTACTTGCCTATTTTTTTCTTCTTTTTATTCATCAATAAAAATGTTTTCAGTAGGTACTTTTTCGATTTTTCTAGAAAAATTCAACTTTTTGAACATGTCAGGTGTAAAAAAAAACAATGAAAAATTGATTTAATTTTTTTTTCAAAAAATGTCAAAAAAGCCAAAAATCTAAATTTTGGAAACAAATTTACTGAAAAAAAATATATTGTTTTTGAGGTTGATTTCTTGGGCTTAAATAATTTTTGAGAGGGTCCAAATTAATGAGGCTCACTTTGCATATTTTTTTGCACACTTCAATCATCCACCCAACCCAGCTGAGCTGCGTTCATGTATGCGCATATTTTAGTATTAAGAACACTCTTAATCCCACATAAGTCTATATCTGTGACACTTTACAACGACGACTTTGAAGACCTCGTCCCGTACATGTCGTTCAATATGACGACAATATGACTAATGCGTCTTCCACAGCGTGTGAGACTATGAAGATGACGACTACGACAACGACAACGTTGTCTAATAATATCAACCGTATAAAAAGGTAGCCGAGTCTAATTCTTTTGTGTGCGCGCTTCTGACACCGAAGGTCGTTGCATAACACCCACAATAGTCTTATTCTTCTAACACATCGAAAAGGCAATTTAAAACCTATACCGCAAGTAATAACTGTGACGGCGGGACGCCAAACCGAATCGTACATTAACTATATATTTTTTTTCATCTTATAACTGGTTTACTCTCTTTGTCGCACACTGCCATGCGGATAAGGTAGAGATACCGTAACGTACGGACATATTAGCGAGAGAGAGAAGCAGATATGATCGAGTTTGATTACTCTATGGACATATTATATATTGGCACTGGCAGACTCCTCGCTCGTTCGATTTTCAATTTTTTTCCCTTCTGCTGCGATTATTTTTGTCGTTCGTCTCTGTCACCAAAATTACCCATCGATTTGCCCCCTCACTTCCTTCTGAGACTAACTCGAGCTTGTGGTAATCCTCATCATTGTTTGCTGGTTGTTGCGAAGATTATAGATAATTTGATATTTTTTTTTGGTTTGGTCCTCGCTGATTGTTCTCATGGTTTGCTTAATAGCGCGATAGATTTGTGCGGAATTTTTGTTCCATTATGTAGATAAATATATGGACATGTCGCCCGAATCGTGACGCGTTAGAAAAAAATATTTTCACGAAGAAAAAACGCGAGATAGACAAACGTGCCAACTGCCAAGTCTCATGGTCTGCGACAGCGACAGGACAGCGAGCAAGTTAAAAGTATAGGGAATATGATTTAATCGAGTGTATTAAATTATTATGGTCGCTTACCGTGCAAATAGTCGGTCCGAACGATAACGGAAGATCTGACGAGATTCTGCAATTGCTGCTGTTTTTAACGTTATTGCTGACTGCGGAATTGGTAACCTGGCTGTTGGAGGAGCACGTCGTCGACAGCAGATTATTCGCTTCCGGTTTCAGAAACCACGATGCTACTGAGGCCCACTGTAAAAGATGAGAAAAATCGAAGGGTTAGTCGAGAGTATTATTGGGTGACAGGAATATTTCGATGAGAGAATAAGCAGATTGTAAACTTGTATTATTATTATCTATCGTTTGTACGAATGTAGTAGGTATAATAACTTTCCTGAAAATCGAGTAGTTAAGTGCAGAATGATAAAAATCACGAGTATTGGAAAAATCGTAAATTACAGGCAAGTGCGAAGAAAGAAGTTGGTAGTAAAATTTTCAATTTATGCAAATCTGAAATATGGCGAGATTCGTTAAAATCGTAAAAATCATCTCGAAATGATGACAAATTTGAAAATTATAGAGATTTTAAAATTTTAAAAGAATTTTGAACGAATTTCAAACTGAAAAAAAAAAAAAAACTGAACACGTACCTACTAAAAATACTCGTAATGTTTAGGATAATCGAGATTTCTTCACGCTCGAAAATAATGTCGATAAAGTTGCAAAAAAAATATTGTCATCGTGTAGAAAAATTGGGTCCTATCTATCTAAATAATGAATCTCTGTAAAGAGTAAAGACACAGCAATTTAAATATCAAAAATTGAAAAATCCTCTCTGTAAAGTCCTTTTAAAATAGGTAGGTACCTTTTTTTTAATTGATGAAAAATCAAGTATTTTCATTTGACTCGATGAAAATTGATTGATTTTTCAGTATCGAAAAATTTTTCAATCATAGTTTCCAGAATCGATTAATTTTTAATTTCGATGTATCGATTAATTTTACAATCGATTCTGCGATTTCCGTTTCGTTAACAATTTTCAATTTTCCGAATTCCGAATAATTATAATTTTTTTGATTTTGATACATCGAATAGTTATCGATTTCGATGCATCGATTATTATTTTTTCGATCAATTCTCCAAATTTTTTAGTTTGATCATTTTTTTCGAATTCGATTATTTGATTGAGTTTTCAATTTCGATTGGTCGATTAATTTTCGATTTCGATAAATCGATCAATTTTTCAATCAATTCTGCGATTTAGTTGGTTCAATAAATTTTTAAATTTGATTATCACATGTTTTTTGATTTTTACCTATATCAAGAATTTCTCTCGAATTCGATTATTGAATCGAGTTTTCATCAATTCTGTGTGATTTCATTAGTTTACGAACTTTTCTAATCTATCCAGTTTTTTCAATTCTGAAAAATCGAATAGTTATCGATTTCGATGTACTTATCGATTATTTTTTTGATCAATTTTCCAAATTTTTTTTTTCAGTTCTATTATTTTTCAAATTCAATTGTTTCATCAATTTTTTCTGTTGCGATTGGCTTAGTTCCGAGTTTTTCAATTTTTATGAATCGAATTGTTATCGATTTCGATGTTTCCATTTTGTCTTCAATCGATTTTACCCCATTTTTTCAAATTCAATCATCGATTAATTTTTTTTTGTTGAATAAATTGTTTAATTCAATAATTTTTCCAATTCTGATATAATTGAATAACTTTTTCGATTTTGATGAATTTATCATTTTTTTTTTTTTTTTTTTTTTTACCAAATGAGTTTTCTGATTTTTTAGGTCCTACTCCTCAGGACCTTTTTTTTTTTTTTTTTTTTTTTTTTTATTCTTTTTTGTTCATTTTTTTTTTTTTTTTTTTTAAGCTCAGTTTCAAGGAGCAAAATCTCCGAATATATAATCATCATAGCTTAATTTAGAAAACACATTGATGCCGACGGCTTCTACAATGTGTTTATATAATTTAGAGGTCGAAAAAGACATTTTTAAGAACCTAAGATTTTAAATCATACGCCAAAAGTTATTTTTATTTTATTTTTTTTTTCAAATATTTACAGAAAGATGCCGTCGTTTTGCCAAAATTAACCAAAATCATTTAATATCCAGAAGGAATTAGAATAAACCAAAGTGGAAATTACCTTAGACTTAAAGTTTTTTAATTTATTAATTTTTTCAAAATCGACAATTGAGACATTTTTTCGATTTTTATGTATCGATTATGTTTAAATAAATTATTCAATTTTTTTTTTTTGGTTCAATAATTTTTCAAATCAATTTTTGAGACAATTTTTCGATTGTGACGAATCGATTTTTTTTAAATTCACTATCGAATCGATTTTTCGATTTCGAGGAATCGATTAATTCTTCAATTAGGTAATTCTCAATTTTTTTTTACTTTTTTTTTTGAACTCAGATTTTTTGAAAAATTCGTTGATTTTTGATATTGATCGATTTTTCCATTTCGATGAATCGATCAATTGTGTGTTCGATGAAATTTGAAACGATTTCGTATTTTTCTGACATTATTTAAGCGAGCTAAGTTTTTCCAAAATTTTCATAATTTTTTTTCACTTTTTTACGAGGCTTATCTGACTGTTAATTTAATTTTAAGGTCAATTTTTTTATCGTTTGATGATTTTTTCTGGAATAGGAGAAGGGGCAGGGTTGATCATCAGTATCTAATCACCATTTTCAGTGCTACACTTTCTTCAACCGCATCAAGGGGGTGTTCAAATTCACCTTCGACATTAGTGACATTACCTTGTCTGTTTGCTTGGTTTACAAAAAAAAAAAAAAAAAAAAAAAAAAAAAAGGCAGGAAGAGCACTCTCGATTTGATTCTAATCTGTACGTGTACTCGTAGATTGTAAATAAATGCCATTAGTCGCATTCAATTAAAACGTAATTTAGGAACCCCTTCACCTTCCTCGCCATCTACGCGCTCTAATTGATAATATCGTCGCATGGGCAACATCACCACAGCCACACACTACATAAAACAAAATACGCGGTCGATTCTCGCTTTCGTCGTGGGCAATGGGCATATTTTATCATATTATTCATTGTGTTAGCTTCGTCGTTCGCAGGTACACTACACATACAATCACAATGATACGCGGAGGAGATTTGTCACCGCAGCATAAAGATACTAAAAAACGATTACGAAAAATTAATGCAAATTGCGGCGTCCGCGTACGTACAGCGTTGCGTCAAGGTCGCCGGTGATTATTTTCCGGCTTCCAAGTTCCAACGGCGTTGGCTCGATGGCGAATGGAATATGGGTGTTGTTATTTCCACCAGCCTGGTTGAGTAGTTCATAGAAATGAATCAACTGAATCTCTGGACTTGGAAGATTTGTTTCAAGTTTCGATTGACATTTATTTTATTCAAAATTGGAGGGGAAGGAGGGGTCCAATCAACATTTTTGTAATATCCAAAATTATTCCTAGGGTTTCAAGCTATAACTTTTGTTTGAAGTTTTTTTTAATTGGACCCCCCTCCTGGCTGATTTTGCACAACACTTCGAAGATATTAATTTAAAATCCCAGATGAATGAGCGAGGAAGGAACCGATTAAAAAAATTTGGGAAGGGGTCCAATTGAAAATTTTTTCAAACAAAAGTTGTAGGTTGAGGTCCAATAAATAATTTTTGTTATTATAAAATTTTCGATTAGACCCTTCCCTCCCCTCCAACTTTGCATAATGGCTTGGACACTTAATATATTATTAAAAAATTGTGAAGGTAGAGGTCCAATTGAAAAAATTTTCAAACAAAACTTGTAACTTGAAGTCTTGAAAATAATTTTAGTTATTACAAAAATTTCGATTGGAGCCATCCCCCCCCCCCTTCAATTTCGAATAAATTACATGTTAATTGAAAGAAATTTTCAAGTCCAGAATCTGAACTGATGGAAGTAGGAAGTGTGAGCAATTTCGTTCATGTTCACTACAAATCCGAGCAACTGCTCACCTAGGCTGGTGGAAATAACAACACCCATGGAATATACGAGGTGTTCCGATTGTGTGTGTGGTTAAAATAGACGACAGATTGGTTGTGCTATGAAATTACGAAACTGAATCGTTGGCGAATTTTCCTTCCAAAGAAGGCTATTTTTTTCTGTGCTACTGACACTTACTCCCTGGGTCCCTGGGACTTTTCTTGGAAATATTTCAGATTAGAAAAGCTAAGTATGATGAAGAATCACGTCTTCGATTCCGAAATAACCAATCAATCGTCATATCTGGTAATTATATTAGACCAGAACATAGGCTCAAGCTCAAACACATAATATCACCTACTCTTTTTCTGTGTGTCTGCTGCAGAGAGATGAGATAGAGTGAGAATGAGGTAGAGGGGTCAAGAGAGACTCTCTCGCAATCGTACAAATTACACCATCGTCCAAGATTATAGGTAGGTACATGTGGGCATCCGCGTAATGCACATACGTACCTACTCGTACCTACGAAATATAGATTCGAGTACGATCTCATTCAATAATACGAACTCGTCTGCTCGTAATAATTTTCAATTAAAGGTGTGCTTTTCAGACGGACATCGCAGCCGAGCATTATCGCGTTAATTCGACTCGAGCACTGGGTCTGGGGCGGGGGAGGGTGGCGGTAGCGAGTATTAAAAATTCAACGAGACGTAATGTACGATAAAATAACACATTTTTCAAAACACGACGGACGCTTCGGGTGCGATGCGATGGCCAAACAATCGATTTTTATCGTCGTAATGAAATTAAACACGACGCGAATATAATTCTTTTAGTTCACGATATTGATACTATGCATGGGGACGGAGGGCAGATGACGGGGCCAGGGGTCGACTCGGCGGTCGGGTTATTTATTTTGTCCGACCTCGTTATCTGTTATTGTCACAAAATCCGGAACCATATCGTTTAAAATGTTATCATAACCGTTCAATCAGCAATAACCTAAACCGCAGAAGTGCGGTATTTTTGGGAGTTCGC
Source organism: Balanococcus diminutus (assembly GCA_959613365.1). Classification (NCBI taxonomy): domain Eukaryota; kingdom Metazoa; phylum Arthropoda; class Insecta; order Hemiptera; family Pseudococcidae; genus Balanococcus; species Balanococcus diminutus. Next base: position 44,927,283 of record OY390718.1, on the reverse strand, counting down.
CTCTATCGTCTTCGCCTTTGCTGCGACCAAAGCGTACCCGAGCTCGAAGCTTTTAGTATAATGAAAGTTTTTAACCGTTTGAGAGATCGGCCAGAATAACTAGGCGGCTTCTACCCTTCGGCTGTGGCCTGTGTTGGACTATGGCGAAGGTGACGAGGGGGCTGGCAAGAGGCAGTACGAGGAAGAGGTTTGCTTATATTTTTATAAACGACTGTATGCGATGTACGACAACCACAGCACGATAAGGCAATTTCTGCTTCTCTGATATAGTCGATATTCTATATTATGGCTGTTATGATTTCCCCCTGTTTCGTCCCTATATCGTCTTATGCGGTATAGGAGACGTCGTCGTGCTTTAGTTCAAAGTGTCATTTTCTCCTATCGCGATAGTAATCTTTGATAATGCATCGAGCTGGGAGTTGGTGGACGTGGACGTGGACGTACGTTTTTAAATCCGTTCTCGAGTCGTAGGCTATATTTTCGTACTCGTCCAAGTGCCGCCTGTAATGTCTATATGGATCGGTTATGGGTATAAATTATTAATAATATTCGGAGTTGTTCGAACCTATTTTAATATCTATGTTGTGATACTCCAGAGGTAGCTAAAATTACGTTCGAATTTTGGGGTTAGTTCGAATTCAAATTGGAAGGTTGGATGGGGTGAGAAGGCTCACGAATGACAGAATTTGCTATCGAAACGAGATAATGGGGAATTCTCAAAAATGTTAATTTTTAAACGATATAATTTTTACAAAAAATTATTATTTAGGTCAAAGTTAATTTACATTCTGCCGATGTTATCAATTTGTATCGAATTATGAAAAAAATTATCAATTTAATCAATTTTTGATCGATTATCCAAAATCCTTGTATTTTGTGAGAAAATCTTATAAAAAACCAATTGCAGCTCTCAATTATTTGATGAAATTAATTTTTTGAATTTTCAACATGGATATATTACTGGGCAGAATGAGAGGGGGAAGGGGTGTCGAAAATTCTATGGAGATGACACAAGAAGTAAAAAATAAATTTAATTTTTTGAAGATGCCCTTTCTTATATGGTCGTTTGAATTTTTTTGCAAATTTTATTCAAATTTTTTATATGAATGGTTTTTCTTTATGAAAAAAATAATGTGTTACAAAAATTCCTCTTCCAAAATCCATATTTCTCTCGATTAAAGAAAGAAAAAAAAACTATTTTCGTTTTTTATTTTTAGAAAAATTTTATTTGGTATGAATTTTTTTTTAATATTGCTGGTGAAAAATATTTTTGAACATTTTCTGAAAAAATAATCAAAAATGTTTTCGAAAATGATTGAAGAAATTTCATTAGAAAGAAATTTGCAAGTAAGAAATATTTTAGAAATTTTTGTACCTATAAAAAAAAACTAAAAATTTTGCAAAAATATCTATTAAACTTTTTTTTAGAAAAAAAAAATTGGAGAAAAATTTTGAAAAAAATTTCAAAAATTTTTTGAAAAAGAGTTTTTGTTTATATAAAAAATTTTATGGACAGAGATTGGCCAAAAAAGTAGATGTTCTTTTCAAAAAATTTCAAAATTTTTCAAATAAACGTTTGAATTTTTCCTGGGAAAAATTAAAGATGAAAATAGTTAATTTAAAAAAATTGATGACGATGAAATTAAGAATCCTGCAGAAAAAATATAAAGAAATTAAGAGCATGTGAATTGAAAATACCCCCTCCCCTCTATCATAAGTGACATAGTTTCAAAATATATTTTTTATTTTTTTCAAATCAAAATTCTTTTAAATTTTATTCATGTGTTATTACTTACAAATTTTTTTAGAGCACAAATAAAATTTTGTTCAAACACAATTTTTCAACTTTTGTTTGAAATCATTTTTTCCCCTTAAATTTTGATTGAGTAGGTATAATATTTTTTGAGATGCAATTTTTTAATGAGTCATGGCTGATGGATTCTTTTTAAAATTGTACCTACTATTTTTGAAAGCAATAAATTCCATGAAATTTTTTCCACAAAAAATTACCTTCCTAACTCTGTTTTTCTAGATTTAAAAAATGCTTAGCATGTGCATTGGTAAATACCCCTCCCCCTCCCCCTCCACAATCACGACTAAGCTATATTTTCAACGTGTTTTTTCTTTAAATCTTTATTTGAGTACAATTTTTTCGGTAATCAAGACGTAAGTATTAAAATTTTGGTCAATTTTTTTAATTTTTTAAAATTTTTATTGAGTTTATTTTTTGAAGTGATTTTTTTCAGAATTTATGTCGTTTGGATTTTCTTTAAAAGTCTACTTTAATTTTTTATACCTATGAAACTTCTTTTCCAAAAATTTTATTAGCATGTAAATTGGAACCCCCCCCCCCCCCATCATTTAATCATGATTGACAAACATACATTGAAAAATCCAGTATCAGAATATCACAAAAAAATCTAGTAAAAAAATCCGAACTTTTTACAGATATTTTTACAAAATTCCATGAAGTTTCAAACTATGAAAAAAATGAATGAAAAAAGTAGGAAAGGAAAATCAAAAATTTTCCAATTTGAAGAATTTTTATTTGACGATTTTTTTTTTGATTCAACTAATTTTTCTGAAACAATTTTTGAGTGATTTTCACAATTATTAAAAAGTGAAAAATACTCAAAGCTGAATTTTTAAAATTCTGTTGTAAATCAAAATTTAATTTTCGAACAATTTTTTTTTGAAAACTGTCAAAATTTTGTTCTAAAACATTTTCAAATTATGAATCCAATTTTTTGATAATTTGTATTGTTTGTTTTTTTATGTAAAAAATTGATTTTAGGTATAAAAATTTTCTCAAAAATGTTGAATTTTTTGTTCTGAATTTTTCAAAAAAAAAATGAATACCTATTTTCTACTCTTATTATAACTGACCCATCCTTTCAAATGTCTAGATGTATAAACTAAGATTAGAATATCAGAAAAATACAAACGATAGGTAATTTAATTAATACATCGTTTGGATCAACTCCTGTTTTTAATGATTACCTCTCCTCTCCTCTTCTCTCCTCATCTGTCTCCATTGCCTACAACGTTTCGCGATCATCTCAATTATATTCCCTTGCAAATTCCTTCGACTCGGATGCCTATACAGAGCCTACAGAGGGTAATGAATAATCATGATTCGTTTCTGCAACTCATTTTTTTACGAGAGTCACTATAGTATAAGACACGACGCGTTAGCGTTCCGGAATTCGAGCTCTCCTACGCGTCGCGATCGTTACAGTGTAATTTCATTGAACACCGTGCACCTCTAAATACGTGTACATGGCTTTATTGCACTGGTATGGTAGTCGTGAATGTACTCGCGGGTACGTACAGGTAGTGTGCGTACGAACGGAATAATTATTTTATCGAATTTATCGTTCGAGTACTAACCAAGAGAGCCGGCAGCAGCCCAAGTCGAAGTCGATGCTTAGTATGCGTAGGAAGCGAAAAAACCGATGTAAATCGCACTGTTTAACAACGTCCAACTCCAACGTTTTCGTGTTGTCGCAGCATTCGCGTATGTAAAATACTTTTAATCGCAATGCACGCAGTACCTGTGTTAATCGTTCAAGGTAAAACGTATCCCGTAGCTAAGGGATTTTTACAAAGTGTGATCACCAATACAACGATGCCAGCGACGAAGTGAACCGATGCGATATTTTTCATCAGCCTGTTGTAATTATTGCTGAATCGACTTCCTTATAGTATCCTTCCTGCGCATATTTCGACAACTCTATAGTCTTGCACTTAGGCTCCTTTTTGGTGTGCCCAAAGGTGATGGAATATGGATTAATCGTAATTTGAATTCGCTTCAATTTTTTATTTTACCCATCATATCGATCGTATTCGTTAATCCTTTCTCGAGGTTAATTATAAGATTTCTCAATTGAGCATATTACATATATTGCAGGTCGTTCCTCATACCATAAGATGATTTTTTTTTTATTCTGCCACTAGTCAATAAACAGAATAATATTCATTACAACACTGTTCACACAAATGTTGCCTTATATTATGATACAATATGGGAATACGACGAGTTCGTACGAGGGACGAGGACGTCACGCGATGATTAAAACGTAAACGAATTAGATAAAATTCTTGCGATAAGCGAAATTGAAAAAAAAAACCGCCAGATAAACGTTGGGTTGTCACAACATCGGCAACGAGAATGAAATCGAGAAATGAAAGCAAGAAGAAGGCAGAGGAGGGTGAAAAGAAATGAGAAACACGGTGTAAGTTACTTTATAACGTGGACGTATCAAGACGTCGTAGATAAGGTGCTGCGATATAGTCTATATTTTGATGATCAGATAGCAATTAACACGAGACATCGAGAAGCTAAAAAAAGAAATGTAGATGGAAAGAGTGTCTCGAAGTACCTTCATGTAAGTTAGAGGCGAATGGAACTGGCATAGTTAATAGGTATAAATAGTATTCATTCATTTATAGTATAACTATGATAACACCGATGCGATGAACTCCTCTCACCCCCCCCCCCCCAAATCATCAACTAGAAAGTTTCGAGAGAGAAGAAAATTTCGAAAAAATCTTCAATCGTTTTTGAGATTGATTTTTAAATTTTTGATTTTTCCTAAGGAATTTTCAAGTCTTTTCAAAGAAAAAAAAAAAAAAATGAAATAGGCCTAGCAATATACCTAATTCATATTCAAGTCAAAATTTGTGTTTAATTCAAATTTTCAGAAGTTGACATTGAAACAAATTTTCAAAAAAGTCGAACTTTAGATTTATTTAATAAAATTAAAATTTTGATTCCACCAATTTTTTCAAAAAAAATAAAAATAAAAATGAAACGAAAATTAAAACTTTGAACAAATAATTGTGAAAATAATTTCAACGAATTTAAAAAAATACTATGTCTCAACAATATTCCTAATAATATAAAAATTAATTTTTAACAGAATTTTAAAAATTTGTAGTTTTGATCAAAATTAATTCCAAATGAAAAAATTAGAAACTGACCTCTCAAAAAAAAGGAAAAAAATGACTTCATGCAAGGGAATTTTTATCTATTCAAGTCAATTAACTTTTAATGGTTTTTTAATAAAAGTTGTGTTCAAACCAAACATGAAAAATTGACTTTTGAACGAAATTTCAAAAATGCTAAATTTGAACAAAATCTTGAAAAAATGTTTAAATTTATTTTTTTAATTCAAAATGTGATTTCAACATTTTTTTTTCAAAAAATAAAAATACCTACCTAAATTAATTCAAACAAAAAAAAACGTTGAAAATTAAAAAAAAAAAAAATGCAATAAAATTGAAAAAAAACTGTATTTTGGAAAATTTTCAAGAATCAAATTCAAAGAGAATTTAAAAAATAATTCTGCTTCAAATAATCAATTATTATTAAAAATATGAAAATAATTTCCTCAAAAAGAAGAAAAAAAATGTTTGAACAAGATTTATTCATTCAAGTAGGTAGAAATTTTGAATGTTTTTCTCTTTTTTGTTTAAACACAAAATCATAATCAAAAAAATTATTCTTGAGCTTGAAAAAAAAAAAAAAAAAAAAAAAAAATTGAAAAATTGAAAAATTAACAAATATGGCATTTAGAAAGATATTCGAAAAATCGACTTTGAACAAAAATTAAAAATTGGTTTTCGATTCAAATTTTGAACATTTTGATTTTGCATACATTTTTTTTGAAAGTCTTCTAAATTATTTGCGTTTAAATTTCAAAAGATCAACATTCGAACAAAATTTTTCAAAAAAACGAACAGAATAATTGTTTTGGAAAAAACTTTTAAAAAATTATGAAAATTTGATTTCAATAAATTTAAAAAAAAAATTAATAAATTTTGATGAAAAATTAGGAAAAATGGCTCTGAATAAAATTTTAAAAAGCTCAACTCTGAATTAAGTTGAAGAAAAAAAGTTGAAAAAATTTTAGGAGGTACCTCGTTGAAACAAAATTCTCAGAAATTAATTCTAAACAGGATTTCATGTTTTGATCTAAATTTTGAAAATATAATTTAGATTCGAATAAAAATTTGAAGAAAAAAAAACTCAAAAAAGCTCCAAAAAAATATTTATTTAGGTCAAATTTTTAATAATGGTTTTTCGACAAAATCTGTTTGATAATCAAATGTAAAAAAATTTACGTTGGAACAAACTAAGTATCCAAAAAGTTGAATTCGTACAAAATTTTGAAAACTTGAAAATTTTAAAGATTCGATTTCAATAAATTTTGTAAAAAATTGAAAAATTAAATTTTGACGAAAAATAACAAAATAGAGAAAACCCTGTTTTAACAAAATTTTGATAAAACTGTTTTTATAAGAAATCCGAACAAATTTTTAATAATTTAAATTTGAATGAAGTTTTAAAATTATTACTACTGTTTTTAAACAAAATTGTCTATAAATTAATTGCAAACCAAATTTAAAAAAATTGATTTTGATTAAAATTTTAAAAATTTTGATTTTCTACGAAATTCCAATCAGATTGATGATGATGGAAGAGGGAAAGAGCCGGGGTATTTTCATGAAAATAATCTTTTTTAGAAACGAACAGGACAGAAATTTGAAAATTTAAAAATAAATAGAGGTATAAATTTTTTGGGAATAACTTCGAATAAATTTTCATTATTTTTAATCAATTTGATGCTTTCAAGAAAATAATTTTTTGAGAAATTGATAAGAAAATTTGAATTTTTGATTGTGACATTTTTATGAAGAAAATCAATAATACCTTGTGAAAAATTGTTTAAAATTTTCAAGTCGAATATTTTTTGTGAAAGCATTCTAATTTCCAACACCGCATCGGTCGAATAAATTTCATTGTACGAACGACTCAAATTTCTAGATTGTATTTGCCATCTCTCAAATCGCTCTTGATTACAATTTCTACTCTCCATATCAGAAAAATAGTGTCGAGTTACGGTTTTTTCTCATCATATTATGTGCACCCACAAACAATTTCGAGTAAGTTTAAAGACGTAACCTGGAAGTATAGGAACGAAACACGAGGCGCGATATGTGTTTGAAAATTAATGCTCGCACGTCTTTCGGTCGTCAAATACGTCGTATTTCTCTCACGCGAAAGGGGTACACCCGAAAAATGAGAAATAGATACAGAGATGTGAGACTGTGCTAGAGGAAGAGAAACCATATTCTAAATAAAATATTCGGCGTTGTGTGTTTTTCGAAGCGTAAAACACATTCGAATACCACACGACTAGAGTTGCAAACAGAGAGACAGTTGACTTGGTAAAAAAAAATTGAAAAAAACCTTCGATAGGCAACTACCGACTTGTAAATGTATTGTATATATCTCGAATGATACTCAGTTTAATGTCAAATTCGGCTGGGATAGATTTGTTCAACATCCTCGCTCATGTAATATGTCTACTATTGGCGAGTTGACGCGGATTGAATTTCAACTCTGTGCTCTCGTGTCAGATTATAAAACGATGGGTTGGTTGTTGCATTTATTTATTCGGGTTTTTTTTTCAAATGTAAAGTGTTGTTTAATAGTTGATCACCCTGCTTGCAGGGTATAGACAAATACAAGACGTGTGAGATAATTACACCACTGATGCTCTTTTCAAACACCTCCGCTCCTTTCTCAGTCTGGATATCATTTATCCTATATTATACTGGACTAGACTTCATATGGCCAACATTCTGCAGACCAGTGCGCCACCGACGCTATTTAGAAGAGCTGCCAACCAGTCTATGGTCGTTTTTATGAGCATTATGGTCGTAGAATATGAGAGGATCAGGTACATGGTGAGGGGTATTTAATCCAAACCTCCCCCTCGATACGTCAAGTTCTATGTTCGAATGTATAAATAAGAGTATAATATATGAGGCCTCTGTATGCATGATAGGGAAGTGTGAGGACAAATCTTATCTGTGCTATCATCTCTCGCGCCGCTGACCAGTGTTCATTTACATTATAAATATGTGTTATGTGTACGTTTGCGGCACCCCCCCCCCCCCCCCGCTCTCCCTCACACCAATGACTATAGCATGCTCAACGCACCTGTGCCTGTATTAAACTCTCGCGAGGACGTTTTTCATTTTTTATCTCGTTTTTTTTTTTTTTTGTTTTGTTTATTTTTTCAACAAGTTATTATTTCGAATTACACGATACGATGACGCGATTCGTGTGTGTAATTTGATATCAAGCTGCCGCCATCGTTGTTTTTTGTCGACAGCACGATTCCGCACCCTAGCCTAAGTTGTATCAAAAACGAGCTACCAAAAAAAAAAAAAAAAAAAAAAAAAAAAAGAAAGAATGAAGTAATTCGTAATAATATAAATTAGAGAATTTCTGCTTTTGAGCTTTGACGTTTCTGCGGAATTGAGGTGTATTCAAGCAGGTATATCTTTTTTTTTTTTTTTTTTTGAGAGAGAGAGAGAGAGCAAGTATATTCGATCTTTAAGGAAAAGGGAGCTATAGGTGCAAGTTTCCACGAAACGAATGAAATTATATGACTTTCAGAGTACCTACATTTCTATGATTTTTATAAGAAATGATTTTCAACTTGGCCTTTTATTTTCCAGGTTTTTGAAGGTAAAAATATTTCAATTTTTATTTTTTTTGAAATGGAAATTTTTCAATGCATTTGGAATTAAAAAAAGGAGTATAAAAATATTTCATAGAGTGCTGGGTATATTTTTCAAAATTTTGTTGAGGAACCCCTATATTCTAATATTTTTTCAAAGTTATTTCTTAATCGATTTCAAATAAAAGAAAATTCTCAATTTTTATGGATAGATATTTTTCAAATTTTTATGCAAAAAATTTCTGATTTTTTTGAAAGAAAATATTTTTTATTGTTTTGGGATAGGACAAATTACAATTTTTTGAAAGTTTTTTTTTCTTCTTCTCAACAAAGAGGTCCTCATTTTTTAGGATTCAAAAAAATTCTCAATACCTCAAAAACTCATACCTGCAGTTAAACTCTGGATACTTGTGCCATGCTTGTGCTTAAAGTATTGAGAAATTTTTTACTTCTGAAAAATGAGAAAATTTTTTCTTCAAAAGTTGAGAAATTTTTTTCTTCAAAAACTAAGAAATTCTTTTCTTCAAAAATTGAGGAATTTTTCTCTACAAAAAATAAGTAAATAGGTTGGTAAATCAATGAATAAAAACTTTCGAAAAATCTATTTCGCGTATTTTTCCACGTCCTTGGAATAAAATGTAATTTTGTATTTTAATTGAAAAAAATTTTCAATTATATCAATTTTTTTCAAGTTTTTTGAGAGGGAAATCTCATTTTAAATAGCAAAAGATTCTGAATTCTTTCAAAAATGAAAATTCATATCTTTTTTGGAAGCGGGAAATTTCAGATTTTTTCGAATAAAAAAATTATTCAAGTTTTCATGGTGTACAAATATTTTGTAAATTTTGGGAAAACAAATCCATTGATTTTTTGGAAAAAAGAATCTTTTTTTTTGCGTAAAAAAATTATTTTTTAAATTTTTGGAGAAAGAAATTCCTATTTTTTTCAGAAGCAAAAATTTCTCAACGTCTTGCTGTAAATACCTACTTAGAATTTTTTCAGTTTTTACTTGAGGAGTAAATTTTTTTCAAATTTTCGGAGAAAATCCCTTCCCAATTTTTTAGAATAATTTTTTTTTCTCAATTTTTGGGAATAATTAATTATCTCAATTTTTTGGAATAAAAAAAGTTATTTAAAAAAAATACTAGGTATTTATATTCAACGCATAGAAAAAAAACAATTTTTTACTAGCAAAATTTTTAAATTTTTTTGAAAGAAAAAAAATCTCGTTTTTAGGTATTTTTTGAGAAATTTTCAGAAGAGCAGAAATTCTCATCATTTCGGAGTAGAAAAATTTCTTGAAGCAAAAAACTTTCATTTTTGGGAGAAAAAAATGTACCTATAGTTTTTTTGGAATGAAAGAAACTTCCTATTCTCAGAGTGGGCTTAAATATTTCTCAAAAATTAAATTTTTTAGGAGTAAAAAAATTCTCAATTTTTTTAAAATAACTAACTGCTTTTTTATTTTTATTTATTTATTTATTTTTTTGAATAAAAAAGATTGAAATTCTTTTGGAAGAAAAAACTCTTCATTTTTTTGGAATAAAAAATTCATACTTTTTAAAAATGTTTTATTTTGTATTTTTTGGAATGGAAAATGTTTTGAAAAAAATTGATAAAAATTTTTAAAATTGTTCGAAGTTGAAAAATTATTGAAGCAAAAAAGTTCTCAAATCTTTTGAAGTAAAAAATAAAACAAGATGTCTCCACTGTAAAATTTGAAACTTCGCATAATAAATTTTAAAATCCGGCTGGGAAATTATTGTACCTACGCAAGTCAATTCTCTTTTATTTTTGTTTTTTACTGTTTGCATAACCCGAAGGTCCAAAAACCAGAAACGACTAAATTTTTCATATCACCAGCTGGTAGGTATCATTAAACTATCATCACGGCAATGCGACATTAACTGCGATTTGCCGCCAGTAAGTATTTCGTCGGTTGGCATTTCTCTCTCATTCGTCGCTCAATATTTGAAGAGCGAAGAGAGAAAGATAGGCGTTAAAATATACACTCTTCATCACGACAACTATACCCATACCCATATCCAACCAACAGCACACTACCAAATCGTGCAAACACCATGGGTTATGCAGTAAAACCTACAATTACCGGCGTGACCGCGCGTCCTAACTCTTATTCGGTCTCATCGTCGTGGTAAAAGTATATACCTAAACCTATAGAGGTGTACATACCTACAATAATCTAATACATAGGTAAATATAGGTACTACGCGCGGACGCATATCATTGCTGCCGTCACTGCCACCGCTCTTCTGTCATGCTACACGTAAAATAAGAGAAAAAGAAGAAGCGAAAAAGAAAAAAAACAACAGGTGAAAGTTATAGCCATAGCAGCGTGCATAGACTGCTTGACCAAGACCATTCTCTGATGTCTCTCTCTTTCTCGCGAGTCTCCAAACCCTGGACTAAAATTTTCTCTGAAAAATTATATAAGTAGGTAGCCTAATCCATCAAATGATACCAAATGTCGTAAAATTTTTATTAGTTACGACAGCGAAAGAAGCTTTTGAGTGAACTACGTAGGAAATCTGTGATGGTCAGTGGCCTCTCTCTGGGTCTCAAATACAGGCACAGAATGCGGAATATTTGCCTCGACAAAGTATGCCTACCAAACCAACCATAATACGTACTGTGTAGATCGTTAAACTTAAACTTGCGAGGTATAGAAAATTTTCAACCAACGCTCAAGGGCGATTTGGGCGAATGGCTTTTTATCTACTGGATCGGATTTTTTTTTAATACTCTGTCTCTGGGTTATTTCTGATCATATCTAAAGCTCATGGTAGGTTTATGTGGAACACGATGTTGGTGCCGTTGTTACCAGCAGTACTTTCGTCAAAAAGGTAACGACATTTTTTATAATCAGGTAGGTAGGTAGGTAGGTAGGTAGGCATATGCAGGAAGGTTTATCGTGCTCTAAATATAAATCGAGTACTTCTATATAACTTGAGACACATCAGATGGATATCTGCTGCGTTTGTGCAGGCTCGAACGCGAGCTAGAGAGCATTTTTCGAATAGTTTTCTTATATATGTTGAAATGGATGGTACGACCGAGAGATCAACTCTCGACCGAAATAAAAGTTTCATTCGTAATTTTTGCATCGAATTCGACCAAAAATAATATAAAAAAACTCTACCGCATCATCTGCGGTAGACAAGCTGATTTTTAAAAAATTTTCTTGTTCTTATGAATGTCTCTCACTCCTGTCATATCATTGTAGCTTTCATTCAATTATAAAATTACCTGATCCTGAATTATGATGGAATTCATTTCCTTTCTTCAATATTTAATTACCTACTCCCATAAATTGATAAAGGTTATTGGACACAAGAAAATTGTGAGAAATGAATAATCGAACTCATTTCGTCAATGAAGCGTTATAATGATGGAAATCTCACACAAATAGTGGATACGTCATAACAACAATAACATAAGTTCAAAAACATTAAAATATCGTTACTGTAACGTTATTGTTGCGTTTTTTATTGAATCTCAATCACTACTACAGAAAAAGTTATGAACAAATTTTTTTCAACCGAAAACGAAACAATAACGTTACAATAACTTTATAGAAACGTATTGTAGTGATGCTATTGGTGAAATATAACGAAAAATGCAAAAATAACGTTACAGTAACGTTATAGTAACGTTACTGTAATAACGTTATTGAAGCGTTATAATGATGTTTTTTCACACAAATAATAGATACGTCATAACAACATTAATACCAGATTAATAACGTTACAATAACGTAACTGTAACGTTATTGTTACATTTTACAATGCTATTGATGGAATATAACGAAAAATTCAAAAATAACGTTATTGAAGCGTTATAATGATGTTTTTTCACACAAATGATAGATACGTCATAACAACATTAATACCAGATTAATAACGTTAAAATAACGTTACTGTAACGTTACTGTTACGTTTTTGGTTAAATCTCAATCACTACTACAGAAAAAGTTATGAACAAATTTCACCCATCTGCCATATTTGAGAAGCTAATGAGCTTTGAAAATTTTGATCGCGAATATCTCGCGAACCCGCGAACCGTTTTCGCTCAAATTCAATAGGCTTCTATTCCCAATGACCCTCTACCATTGACATAAATTTCAACTAATTCCATCAATTATAACTCGAGTTATCGCACCAACAAATTTTGGTCTATACATACATACATATATATAGTTATATATAAAGAAATACCAAAATGCGAAATTAGTGGCAATCGTCATATTTTGTCATAAAACGTCGAGAAATATCACTCCCACCCCCCACTGCTACCAACGGGTCAAATTTAATAGCTGATTTTTTCGAAGAAAAAAATCAGCTAAAAGTCTCTCTCCCTGGTTTCTGGCGGAGGAGGCACTCTCTCGAGCCAATTAGAAATGAAATATCGAACGACTAGGCGTAGGTACACTTTTATTATTAATGAAGATTTGCCAATATCATGGCAAGGCGTATTTATGACGATTTTGTATTATAAAAATTTGATTTATGATTTAATGCAATTACTCTCCCTTTGTCCTCCTTCACCACTGCGTGAAAATATGTAACGAGATGACTAATAAGTATAAGATCATAATATTCAGTTTGGCATCGACGAATCTACGTGATTTCCATATCCATTATAAAATCGTTCGTGTTTGATGCATCGATTCAAATTATTATTTTTTTTTTTCATTTTTTTCTGTGCCAAAAAACTAGTGAGGGGGTTTGCCCAAAAGTTACAATATCACTTTTTCACTCGTTTCAAAATTCAAAATGTAATTTCAGAAATTTGAAATTTTCGCGAGAAAATTGAAATTAATCATATTAAGTTTCAATAGTGAGGAAATTTAGCTTTCTGACTCGAAGCCATGATTTCTCGTTCAAATGTCACGAATTTAACCAAAAAGTAATAATTCTGTGGTTACTATTTGTAAGATTTTTTTTAAATCAACTTATTTTTTTGATCAAAAGTCATAATTTTACATTAAATGACACATTTGAATTCAAATGTCATAAAAAGTCATAATTTCTGAATTGAAAGTAAGAAGCAGCTTTGGGTTTCCGTTGAGAAGCCAAGTTTTATTTAAAATCATAAATTCATAATTATTGCATCACCAAAATTCCGATTTTATATTAAAATGTCATATTTGAACTGAAATGTCATAAAAAGCCCCAATTTTGAGTTTAAAGTCAGTTTGACCAAAAATAAAAAATATGGATTTTTGAAATCATAATTTCGCAACAAAGTTACGATTTCATGTTGAAATGCAGATAAAATGTCACATTTGATCTTTAATGTCATTGAAAGTCAAAATTTCTCGTCACTCCATGATTTTATTTTCAAAAAAGATCATATTTCTGCTCGGAATTCGTGTTGATTTTTATTTTCAAATATTGTTCAGTAATTCAGAATTGTCTGTCAAAACTAATGATCCTAAATTAAAAAATATCATAACATAAAAGTCATATTTTTGACTCAGAAGTCACGATTTTAGGTTTACATGTCACAAAAAGTCAAGAATGTAATCAGAAATAAACTGTGTTAGTTTTCATTTGAAAGTTATAATTGTCTAAATGATAAATTTTTGTTAACGTCACAATTTTATTTTAATCTAAAATGTCACATTTGATCTCTAATGACATGAAAAGTAACAATTTTGACCAAAAGTCATACTTATTGATTTTCATTTTTTTTAAATGTCATTCAAAAATTCAGAATTAAATACTTGTCAAAAATTGTGTTTTTTAGATTAAAATGTCACAAGTTGAACTCAAAAGTCACAATTTTATATTTAAATGTCATGAAAGTCAAGAATTTGGCTAAAAAGAAGCACTTTTAGTACTCATTCGAAAATCTTATTTGCTCAATTTTGTCATCAAAGTCACTTGAACTCAAATGTCATGAAAAATCAAAATTTTGGGTAGATGTTCATTTGAAAAGTCAAAATTTCATGTCACTCGGTTATTTCAATTTTTTTTAAAGTGTCAAAAGTGACAACTTCGAGTCACAGGTCATCTTTTAACCATTCAAATGTCATTAGAAAAAATTGAGATTCCGTGGCAAAATTTTGACCTTTTTCAACCATTTAATTCAAGAAATTGTTCCTTTTGAGTATAGAAACTTTCATTTTTTATGTGTCACAGAGATGTCAAAATTATGACTCAAATTCATGATGCTTCATTCAAATGTGATAAAAAGTCATGGTTTGACCAGAAAGAAACGATTTTAGTGTCCATATACTAGAAATTGTGCCTTTTAACATAAATGTCATAAAAAGTCAAAAGTTGGGTCAAAATTTCGAATTATTTGATTTTTTTTTCAAATATTGGTTGAAAATTCAAATTTTTTTCTCAAAAATTACATCGTTTTGCATGATTGACTTTTCAAAAAAGTTAAAATATTGAATCGAAGTCATGATTTTGATTTCATTCTCAAATGTCAACTTCCTTCATTCAAATCACATGAAGAAATTACGACTTCAAATGAAAATTGTGTTTTTTTGTGATATTTAATTAATACTGTATCTTTTGGGTGGAAATTTTGACTTTCTATGCATTTTATGCACTTTGGGCGAACTGAATTTCTGTAACATCCTTACTTAATCCTTCTATTTAAGCAAACTGAAAACATCAGAAAAACAACCCTTCTCATCTTCAATATATAATCTAAACTCGAGTAAAACCTTATTTCTATAAAGTGCCATACTTCATAAGTCATCCATTAGTCTGAAATAGCAGAAAATTGCACCACATCGTATATTCAGAGTTCCATTAAGCGGTCTCTTACACTCTACACTCGATTTTATTTAATAGCGCCGCTTTGCCATATACTATAATAATCAAGAACTCGAATAAATATTTCAATTTTGCAGCCAGAGAGAAAATGAGGAAGACAGCACCGCCACAGAGTATTGGCTGCGGTACTGTACAAAGATATGCAGAAGAATATACATAGGGACAGAGAGAAAGAGAACTCATCGTCGTATCGAGTATAAAATAACCTCGTCAGCTCTCTTCTCTCTCTTTCTGTATCTCCGTCACAGGCTGGGCTGCGTTAAATATTCATCGTTTTCGAAAACACGCTCAGATGAGATAAGAAAACGCTCGCTAAAAAGTTATCTCTGCTCGTTGATATACTCGTCATCTTTAATAATACGATACTTACTATAGGTATATAGTAATAATAAACGCTGTAGACTAACTATACGATGCGAAAAAAAGGCTGCAGTCGAGATGATGAAGACAACGACGCAGGAAGGCAGGGGCTGGAGAAGTTCTCGATGAACGAACTTTTCGAGAAAGGGTTGCACGAGAAATGGAGTGAGAGACATAGGGTGAATATTAATTACACGATGGCGCGAGGTATAAGGTTTGAAATACTGTTCGCGAGTCGTCATCGTATAAAATTCTGTACGTCTAACAGAAATATGTAGTACCTACGTAAGTACTTTTGTACTGTGCAGTTAGCTTCGAGTTGATATTTCGGTTTTAGAAGACAGTTAGCAGGGTGAAGAAGGGATCAAGAGGGCAGATTTGTAAATTTCAACGTGTTTATTAAGAAAGATTTGGTATACGGATTGATGTGAGTAGGGACCTAGGTAGTTAGGATGTGTAATTTCTAAACTATATATGAGTGTAAAAATATGAACAAAATTGACGAGTAACTAACTTTTGATGAAAATATCGTAATAAAAGATATCATTTCTCTGCTGGTTTCAGCTTTTCCACCCCCTAGTGTGCTTTAGCGCCGAGCTGTCTCTCGAATCGAAACCCTTTCGTCAGATAAAAGCATCCGGGGTTAAATAAGAGCAAAGAGCATCCATTGGACGCTTTAATGTACCCAAAAAGCGTGTTCATTATGGCTGTGTGCCTTTTCCCTCTACCTCTCTTCTCTCACTAAAGTATAAGCACTTTGTTGATGAACTTATTGCTCTTTTTTTAGGCTTACTGATTTCAGTACATTTTGGCGAGAGGCGTTCTCTTTTTCATCAACTTTGAACGAGCAGAGAGCCAGAGAATTACTGTACTTTGAGAAATATTAAAAATAATTCAGATGATTCTATTGGGGGTGATTGTTCTAATTGTAGGTAAATTGTATTTTTTTTTAAAATACTTATGTAGGAAATTTTTTCAGATTTTTCCAGCTCATCCCAATATGACCTTGTAAATGACTTGAAAATTTTCAAATCGCCCTAGAGAGCACAGTTTTGAAAATGAAACTGACAAAGGAGAATTTTTTTCGTTCTTTAAAATATTTCATACCACTCAGAATTTTTTGGCATTTTTGTCAGAAGGGGGGGGGGTCATATTTAAAATTTCTGAAAACTGATATAGGATAGGTATTCGTATTTTTTCTACCATTAAACGCTTATTTTTAATCACCTCCTCCACCCTCCTCGAAGTTTGAAAGTAAAATTTTTTCAAACTGTTGCATCTTCTCAAAAAAAAAAAAAAAAAAAAAAAAAAATGCATAAATGCCTAAAATATTGTGATTTCTCTGAAGAAGAAAATTAATTTTCTTGAAGAATTTTCTTTTCGAGGGGGAGGGATATCTCTATTTTTTTGGAAAAAATCCTTGTTCTTGGAATGAAAAAAATATGAATCTTTTGGTAGGTAGCTACAAAAAATTTTAAAAATTGTTTTTGAATAAAAAACTTTTTTACCCCACTAGCCTTAGGAAGTTGTTGCATAAGGGGTTAATGTTTTTGGAGTAAAAATATTTTTTAAAGTTTGAACTTTCGCAATTTCTTTTAATGTTTTAAAATCAAAAATCTGGATTTTATCGTTTTGTAATTGAATTGTTTTGAAGTAAGAATACTTTTCGAATTCTAGAGTATAAAATCTCAATTTTTTCGATTTTTTTCAACTTTCTGACAAATGAAAATATTTTTATTTTTTGGAGGGGGAAGTCTGTGTTTGTTTGTTTGTTTGTATTTTTTTTTTTTTTTTTTGAGAAAAAACTCATTTTTTCAGAGGAAGAAATTTCCGGATTTTTTAAAATGAAAAATATCCAAAATTCTTTTTCTTTTCTTTTTTTTTTTTTTTTTGAGAAAAAATGTTAGGTACCTATAATGTTTTCTTATGTGAAGATATTTTTTTAAATTTCTGTGGAAAAGTTTCTCAATTTTTTCTTTGTGAAGAAAAAAAAACTGGTATTTTTTTTTTTCATTTTAAAAATTCTTCTGAATTAGAAAAAATATCTCAGTTTTTGGGAGCCAATTTTTTTTCTTTGATGCCTAGTGAAATAGGTAAATAAAAATATTTTTTAAACTTTGAAACGTAAAAAAAAAAATAGAAATAGAAAAAATGTTTTTCTGTTCGAAGACTTTGTTAAAAATTTTTTGGAGAATTTTTTGCCTGAAAATTTTATTTTTGAAAAAGTAAGTTAGGTAATAATTTTTTATTTTTGTTGAAAAAAAAATGTTTGTATTGGAGGGGGGGGGGGGGGTTCAAATTTTGTTCGAGTACAATTTTTTGATTTTGAAATACAAGTTGGCCAATTTATAATGGATTTTTTCCATTTTTGAAATGATTGACTTGGTAAATGAGCCACCCTGTATAAGTGGAAATTTTTTCTTAATGTCGTGCCTCGATGTTAAAAAAATTGATACCTAGGTATTACCTATTTTGAACAAAAACTAAAAAATACAAAAATTTATGATTTAATTTTAAAAATTCAAAAAAATCCCAAACAGCCTCTCAGTAAAATTTTGGATTTTTTTTAAAATTTAGTTTTCTGAGTGCAACAAAACTGAGTAAAAATTGCATCTCTACGGTTAGCACTAACTTTAAATCCAATTTAAGCAACGGGTTTTAATTTTCCAAAACAGTAATGGGCCAACCTTTGCCCGTGAAAATCCTTCGATAATGAATGATGCGATATTTAGAATCTCTTTGCCTAGGTATCAGTAGACTTTGTCCATCTTTACCTCTAAATGATTTTAATGAGAGCAGGCAAACATCGTGAAGATATAGTCAACTTCCATTCACATAGATTCTCACTAAATAAGCTTCTGTTTAGTCTTCAACTTAATTGCAGTTTCTACGAAATGTCATTCCTCGAAAGGGATAAAGAGGTAGTTGATTTTCTCAGAACATTATACTCGCATATCACGACTTATATACTTGGTATTTTTTTGGTCCATATCAAAATTCAAAATACCATGTACAGGACGACTACGTCCAATGCGGAAGTAATTACGGTATGGAGACGATAAGACCACCATATCAAAACTCGTATATTTAAAATCATCGAGCAATTGCCGAAGAATAAGCACCGACGGCAGAAGGGGAGGGGGGGGGGAGAAAAAAATCGCTCTATATAATCGCGTAATTGCGACATGATCATCTCGTCGTGTTCTTCGACCATCATCAGAGTATATATAGAAGAGATTCAACATTTACGAAATTTCCGCATCTTTGTGGCAGCCTGGCAGGGACGGACGTAGCGACGTGTCAAAGAATAGAGATAAATCCAGAGCCAGCCAGCGAACGAGCGCGAGAAGTGGGATTTTTGGACATCATGTATATGATCGCGTCAAATCACGTCTGAAGCGTCACCGTGTGATGACCAGAGACGCGGACAATGGGAATGAAAAATTTAATAAAAATGATAGCTCGATTAAATTACCGAACTATACCAACGAAACACATAAATAGCTGGCGGAATAATTTTCAAAGTTGAGTCTGGCGGCGGCTGTGCCTCTCTGGTGCAGATTATCAGTCCACGGATAATGGATTATAGCGGTAACACGGCTCGAACATCAGTCCGAAGAGACTTTTTCTCGAGAAAAAAAATATGGAAAAAAGACGATGAAAAAATAAACAAAATTACTAGCACCTATCATGTGCTATTTCTCGCGCCAATGATCTGACTGATGTTGCACGTCTCAGCTTCCTAATCTGATGCCCACCACTTACCTATGATGCTGGTACAATATACAGTGTGTACTTAAATAATATGTGTGATTGCTGCGCCGAAGAAGCTGCGTAATTCTACATAATCGCACGACGAAAAGGAAACCTGAGCGGATTTCTTTTATATCCATAAAGATCAACGATGGCCTATTATATTGGCGAAGAGATCAGAACACACATTTCGTCTATAACTGCGGCTACGGTGATTTTTCTGCGTACACGCCGAATTATATACGTTTATTTGCTCGTCGGGGGGAGTCGAGAGGGGCACAGCGTCAGCAGCGGTACTAGGTACACATGTATAAAGCGATACAATGACGAAGAAAAAAGAGATAGGTTCAGAGAGACCGGTAAACGTATAGAAAATGATCTAGGATGATCTGTTGATGCGGCACAGCGTACTCGTAAGTGCTGTATGAAAATTCGACGTGGTTATCGATTTGCATGGTTTTATTGATCTGTTATAATACGTACGTTTGATTGATCTTTTATATAGCTACAGAGACGAGAGGCTTCTATCTTGTATGTGTGTTTTATCCATCACGCATGTGTGAGTCTCCAGCTCAATACCGGTGACTGCCTATGGCCATGAACGAGCCGCCAGCGTGCGAGTGTCGGTCTGACATAGACTACGTGTAGCTATAATATGTGCTGCCTCTGCTTCCAGCATCATCTTCAGCTTATAGTATGTCGTATCTACGAGTATACTATATTCTTTTGACCAAGTCCAAGCTTCGGCAGCAGCAGCCTTCGATCGTCGGATTATTGTTGCCGATGCGACTGCGTGGTAATGTAATGCTTTGATAAAAGGCCAGTTTGTTGTCGTAACAATTCGATTCGACGCGCAGATTAATGCGGATTAAAGGTATCATTAAGGTGTCGCTACAAAGAGAGTGAACCGCAGTGGCGATGATGGATTTCGGTTATCGTGGTATGATTGCTCGAAGAAGGACAAAATTGTTGTCAGGTGCAAATCAACGTGTCGAGCGAATGGGTGAGAGAGCAATGAACTGAAGAACGAGGGTACAATTTTGTAAATTTTTCGCTCGAATTTTATTCAACCGAAAAAAGAATCATTTTTTCAATATTTTTTAGGATCTTCTTTTTTGAGGGTCTTTGGAAGCGCCCTATCTTCGTTCCTAAGGTCTTTTTTGAAAAAATGTTTAAACAAAAGTTGTATATTGAGATTTTTGGAATAATTTTGGTTATTAAAAAAATTTCGATTGGATCCCTCCCTGCCCTCCAATTTTGCATAATATACGTAGAAAAATCATTTGCTGATTTTCGTACTATCAAGCATACACAATTGGAGGAGATGGAGGGGTCCAATTGAAAATTTTATCGTGACAAAAATTATTTCAAATATCTCGACCTACAATTTTTTTATAATTTTTTCAAAATCAGCCTTTTAGGAATGGAAATAGGAGACTTTCAAAGAAAGTGGGTTGTTACACCCTCGAAAGTGAAGGAACTGTATTCAACAAACATTAAAAAATTACTTCTGAAAAAAAAAATCGAAAAAAGGTGCTGTTTTTACACGAAATTAAATGCTAAGTGTTTTGCAATAAAAGTTGAAAAATTACGTTGCAACAAAATTTTTATGTTTTTTTCAACTTGGCATAAGTACAAAATAAAAAATAAATAAAAATGATTGTTATGATTGTTTTACAACAAGTCGAAAAATTATGTTACAAAAATTTGTTTCTCAAATTATAAAAAAAATTTTATACAAAATTGAAAAAAAAAATGTTTTTTTTTCAACTTGGCTTGAGAAAAAAAATAGGGAAAAAATTGAAAATTATTGTTGCGCAACAGGATTCGAAAAATTATGTTAGGTAGGTACAAAAATTTTGTTTTTCGATAATGTGTGTGTGTGTTTTTTTTATGTATAAAATTCACAAAATTATTTTATGATTAAAAATTGTTTTTCAGCAAATAATTTGATTTTTTGAGGTATTGTTTTGCATTAAATTTTGAAAAATTATGCTGCAACAAAATTTAAAAAAAATGTTTTTTCAATTTGGCTTCAAGAACAAAATTTGGAAGAAACAAAAAATTACCTACCTACTGTTTAGTGACATAACTTCGTCGAATAAATGTTAAGTACAAAATTTTGTTTTTCAAATTGAAAAATATTGTTTTTTCACAAAATTAAAAAAAAAAATTATGAAAAAAAAAAGTTTTTTAACAAATAACACATTTTTGATCTTACAAAATATTTGTTGACAATTAATTCAAATTCCTTCTGAACTAAATTTGAAAAAAAAAAATGTTTTCCATCAACAACTGAAAACTGAAAATTATCGCTACGTTTTTAAAAATGTTTTTCATCAAATCAAAAAAGAAACGTCTTCTGAATAAAGTTTAAAAGAAGAATTCAAAAAAGTATTGCTTTGCAACTAATTTTTAAAATTATCTTGCTATAAAAATGTAGGAAAATTTGAAAGTAAAGTGTTGAAATAGTCGAGTTCACGAATAATGTTACAGTGAAATTCACAAAAATTAATTTTTTTAAAAATTTCAAAATTTTGCTTAAAAAAAAAAAAAAAAAAAAAAAAAAAATTACAACACATTAAAATTTTTATAATTCGTTTCTTAACAAAATTTGTGATTTTTGAACATGATGTGAAAAAAATAATCCCAAGCGGCACACTCGATCGATAATATCGGAAGATGTAACGTATCGATAAAAAAACGTTTGAAAATCTATAGATGTTCTCACGATATTATAAAGATTTATCGGTACAACTTCATAGGCAAAAAATCTAAAAACTACCGAATTCGATATTATTAAGATTTTATGACGATATTCGTCAACGATACTATCGACAAAGAATATTAAATTTATCGATTCCGATTTTCCACCGATTTTGTGCAGATATTTGAAACTACATTATCGACAAAGAATATTAAATTTATCGAACTCGATTTTTTAACGATTTTGTAAAGATATTTAAAACTATATTATCGACAGATTATATGAAATTTCTCGACTTCGATATTTTACCGATTTTTTGACGACATTTGAAACTATATTATCGACAGATTATATTAAATTTATCGAATCCGATTTTTTACCGATTTTGTAAAGATATTTGAAACTATATTATCGACACATAATAGCAATTTCTAGAATTCGATTTTCTAACGATTGCGTGAAGATATTTGAAACTATATTATCGACACCTAATATGAAATTTCTCGATTTCGATTTTTTATTGATTTTGTGACGATATTTGAAACTATATTATCGACAAATAATCTGAAATTTCTCGAATTCGATTTTTTAACGATTTTGTGAAGATATTTAAAACTTTATTATCGACACGTAATCTGAAATTTCTCGAATTCGATTTTTCAACGATTTTATGACGATATTTGAAACTACATTATCGACAAATAATCTGAAATTTGTCGAACGATTTTTCAACGATTTTGTGACGATATTTGAAATTATTTCCGAATTGGTGAAAATTTTTCTAGGTCCAACACGTCTGGAAGTACTAAACTGCCTATTATAAGCGTTTTATTGCTAATTCCTCAACGATAAGGTATGACATAGTGGTTAAGGAAGAGGATTACCATGCAGGAGGTAGATGGTTCAAGCCCCACGGGTGGCAGATTTTTTATAATTTTTTTTGACTTTTTCTGAAATGATCCTCTTACCGTAACATGAATAATGTGTTTAGGCATAGTTTAACCCTTTGGGTCATGAGACACTACCCATGGATTAAATCCTAAATGCTTCAGAATATATATTAAGACCTCACTAATAGTTACAAAAAATACCACAAAATTGAGCTTTGAGCTAATATTTGTCTCGAAAGTTGTCATTATTGAGAAATACCTCATTTCGAAGTTTCGACAAAGGAAAATGACACACATAAAATTTTTTAATGTGAGATGTTTAAATTCATGAGCTAAAAGATAATGGTCTGAAGCAAAACTCGCTCAAACATGAAATTTGTAATGGGATACAAAAAAAGAGACCATTTGAAGAAGTGAATTTGAGAACAGCAGTTCCAAAAGATGTGACGAACCAGTGAGTTTGAAATCGTTTGCTTCTGATGGAAGTACATACAAAACCAAAATCTTTGCCGCATAGAAAGCTTTTTTCAAAAAATTGACAATTCACGTCGAAACTTCAACTTGAAATCAAAATCAAAATTATCACGTCATAAAATTATATCTTTGTATTGATTATGTATCAGCAAAAAATCTTTGAAAAATGGTCAAAAATGAAATCATTGTTTTTGTAATCAAGTTTTTGATTTTTTCAAAGTAAAAAAATTAAAAAAAGAATTTTTGAAAAAAATTGGAAAATTTTAAAAAATTGTTACTCCGAGTTCAAGGTAATAATTTTTCCAATTTTTCCAAAAATCATTTCTAGTTCATTTTTTTGAATATTCATTTTTATTTTTACTTTGAAAAAATCAAAAATCTAATTTAAAAAACAATGAACCCAGTTTTGACCATTTTTCAGAAATTTTTCTGTTCATATATAATCAATATATATAATTTTATGAGGTGATAATTTTGATTTTGATTTCAAGTTGAAGTTTCGACGTGAATTTTCAATTTTTTGAAAAAAGCTTTCTATGCGGCAAAGATTTTGGTTTTGTATGTACTTCCATCAGAAGCAAACGCTTTCAAACTCACTGGTTCGTCACATCTTTTGGAACTGCTGTTCTTATATTCACTTCTTCAAATCGACTCTTTTTTTGTATCCCATTACAAATTTCATGTTTGAGCGAGTTTTGCTTCAGACCATTATCTTTTAGCTCATGAATTTAAACATCTCACATTAAAAAATTTTATGTGTGTCATTTTCCTTTGTCGAAACTTCAAAATGAGATATTTCTCAATAATGCCAACTTTCGAGACAAATATTAGCTCAAAGCTCAATTTTGTGGTATTTTTGGTAACTATTAGTGAGGTCTTAATATACATTCTGAAGCATTTAGGATTTAATCCATGGGAAGTGTCTCATGACCCAAAGGGTTAATGTATTAATTATGCTAATTAATGATTTTTAATTATAGAAAAAAGCTAGTAAAAGACGAAAAATCGGAATAAAAAAAATCGATAAAAAATCGACAGAATATCGAATTCGATAAAGTGTCGCAAAAGTTCCGCCTAAATCGTGAAATTATCTTTCGACATTATAGATATATTATCGATAAAATATCTTACTATAATCTCGAAATTTTTGCTAACTATTATTCGTCGATAATCTATCTATATATCGAAAGATAATTTCACGATTTATGCGGAACTAACGCGACACTTTATCGAATTCGATATTCTGTCGATTTTTTATTTCGATAATTTGTCGATTGTGCTGCTCGGGATAGTGGTGTTGAAATATAAAAAAAAAAAAAATCATAAAAATGTGGATAAATTTTATGAACCAACATTTTTGAAGCCCTTGTTGAAAAATATTTTCATCAGGTTTACATAAATATTGATCTATCATTGTCAAAAATTGATAAAAATCAATGCAAATAATCGATTGATCTAAAAATATTCGATCAATTTATCGAAAACAGAAATCAACGATTTGAATATTCGTATTCAAAAGAAAAATCCCCAGCAGTCCGTTTGTTCGAAATCATTAATTTCATACCATAAGGGGAGGGGGTTGTCGTTTCAATATCAACCCTTGCCTATTATTAGCCTTTGACTTGCGTAATCAAAAATGACACGGTATAATGTATGTTGAGAGAAATCGAGGGTGTATGCCTACGTATGTGAAGAAGGAAGTGCGGTGGTTTGTTTTCACAAAAATATCTACTATAAGACGAACGATGACGACGATTCAAATGTACCGATATATAAGAACCACAGCACGCATTATACAGGGTGTACCGGATTGATGGTAAAGTCTTCAAACCAGTAACTATGCAACTCATGTTGAGTCGATGTAGGTATGTTTGCATAACCTCCGGACTGCAGGGGCTGAGTTATGCTCATCGAAAATAAAAAAAATTTCGTTTTGGCAGGATGTTTTTAACCTTGCGCTTCTCGAAAACTATAATAGTTGGAAAGTTGTACTTTGCGGCATCGGATGGCAAATTTTGTCTAGAATTTTTTCACGAGGCTAGTAATTTTTGTAAGTGGACAAGGAAGTCTATACTGAGCAAAATATTCGAAAAAACATGCATAAAAAGTGGCAATTTTTCTCATTTTTCTGTGATAACTCAAAAAGTTGTCCCATGACCAAGCTGGTATTATTAACTTTTCTACATGAAAAAATGTCGCTCTTTTCAATGGCGCAAACCCCGCCCCTCTATCTCACTCCAATCAAAAGTTATAAGTGAATCATTTGTTCAAAAACGTCTGAAAAAAATCAAAATTTAAATTTAAAAAAAAAAAATTTCTTAAACAATTTTTTTTAGACGTTTTTTTAAAAAAACAAACTGCTTATAACTTTTGATACATGAAAAAAAATGTTTAAGAAAATTAAAAAAATATATATATATTATTGTTATTGGTTTGAACGCTTTACCATCAATCCGGTACACCCTGTATGTACTAAAGGAAAGAGGGCAAACAACCCGTCAGTCAGATTATTTCTTATTGGCTAATTAGCTGGTTAATTAGGGGTGCTATACGACTCTGCGGTAGTTGACGCTGCCATTCATAGACTATAGTGGCCTCTAAAATCTACACAAATGCACACACACACATTCGAAATGAAAAGGCCAACTCTTTTCTTTTATTTTATCCCCTGAGCTAGAAGAAGAGGAGGGCAAAGATTAAATACAAAAAAACATGGGAACGAGGCTGTAGCTTGCGAGGGAGTTAACCCTCTACCCCCTTTACGACCCCTTTATTTTATAATCGCGCCTGAACTGCATACATAGAATATTATAAAGACGTGATACGAAGAATATGCGAATGCCAGAGAGGGAGGAAGGGAAGGGGCTTTACTCTCTGTATGCTGCATGGTATTTCGGCAGCGCGATTCTTTCTTTCTGTAATTATTTATTTTTTTCCAATGTAATCGAACCGTAATGCGGTATGTGGTGAAGAAAGGGTGGGGGAGGGGTAAGAGAGAACGCGTCGAGCCGGGCCGGCAAGTTGGGGTTTTTTGAAGCGTATTGTAAATAGCGACGATTGGGGCGCGTTATTTCTTCGTTAATATAAGCCTCGTTTATAGCATAGAAAAGGGTTGAGTTTGACGGTATGGCAGCTTCGGCACATCGGCAGTTCTGCCACAACAACGTCGGATGGATGAGTCGATATCTGTATGTCCGCACGTTAATTCGTCGTGATAAATGATTCGAAACATTGTGCGTAGAGAAAACACGAGCCGAGCTAGAGGTTGATGATGCCATCGCTGCCGCAGCTCGTCATCCGGATGTTTAATTAAACCTCCCTCTTTTTTTTTTTTAAATAGAAAGGTTTATCAATTTATGAGATTTCATTAGTATTCGGTGGGATATTATATGTGTGGATTGGTAGCAGTGATTTTGTCGTGGTGATGTCTGATGAGAACAGTGAACGAGGGGGTTGGAAATTGTGGAGAGTAGAATTTTTGATAAATAAAAAAATTCGTACGTTTTCCAAGCACTGAAATTGAATTATAATAAAATACTTGATACTTTTTTTTTGAGAAGAATTGCAGCATAATTTGTTCTGGAAAAAATTGTAAAAATTTCTAAATAGAAAATATCTAAAAATTATTTCAAAAAGTTAATCAGACTTGACTGAGACTCAGACACGTCAGAAATAGGCTGATTATTTCCAATGATGAAAATGATGATGTCAACTCGTTTATTTGCTCGAAGTTTAATATCAAAATATTTTCTGTTTTATTCCAGGAATTCAGGACCTTGAAATTATTTTTTTCAAAAAAATTCTGAGAAGACACTGGAGAAATGCTGAAATATGTATTGTGAGTAACTTGACATTATTATTTACCTTTTATTCTTTTTTTGATTACTATTAGGTAAATATAACTAAACTTGGTCGATTATTGAAAAAAAAAAAAAAAAAAATCAAAAAGGAAATAGATTGTAGAAGTACAGATATAAGAAGAAGTGAAGGGAAAAGGTGGCGATCTTACTTATACTACAAGAGAATCGTGTTATGTTTACAGATTTTTTACATACACATCCTCTATATAGTACCATATACTAAATCTGTTAACGGGCTAGATGACTTAAACGCATTTGCAGCATCGCGTTGTACGTAGAGATTATACTAAACATAGAAAGGACAGCGGGGCTGACAGGGGTCCTAAAAAAAAAATCCCATCGTGGGCACGTGTTTAATGTAAACTAACAAAATGTAGTTCGTTTCATACGTAACAGATCACACACATTATCGCGCCATTATATTCTGTAGAACTGCGGTCCCTATATGTAGGAAAGTGAGAAGCGCCAATGCCAATCCAATGTAGACTATGTATGTAGATTTTTAGATAGATACTCTACGGAGTGAACTAACTTTCGAGATTACTTGGCTGGCGCATTGTGCGACCATATTGGTCGCGTATAAGAAGCTTTTTTCCTTTTCTACGTGTAATGAATGTCTATAATGTGTATAAGCACTGTCTATACTGCTGCTGTTCCTTTTTCTATCTTTAGGTATACAGATTGACTCGGTTCAACGGTATCGTTAACGTATCACCGGACGTGTGTTTATTACCGCGAATAATAATAAAAAAAAGTTACCTAAATTTAGGATTGAAAGAATATATGTACAATCAATATGTTTGAAGTTCTATTATGTGTATTTGTGTGAGTTAGAGATATCTGATTGTGGAGCGAAGTATTTATGGATTGGGACTCGAGTACGTGTATGGATGATTTCAAATCGAAAGTCACCAAATAATCGTGAAGTAATTGAACGTCACAATTTTTGTCAAAAATCACGAAATTTTGTGGTTTTGAGTCAGAAATCATGATTCTAGCATTTAGTGATTAAAAGTCACAATTTTTGTCAAAAATCGCGAAATTTCGTGGTTTTGAGTCAGAAATCATGATTCAAGCCTTTAGTAATTGAACGTCAAAATTTTTTCAAAAATTACAAAATGTATTTTCGAGTCAAAAATCATGATTCTAATTTCTAGCATTTAGTAATTGAAAGTCACAATTTTTGTCAAAATTCACGAAATGTCGTGGTTTCGAGTCAAAAATCGTGGTTCTAGCATTCAGTGATTAAAAGTCACAATTTTTGTCAAAAATCGCGAAATTTCGTGGTTTTGAGTCAGAAATCATGATTCAAGCCTTTAGTAATTGAACGTCAAAATTTTTTCAAAAATTACAAAATGTTGTATTTTCGAGTCAAAAATCATGATTCTAATTTCTAGCATTTAGTAATTGAAAGTCACAATTTTTGTCAAAATTCACGAAATGTCGTGGTTTCGAGTCAAAAATCGTGGTTCTAGCATTCAGTGATTAAAAGTCACAATTTTTGTCAAAAATCACGAAATTTTGTGGTTTTGAGTCAGAAATCATGATTCAAGCCTTTAGTAATTGAACGTCAAAATTTTTTCAAAAATTACAAAATGTTGTATTTTCGAGTCAAAAATCATGATTCTAATTTCTAGCATTTAGTAATTGAAAGTCACAATTTTTGTCAAAATTCACGAAATGTCGTGGTTTCGAGTCAAAAATCGTGGTTCTAGCATTCAGTGATTAAAAGTCACAATTTTTGTCAAAAATCACGAAATTTTGTGGTTTTGAGTCAGAAATCATGATTCAAGCCTTTAGTAATTGAACGTCAAAATTTTTTCAAAAATTACAAAATGTTGTATTTTCGAGTCAAAAATCATGATTCTAATTTCTAGCATTTAGT
This sequence comes from Balanococcus diminutus, assembly GCA_959613365.1. Lineage (NCBI taxonomy): Eukaryota > Metazoa > Arthropoda > Insecta > Hemiptera > Pseudococcidae > Balanococcus > Balanococcus diminutus. Next base: position 44,898,002 of record OY390718.1, on the reverse strand, counting down.
AATTGAAAGTCACAATTTTTGTCAAAATTCACGAAATGTCGTGGTTTCGAGTCAAAAATCGTGATTCTAGCATTTAGTGATTAAAAGTCACAATTTTTGTCAAAAATCGCGAAATTTCGTGGTTTTGAGTCAGAAATCATGATTCAAGCCTTTAGTAATTGAACGTCAAAATTTTTTCAAAAATTACAAAATGTTGTATTTTCGAGTCAAAAATCATGATTCTAATTTCTAGCATTTAGTAATTGAAAGTCACAATTTTTGTCAAAATTCACGAAATGTCGTGGTTTCGAGTCAAAAATCGTGGTTCTAGCATTCAGTGATTAAAAGTCACAATTTTTGTCAAAAATCACGAAATGTGGTGGTTTTGAGTCAAAAATCATGGTTCTAGCATTTAGTGATTAAAAGTCACAATTTTTGCCAAAAATCACGAAATTTCGTGGTTTTGAGATAGAAATTATGATTCAAATTGGAAATAATTAAAAGCTACAAATTTTGTTCAAAAATCACGAAATGTCAAGGTTTCGTGTCGAAAATCACAAATTTTGTTTGAAAGTAATGAAACGTCGTGATTTCAGTTAAAAATCATAATCCATGTTTGAAAAATTTTAAATCATAAATCTTGTCTAGAAATCATGAAATGTTATGGTTTTGAATCAAAAATCATGATTCATGTAAAAAAAATCACGATTTCACATAGAAAATGAAATGTTGACTTGTGATTTTTTTTTTCTTACCAATTTTTACATTTTTCTGCAGTTTATTTATTTATTTTTCCGAGTTTTCCACACTACTTTTTCCATTTTTCACAAAATGTATTTTATTATACCTACTTAGATAGAGTATCAATTTTATCAACTTTTTTTTTCTTTTGTGAAGAAAATGAAAAAAATTGAGAAATTCGAAAAATTAAAACTGAAAAATCAAAAAAAAAGTTTGTGCGTAACTACCTACTTATTATGAGTAGGTACTTTTTTCTTTTTTTGATTTTTCAGTTTTAATTTTTTGAATTTCTTAATTGTTTTTCATTTTCTTCACCAAAAAAAAAAAAAAAAAAAAACAGTTTCGGAATTTTCTTAGAAAGGAAATTGAAAGATTTTTTTAAAAAGTACTTAGTTATTTCAATCCGAAAGTTAGATGGTAAAAATTATGGGTTTTGTTCAGAAATCATGGAGTAAGTCATAGGTATTTTCAAGTCAGATATATAATGAATTTGATCAAAGGTCATGAAGAGAGTAATTATTCCAATTTCTCTCTTAGATGATATGAATATGATACAGTCGTGATTTGGATTTCGAAGACCTTTAAGAAGTCCAAAAAATTGTAATTTTAGGTGTAGGTATGCTCTTTTTCTTCTCCCATTGACGAATGACCTATGAATTTGCTCCCAAAGACAAAAAAAGTGTAACAATTTTTTGTTCTTTATTTTGAAAATTTTACTTTTGAAATTTGAAACCATTGGAAAAATAATTTAGCAATTGGACAGTCCCTTTGCTTCGTATCTATGTACCTTCAATATGAGTACTTCTTTTCCTTTCCCTCCTCTTCTTCACCTTTCATTTGCAATAATCCGGAACTATGAAAGAAACACCCCTCATCCCTTACCTCATCCAAAGACCAACAACAACAGCAAATAAACTATCCCATTTACATACATGCCCGCGTATATAAAAACCACATTTGCATATTTTATGCTTAGGTATTTCTTTTTTTTTTTTTTTTTTGAATAGGTAGGTAGTTAAAATATTATACAAATATATAATAATATCATATCTTACCACCTCCATCATTAGTCCAGCAGTCGCTGACTGGTCCTCCGGTCTGCGCATGCGTGGTATGTTCATCCCGCCACCTCTTGCCCAATCATCTTTCACGCGATTATCACCTGTTGAGAAAGAAGAAAAAAAGAAGCACGCTTTTAATATTATAATAAAGTTTGTTGTTATCTTAATTAACGCAGTCGCGTTTGACGTCATCGTTAGGCACGAATTCTCAGACAAGGTTTTTTTTACTCTCTTCTTCGCGGTGTTTTGTGTATTTTGATTCTTTATTGTACTTATTTTTTTGGGTTTGATTTTAGATCAATACTTTCTTTTTGTATGTTTGTCTCGTGTGTCTGTTTATATTTACGTCGATTGGATGTATTTTTAAAAAAAAAATTTTCGATATCAATTAATTTTTGGTTTTTGGGGTACATTTTTTTCTCGAAAGTTCGACTTATGAAGAGGAAATGTCGATTAAGGGTGGGAAGGATGGAGTATGGTGGTGTTATCGATGGGTATACGTGAGCTATACGTGGAATTATCTCGTGCACCGTTCATTATCATTATCAGGGAGGATTAGTATGAGATAACGCAGAGTGGTCTCAGTCGGCCAATGTACTGTGTGATTAGGATAGCAGGGGGAAAAAAGATTAAAAAGATTATTAAATCGAGGGTATTGAGCGATAAATAGAATTCCTATAGATTATTCGCCTTTTTTCTCTCGCGGACTTATTATTTTCTCTTTCAAAAGCTCCTGTAGTTTGTATTTGGATAGAAATGGGTCATCATCGTCGAAGCTTCAAGTCGTCGCGTCGGTGACAATGCCTACGATATTTACGGCGTTCCATATATGCAATTTTATCAACTCGTCGCGAAGTTAATATTTCTACCTTCGCGAAGAATAGAGAGAGGAAAGCTGATAACACAGCGCAGCGTGAGCGAGAAAGGAACTAAAGGAAGGATAAATGAAAGACGTCAGTGGTGGTTTTCCCAGTCACAAAAATTCTAAATATAAAATGAGCTTTCGTTGTCGAGAAAAATTCTATACATTATACATATTATAATACCCAAGCACGTATACGAAATATTAGTGAGCAGTTATCGCTGTCGAATGGATGCGCGTCGATGCGAAAATGTATAATAATAATTAATTAAATCGTAAGTATGTGTTTGAATAACGGCGTCGTAATAAGTAAACTAAATAAAAAAGTGAGAAAAAAAAACTTGTTTACCACGAATACGAATACTCGCGTGAAGAAGAAAAAAGAAAGAGAGAAGTCTAAAGTTTTTTTTATTTTTTATTTCTTATCTGTTTTAATATTAATGAATGAATATAATCGACATGTGATGCTGCGCTCCTCTCTGCAGTGAGATAAGATTTTTCTGCTTCGATCGAAAAATAAAAAGAGACGAAGGGAGAGAAGCGACAATATTTCTTCATACAGGATGTCCCAAGCCAGAGATTTTACTACTTTTTTTTATTTATTCATTTATTTATTTATTTTTTTTTTTTTTTTCAAAATCATAGTCGTAGTTACCTATCTGTTTCAATAATTTCTGAAAAATGGATTAAAAATTCTAAAAAAGTTGAAAAAATAAAAAATAAAAAGATTTTGATGAAATGAAATTCAAAAAATAAAATAAAATACAATACCAAGAAAAATTGGTAAAAATTAATTGAAAATGCCTCGGAAAAGATACAATAAATTTTTTTAACTCTTAAAACCCTCAAAAAAAATAATGAATCATTTTTAATTGGCAGTTATTTCAATATTTTCATTTTTTCAATCATTATTAGCATAGTATATGCTTTTACGGAGACCAAAATAGAAAAAAAAACGAGACCAAAATCCGACATGAAAATCCGACCCAAAAATCCGACAGTTGGGTTAGGTTAGGTTGCATTAGGTTAGATTTGGATGACATAAAAAAACTTGGAAAATTTTTAATAAATTCGATTTTTTAGACATTATGTCAGACATTTTAAAACTTCTAATTTTTTTTTTTGAAATTTTATGACTTTTAGATATTTTCTAGACATTTTGTCAGACATTCTAAAACTTGAAAATTTTTTAGAATGATGACTTTCAGACATTTTGTCAGACATTTCAAAACTTGGATTTTTTTTATAAATTTAATTGACTTTTTGGCTTTTTGTCAGATATTTTGAAACTTGAAAAAAAAAATTTTATTAGACTTTTTTGATTTTTAAATTTCCATGGAAATCAATTTTTATTAGACCTTTAGTTTAATTAAGTATTTTAGAAATTTTTAAATAAATTAAATTTTATTACTTTTATTATTTTTAAATTCCAATGGAAATTAATATTTTAATATTATTTTTAAAATAAATTTTATGACTTTTAGACATTTTGTCAGTCATTCTGAAACTTGAAAATATTTTTTTTTATAATTTTATTATAATTTTTTTAGGAATATGACTTTTAGACATTTTGTCAGACATCCTGAAACTTATAAATTTTTTTAGAAAGATGACTTTCAGACGTTTTGTCAGACATTTTGAAACTTGGAATCTTTATTTTATTATTATACTTTTTTAGACTTTTAAATTTCCGTGGAAATTAATATTCCTGACTTTTAGACATTTTGTCACGGAGTAAATGCATATACTTACTATGTTTCATACTTTCAAACGTAGTGTGGAAATAGAGCCAACCAGGGGGGTCCAGCGCCGAGTTTTTTTTCTTCTCGTTTTTGTTTTTAATCGAACGTTTTAATTTTTTTGTAGGTATATTTTGATGGGGGGGTGGGTGGGGGTAAGATTTTTCAAAACTTTTTCATTGAATTTTTTATGAGGCATTGTATTATATTGTATTTTATTTTTTGAATTCCATTTCATCACAATTTTTTTCATTTTTCAACTTTTTCAGAATTTTCAATCCATTTTCCAGAAATTATTTAGTCATTTTTTTCAGTTCATTTTTTATGCAATGTTTTTGAAGAAATTATTTAATTGACCACTAAAACTATCATTTTTTTCAGATATCTATTGATTTTTTTATTGCTCAAGTTTACAATTTTTTTTTTCGAAAACAAATTTTTATCGAATCTTCTTGAAAAACTTTTCTTTGATTTTGATTCGATTTTTTTTCAAATGCATTTTCCCATTGAAAGTTTCCTTCTGTTATTATTATTATTTTTAATATTTTTTTGATTGTTGTTTTTTTCGATTCGCATATTTTAAAAATTTTATTGCATCATAATTTTTTCAAACTTTTTTTTTTAGATCTTTGATACTTTATTCCATTTTTTTTAAAATAGATATTGAGCCATTTTTTTAATCGTTTTTTTTATATTGACAATTTTTACAAAATTCTAGTTTTTTAGTTTTCTAATTTGATACCTATGTTTTTTTTGTCTAATTTTTCCAAATTAATTTTTTTTTGCAAACATTGATTGATTGTTTTTCGATTAATACCTAATTTTTTTCATTTGTTTGATTTGAAAAAAAAAACTCATCACCATTTCTTAAATTTTTAATTTTCTTTTTTTCTGTTTTCACTCAATTTTTTCAAATGCATTTTTGAATAATAATAATTTTTCCTCATTGACAGTTTCAACCATTTTCAAATTTCCAGTTGTAGCTTTAAATTACTACCGAATAAAATTTCATTTCATTTTTCAATTAATTCTTTCCAGTTCACAATTTTTAACAATTTTAAAATTCACATTTTTCAGTTATTTAAAAAAAAAAGCAATTTATGAACCTATTTTTATTGTTAAGATTAGAAAAATGAGAAGAAAAATGTCCAGGATATATTGAAGGATCATTTTTTAAGGATTCTTAAAATTCAAATTATTTTGTCTTTTTTTATTCATCATTCTCATTTGTTTTTCAATCTGCGGGCTCGAGTCCAGGGTTATTTAAATTAATAATATTTCTTTTTTTTTTAATTCAGGAACTTGAGTCAAAATTTTTTTATTCATAATATCTTGGATTACTTTTTTTTTTTTTTTTTAATTTTTCAATTCGAGGACTCTGGTCAAAGCAAAGTTTATTCTTCATATTTGAAGAGGAAAATTGATTTTTTTTTTCAATATTCATAATAATTATGATAAGCTAAAAAAAATTGAAAAAAATGAAGATAGGTAAGTTGATAAAATGTCGTCACTACTTGTTTTTTTCTTTCTTTCGCGAATCCAAGTATACGTTCGTATTTTTATTACATAGTTCAAGTGGCATCTTTGACCTACCTTCACGACTTTCCTGAAACAATAAACAGATCGATCGTCGAATAGCATCATTTATAATGATCTTGGCGTAGCCACAGCATCATCGAAATGATAAAAGCATCCAATCGCATTGAAAAAAACCTCTAAGAAACGTCGAGTCGCGCAATATTGCGCTTATTTATTCGATATCGACACCTATTACGTGAACGATATGGTACGATGTCGTGATGTTTATTTATCCATACACGCGTACTTAGGTTAAATATGTACCTATATCTAGTTGAGAATTTGGTTCTTATTTTTTTTGTAATTTTCCGAGACTTCAACTCGATACTAAGTAAGACTGAGGAGGAGAGAAAAAACCCACCTGTATCTATAGCATAATTAAATAACCTTATGAGATAGAATTCGAGCCAGTCTTTATCTCATGCTCTCCCGTCTTTTTCATCTCATTCGTATCTAAGCACGTTGAAAAAATTCATCGCGATGATGCTTATGCCCTCTCACTCACACACAGGCAATTTATAAATACCTACTTAATTCTTATCAGTATCACGTTGATATTTTTCTCTTTTTCAAAGTTTATAACGGTTCATTTTCATTCAATGACGAGAGCACCACAGAAGAGAGACTCTTTAACATGCTCGCAGACTAATTTGAAAATTAGTCCGTAATTATAATCTACACTGATAAAACCGAATGTCTTTCTATTCATTTCCTATCTTCTTTTTTCTCTCGATATTTTCCAAGAATGTTATAAAACTCAAAGTTTAATTTTATCGCCATTCATTGTTCTATTTCATTGACTTGTTTCATTAAAAAAAATATAAAAAACATATCAACTCATTCGATTACGAAAAAGTTCTTATAGGTGATGGCTGATCAGGAAGTCTCTGCACTGATAAGCTGGTCTCAAAGCGCGACAACAGAACCAGATACACCACAAGCCCCATTTGCCTTTTATCATCATCTCAATTATTATATAGACATCATCGTGCTCATCTGGCGAACTCATTCAACCTCCATCGCCATTCGCGATAACCCCGCTTACAAACCTGACACAATGGGTCGCGCAGACCGGACGTTACGTACGAGGGGCCACGCAGGAGGGGGTGGAAAAATATGAAAAAAAAAGTTCAATTTTTTTCCTAGAAATTTCATCTCGCTTTGGTAACAACAACAATGGCGCGTATCGCCGCGCTCTCGGCTAATTAATGTGGCATCTCGCGCGGTACAGTTCTCGTCTTCTTTTCGCTCCTCTCTTTCTCTCTCGCTCTGGCATAAGTATTGATTATTGTGAAAACGGGAAGTGACCTGTATCGACGTTTAGACATTTACCGTTATGTATATATTTCTCGCTCTGTGCCTGTGCCTAGCTCTGCCTCTCTGCAGTATTTTGCTCTATTGCTTGTGCTGTATTGTACATAGAGATAAAGATGTACGTGAAAAACAGATATAATATATACGAGGACAGGAGAGATGGGAAGGGTACCAGAGATGGTACAGTGGTCGCAATAAAACGACTTGAGAAATGAATATAAAATACAGGGTGTCCTAACGACATCTCCTGAATTTGAACCAGGATGCGGTAGATGAGTGTTGGATGGATCACTTCAATTATTCCTGGAAAACTATCGTTGCGTTGTTAGAGAAAAAATCTTCGTCTTCGTACAAAAAAATTGTTCCTCGTTAAATTTTCTATCAAAATGATTTCATGTTTTTTTTGTTTTTTTTTTTTTTCTTTGGAAGAAAATTGTGTACCTACGTTTCAAATTATATTTCAACTTTTTTACAAAAGAATGAAAAAATTTTCAGCCTTTATTGAGAGAAAATTTTAAAAAAATAATATAATAATAATAAAAATAGTAAACAATTCTGGAAGTATTCTTGATTTTTTCCAATACTTTGTTCAGATTTTCAATTATGTGTACCTAATTTTTTTCCTATTTTTTTGTTTTTTTTTTGTTTTGTTTGTTTGAAAATACCTACCTATTAATTAAAGCTGAATGTTTCAATTTATTCTTTTGAAAACGACGAATTTCAAAATTTCTTTCTCAGTTCATATTTCGAATTTCAACTGTTTTCTGTCGAAAACGTTTTAAAATTCTTATTACCTATGTATTGAAAATTTTCATCAGGAATAATTTTTTTGTTTTTTGAATTTTTCTTAGATAATTTTTTTTATCTTTTTCAAAGACAATTTTCAAAAAAAAAAAAAAAATGGATAATAAATTTTATTTTTAGTAGGTAGGTACCTTTTTGATTCAAATCGTTTTCAACTCATATTTTTTCTCAATTTTTTCATCGTTTTTTCGGTTTAAAAATTTTCATTAAAAAAAATGATGTTTCAAATTTTTTAACGATTTTTTTTTTTTTGAAATTTTTTTAGGTACCTACTGAAAATTTTCATCATGAATAAATTTTTTCGAATGTAGTTAGCCAATTTTACAATTTTGATTTTCAAATAAGTAGGTAACTATTTTTTTAAGAATTCAAAAAAAAAATTAATTAAATGAATTTTTAAAGTTATAATAATAACTTTGGCTCAACAGATCATCGCAAGAGTGCATGAGGCAGCCATCGTACGATTCTTTGTTCCCATCTTAATTACTTTTCTTATAGCACACGAGTCATCTCACTCTTATGTACATAAAATGTCGTCATAAAGTCATCTATACATTGCATACCACCGAACATACTCCACGTTTTGATTTTTTTTTCACGCTTTTGGTATAAATAAATCATATCATCGCACCACCACCATCCGTTTTTCGATTATACACTATACCGCGAATGTGAAAAAGCGTATAAAATAAATAAATAATAAAATCAACGCGGCTACGGCGCGACACCATTGACACGACGATGCGATACGATCGTAAAAACCAAAAAAACAAAAAGCAGGATAAATTACACGTTCTATGGTTTGGCAGGCGTCGTCCATAAAATAACGTATTATCGGGCTATTAAACGGGTAAAAAGAGCTTATTTTGGCCAGTATGGCATGACTGTGCGGCTATTAGTTCGTGTTTTTATTCAAATTGACATAGCATTAAATACCTATCATATTGGATACGAAACTGTGGAATTTTGAATATGGTACCTTATAATAGCACCTGAGAGGTGAGACTGCGTGCAATGCCGCGCGTGATAAAAAAGTTTACCATCGTAAAACCAACGCCATTGCCATTGCCATCTGATTGATGAAACGAACGAGGAGAAGAGTGCAGGGGGTAGGGGTTTTTTTGGTCGAGATTTTTATTATATGTATGTGTGCTGCATGTGTCGTATTTTTACAAATTTTTTACGACGATGAAAAATGGAAAAATTCTTGTTGAAGGAAACCAGACAAAAAATTTGATAAAAATTCAAAAATCGAGAATTATCAAATTTTAGTAAATTTTTGAAACTGAAGTAATTTTTAAAATTTAGCTAAATTGATATAGGAATTCAAAAATGGAGATTTTTTAATTTAATGTATTTTTTTATTGAATTAATTTTTATAATTTTTTAGCTAAATTGATCAAAATTCAAAAGTGAAGAATTTTTGAATTTGATTTTTTTTTGAATTTGAATCAATTTTTGAATTTTAACATTTTTTTGAAATGGAATCAGTTTTTTAAATTCAGCTGAATTGATAAAAATTCAATAATGGAGAATTTTTCAATTTTAATATCTAATTTTTTTTTGAATTTGAACCCATTTTTGAAATTCAGCTCAAGCAATGAAAATACAAAAATTGAGAAGTTTTCAATTTCAATATTTTTTTTGAAATCGAATCAATTTTTAAAATCCCGCTATGAATTGATGGAATTTCGAAGATAGAAACTTTTCAATTTTAATAGTTATTTTTAAAAAATTTGAATCCATTTTTGAAATTCAGCTAAACTGGTGAAAATACAAAAATGGAGAATTTTTCAATTTTATTTTGTACTAATTTGAATCAATTTTTGAAATTCAACTAAGTTGATGAAAATTCAAAAGTGAAGAATTTTTGAATTTTAATATTTTTTAAAAATTGAACCAACTTTTGAAATTCAGCTGAATTGATAAAAATTCAAGAATGGAGAATTTTTCAATTATAATTTTTATTTGAATTTGAATCGATTTTTGAAATTCAGCTAAATTGATAAAAATTCAAAAGTGAAGAATTTTTGAATTTTAATATTTTTTTGAAATTGAATCAATTTTTGAAATTCAGCTAAACTGATGAAAATTCAAAAATTGAGAATTTTAAAATTTTTAAATGCAATTCTGAAATGGATATTTTTTTATTCCGCTCACTCGTGGTTTCCCTCACAATAAAACTAGGCATGAATCTGAAAAAATCAAAATCGTTCACCAGCTCTCACACAAACGCACTCATACCCATCATAGAGCGCAGAAAATAAACACGATAAGCACACAGCGAGCGAGCAACATGCTGTGGAACGTTTCAATTTAACTGATACCAAAATGCGATTATGTCAGTAGAGAAATAAATTTATTTTAAAAAAATTAATTAGCCGTTAATTAAAATAGGTATAGGTATATGGTACTATAATATGAATAACTGTAACGTTCTAGCCTTACATGCACCTTATCTCTGTGCACTCTCTCTTCTATACGTACGATATGATATGTGCTGCAAGTAGAAGATATGAGTATGTGCTCGTCTTATGATGCTATTAGTACACTGAAAAAAATGAATTTTTAAAAACCGTAATGATTCTGGGTAAAACACAGTAAAATTAGGATACGTCGCCAATTTTAGAATCATTCCGGTGAAAAATAGAAGAGATTCAATTGAACTCCGTAATCATTCTGGAATAGAACTGAATCTTTTCTGTTTTTCACCGGAATGATTCTAAAATTGGCGACGTATCCTAATTTTACTGTGTTTTACCCAAAATCATTACGGTTTTTGAAAATCCATTTTTCTCAGTGTAGGTGTTTTGTATCTAGTGTAGTGTAAGTGTCCCGAGCGGCACACTCGATCGATAATATCGGAAGATGTAACGTATCGATAAAAAATTGTTTGAAAATCTATAGATGTTCTCACGATATTATAAAGATTTATCGGTACAATTTCATAGGCAAAAAATCTAAAAACTATCGAATTCGATATTATTAAGATTTTATGACGATATTTGTCAACGATACTATCGACAAAGAATATTAAATTTATCGATTCCGATTTTCCACCGATTTTGTGCAGATATTTGAAACTACATTATCGACAAAGAATATTAAATTTATCGAATTCGATTTTTTAACGATTTTGTAAAGATATTTAAAACTATATTATCGGCAAATAATCTGAAATTTCTCGAATTCGATTTTTTAACGATTTTGTAAAGATATTTAAAACTATATTATCGGCAAATAATCTGAAATTTCTCGAATTCGATTTTTTAACGATTTTGTGAAGATATTTAAAACTTTATTATCGACACGTAATCTGAAATTTCTCGAATTCGATTTTCAACGATTTTATGACGATATTTGAAACTATATTATCGACACGTAATATGAAATACCTCGAATTCGATTTTTCAACGATTTTGTGGCGATATTTGAAACTACATTATCGACAAATAATCTGAAATTTGTCGAACGATTTTTCAACGATTTTGTGACGATATTTGAAATTATTTCCAAATTTTTCCAAGTCCAACTCGTCTGGAAGTACTAAACTGCCTATTATAAGCGTTTTATTGCTAATTCCTCAACGATAAGGTATGGCATAGTGGTTAAGGAAGAGGATTACCATGCAGGAGGTAGATGGTTCAAGCCCCACGGGTGGCAGATTTTTTATAATTTTTTTTTTTACTTTTTCTGAAATGATCCTCTTACCGTAACATGAATAGTGTGTTTAGGCATAGTTTAATTTATTAATTATGCTAATTAATGATTTTTAATTATAGAAAAAAGCTAGTAAAAGACGAAAAATCGGAATGAAAAATCGATAAAAAATCGACAGAATATCGAATTCGATAAAGTGTCGCAAAAGTTCCGCCTAAATCGTGAAATTAGCTTTCGATATTATAGATATATTATCGATAAAATATCTTACTATAATCTCGAAATTTTTGCTAACGATATTCTGTCGATTTTTTATTTCGATAATTTGTCGATTGTGCTGCTCGGGGTACTGCTGATGTGGCGGTGGCAATGCGGCGAGGACGAGTTAATTAACATTTGACAGTCTCTAGCACACGCTGAGCTATGGCGTAACGCCTGCCGTCATGATAAAAGGCCAATTAGTACTCGGTGTGTTTTTCCAATATTATAATATCTCGCATATATGATAAGCATTGATAACACCATAATATACCTACATAGATCTGTCTTTGTATCTGTGAAGAAAATTGTGTGATAGAGCTTTATTATTAATTAATGTAGGTTGAAGTGGAGGTACTAGTTTATGTGTTTTCTTATCCAATTATAATAATTTTCAAATTCGAATCCGAAATGGGTGGATTTTTACGCCTCAATTATTGATTTTTAAAAATTTAAACCCAATTTGAGCCAATTTATTACAAAAAACTGCAGCCTACAAGGGTTGAGAAAAACACCTCCTTCAAAAAACACCAAAATTTATAGCCTACCGCTCGCGAAAAATTATTCCAACCATTCGAGAGGGTTTTCCATCTTCGTTTCAATTACACCTACGCGACTTCTCCCAATGCGCCTTAATTTTCCCACTCTTATGCGTATTTTTCAGCTTGTTTCGCGCCCATGTCGACGATCGTGTACCTTAGACCTATGGCTACCGCGCTCAGAGATACCTTACAGGTCGTTAAAAAGTTTTAAAACTTATTCGAAAACAAGATTTTGGAGTCGTTAAACGAAATTTACGCGTTTCTAAATGGAATTTTTAATTTTACGACACTTTAAATATAGATCTAGATAATCTAACCGCGTATATTATAATATCGGCGAGAGGCTTCTATATTCGGCGACCAGCAAGTCAGCTGGCCAGAGGGGGTTGATTTTTTTGAGAAGATACCACGTGTGTGTAAGTGTGTGAGGAGTGAGGCGACATTAGGGTGGCCCTTATTTTTCGAATTTTGGAAATTGTTGTCGGGACGGGGGGTCAATTGGTGACATATTGGTAGAAAATAATTCCCTATTTTTTATTTTTCCTCTAACTGAATTTTAAGCCGTTTCTCAGGGGCCCCCAAATTTGAAAAAATCAAAAAAATAGAAAAAATAGAACATTTTGAAAATTTTTGAAAATTTTTGAAAATTTTTAGCAAAATGGTCATAGGGATGGTATTTCTATAAGACAAGACCATTTTCGATGATTTCTTATCTTTACCCCTCTTTTCATGAGACATGAAAAAACGTCATTTTTTACGTTTTTTTAAAAAAATTTGAAAAAAATGGCTAAAAATTAAAAAAAAAAAAAAATTGAATAAAATGGTTTCAACATACATGTTATCACCCAAAAAGGTCATTTACGGTGATTTTTCACCACTGCCGTATCAGTGAGAATTTTTCAAAAACTATCAAAAATTGAAAAAAATGAGGTTCCCAAAAATGAAGGTAACAATGAAAAATCGCCGTAAATTACCTTTTTGGGTGATAACATGTATGCTAAAAACATTTTATTCAAAAAAAAAATGTTTCTTTAATTTTTAGTCATTTTTTTCAAATTTTTTAAAAAACGTAAAAAATGACGTTTTTTCATGTCTCATGAAAAGAGGGGTAAAGATAAGAAATCATCGAAAATGGTCTTGTCTTATAGAAATACCATCCCTATGACCATTTTGCTAAAAATTTTCAAAAATTTTCAAAATTTTCTATTTTTTTGATTTTTTTCAAATTTGGGGGCCCCTGAGAAACGGCTTAAAATTCAGTTAGAGGAAAAATAAAAAATAGGAATTATTTTCTACCAATATGTCACCAATTGACCCCCCCCCCCCCGTCCCGACAACATTTACAAAATTCGAAAAATAAGGGCCACCCTAGGCGACATTGTAGTATAAGATATATATGATTTTTAATTACGTTATGCACGAACATTGGTATAGGTAGATATACATATAAACTAATTTATATGTCCGCAGTTTAAAAAATACAAATAAAAAAGTATTATGCCTGCGTAGGTATTTGAAGAAATGAGGAAAGGGGACGAGATTGTCTTGTCGTCGTAAAGTTTAGCGCCAAGTTGTCCAGTATTATAGGTATAGGCATTAGGTACATGAGAATTGACGACCGCGCGAACCATCCAAGTGCTGTAGTGAAATGAAAACTTCATTTACGAGATGACCCTCCAGCCTGTCTGCGAAGATGTCCATGCTATATAAATCGTTGAAATATATAGCGCCTTGATTTTTTTTTCGGTTTTATTACCTCGAAATGGCCTAGTTGTGTAGTGTGTGACACGATGACCAAAGCGGCTATATAACGTCAGAGATAAAAATACCTATCGCGTGTATTTTTCTAGTCATCGCCTGATACCTGTGTAATAGTGATTACCAAGATGTGAACTGAAACCAATGCGTAATGTTTTTTACGAGGAATTGTTTTGTGTGATGTGGATAAAATGATGAAAAAAAAAATGTCATGTTGAGTTGGGCTTTTATTTTTAAAAAATTTCGGTATTTTTGGTAGTTAAATATCCGTAATTCTTTCATTTCTTTCTATAGGTAGGTAAAAAATAGAATGCAATTTTTGAGGATTTTTCTATTCTCTGTTAAAAAGGTTATGTTGAAATTTCAGCTAAAACCAGAATTGAACTACAACTGTTATGAAATGTTTAATTTTACTGCTGAGAATGAGATAGTTAATGATGGTTGGATGTCTAATTGGAAGCCGAGTGAAGGCGTCAATCACAAAGTTTGTGGAGAAAAAACTCATTTTTTTAAAACATTGATAATTTTAAATTTTTTAGGTAATAATTCTTAATGTAATACTTAGTTTAATTCATTTTAAATTTTTATTATTTTCAAATTTTATTTCAGGTATGTTCAGAGGATGTGACTTTTCAATGATAACTGGGCATGTTCTTGAAAAAACAAATGATTCAACCAACGTAAGAAGAAATCCAGAAAGAATGAAGCATGAGGTATGTTCACGAGCCATCAAAGGAAAATCTCATAGACCTTGGAAAGTGCTCCAAAGACTCCAAAGTGACGGGTATACTACTACTAACACGAAGTATTTCCATTAGCCATCGTGGAAAATTATCACAGGCTTTGGAAAGTGCTCCAAAGTAACCCATATACTACTAATAACATGAGGTTTTACACTAGACATCGTGGAAAAATCTCACAGGCTTCGGAAATTCTCCAAAGTGACCCATATATACTACTGATAATAATGCGGGATTTCCATGAGTTGAGCCACTCTGAATAAATCTCGCAGGCTTCCGAAAGTGCTTCAAAGTGACCCATATACTACACTGAAAAAAATGGATTGTAATGATTCTGGGTAAAACACAGTAAAATTAGGATACGTCGCCAATTTTAGAATCATTCCGGTGAAAAACAGGAAAGATTCAGTTCTATTCCAGAATGATTACGGAGACTCCGTAATCATTCTGGAATAGAACTGAATCTTTTCTACTCCGTAATCATTCTGGAATAGAACTGAATCTTTTCTGTTTTTCACCGGAATGATTCTAAAATTGGCGACGTATCCTAATTTTACTGTGTTTTACCCAGACTCATTACGGTTTTTGAAAATTCATTTTTTTCAGTGTACTGATAATCGTACTGAGAAATTGTCACGAGCACGAGCAACTGTGGAAGGTATGAAGTATTTCGTATTTCCACAGGTTTCGAAAGTGCTCTAAAGCAGTGATGAGCACGGGCCCTCGGGCCTGGTGCGTTGAAACGCGGGTCGGGTCGGGCCGGGCTCACGCAGTTGTTCGAACAGAACAGGGCCCGGGCTTTTCTTGATACATTTTACGCAATAGACTGTAGATGCGACCAAACTACCTTATCGTCAACTAAACCACGTTATCGTAGATAAGATATGCTTTCCACAATAGACTAAACAATGACTCGTATACAGACGTTTAGCCCGGGCCCACTCGGGCTCAGGCTCGAGGCCCGGCCCGACTCGGGCCCGATATTTGACGAGCTCGACCCGGGTAGCCCGAACAAAGCTCGGCCCGTGCTCATGACTGCTCTAAAGTGACCCATATACTACTAATAGTAACACCACAATAAATTTTCCACTAATCATCGTGGGAAAATCTCACATACTTTTTGAAGTGCTCCAAAGTGACTTATAAATACCAAGTTGATAATAAAGACGAAAAAGTTGAAACATTTTGTAAGGAAAAAAATTTCAACTCTTTTCAACAACTAACATAAAAAAAAAAAAATTCACACTTTCATAAGTAGATATAATTCAACAATGTTTACAATCTAAATATAAAATAAAAATTTTCAAAATTTTCACACGATCATAAGAAGTTGTAAAAAATTTAATTTTCACAAAAAATGAAATTTCTCTTGCAAAATATTCACTTGGTCACAGGTTAGTTTCAGCCTCTAAAATTATTATTCAAGTCGCCTCATTATTCTCATATTATTCAATTTTCCAATAGAAGCAATTTTCAAAATACCTATTGTTTGTATAATTTTTTTATTCATTTTGCAAAATTTTTTCAACCAAAAATTTTAAGTCGAAATTTTTCAAAATTGATCTATCTAAATTCTAAAATTTGAAATAGAAAAATCAATGTCGACAAATCTTTAAAAAATGCCATCATTAAATAAAAAATTTTCAAACTCTCGCAAAATACCATTTAAATTTCAACTCTTTTTATGCATGAAAACTTGGGTGGGTGGGAGTGGGGGTAAAATTGACGAGTGACGACGAAAATTTTTTGGAAGGAAAGCAGTGTCATGCTGTAGAAAAAATACTTAATAAAACTTTATATTAGGTAACAAAATTCTATACTTAACCGCTTTTTTTTCAAACCCCTGCCGAATTTTATTTTTGCATTGCAATTTCTTGGAAATGAAATGCGAAATTCAATGTTGAACTTTTGAGATTCTTTTGAGGCATCGTTTAATTTCATTTCAAAAATGTGAAAAGGTATTTATTCAATTAGGTATTTTATCTGTGCCGATTGATATTTGATTTGCTTTTGAATTTTTGAAAGACCACTTACCTAGTTTGAGTCTCAAAAGGAAGTGAGGTCTAATCAAGAAATTTTCAACTTTGGTATATTAATTATAATGAAGAAACCAAAGATAAGACTGTATTGTTGAGGGGAGGGGAGGGGGTATTGAGTTTGAAAATTCAAAATATGTGTCGCTTTTGATGGAATAAAAAGTAATATACCTGTTTGAAACAATCATTTATTATGATCAATGTTTCTGGAGACAGAACCCTATAAATATTTTAATGAAATTTTAATTTTGAAATTTAGGCCTATATAAAATGATTAGGTAGGGCGCGATAAATCATGATATATTGCACCTGATCTGATACAAATGAAGTTGAAAAGATTTACAACACCACTGGTGTATATTTTTTTTTGTAATTTCATGATTTTAAAGGCGATTCTTCCATTTTCATTCAATTTGAAAAAAATTTGCAATGGGTTTCATTTGTTCATAAATTTAATTAACTTTAATGTTCTGATAAGAACGCAAGCCTAATATCATTTCTTTAACTTGATTTTAAAAGCAATACTCCGTCTAACTATCAAATGTAACGAGGAAACTTTTCATTAAATATCAATGGCGATCTTTTTCAAAAATGCCTCGTTTTATATTTTCAAAACCAGCTCAGACCTTGAGTCTTGTCTCGGGGTTATTCCTTATTTTTTAGCTTTATAGGTGAAGGGGGAGGAAGGGCAAGCAAAGCATTCTAAGTACGCTGAATTACGAGTCATTCTCACGCAATACTTACTATAAAATGGCTCGAGATAATGTTTCATTGTAGAAGACAATTTAACAGAAGCATTTTCCAGCATCGAGGAAGTAATATGTGCTTAAATATCCGTTTATTTGAAAAAATCTTCGATGTCACGAATCGCGATCAATTAAAAAACCAATATCCTCATAATAATAATCGCAGTAAAGATTGTATCTAACCAAAAATCATCCATTTTTCATCTCTAATTGATTAACTGCCCGATCTAGCACCATGCAGTCCACACCAAAACTATTGTTTTTATACTAATTCGTTGGTCATTGCGGAAAAATACGAACGACAAGAAGAGAAATTAGTATCTACCCAAAGGAGGAGGAAAATGCAGAAATTTTTCACGCGATAAGTCGCAACAGCGTGCCGAAGAAGGATATTTAGGTCAATCGATACGTGCTAGGACGACGACGACGACGACGACGATGGAATTGCAAAAACACAACGCGCGGCCACCGAATGATATTAGGTACGAAAATATCGTAGGTACATACAGTATCAGCGCAAAATACGACACAAAAATGTAGATATCACGATATCAGTCTACGTATACGAGCGAATATTACCCGTAGGTATCTGCATTGCAGAAAACAACGACAACATAATATATCCTTAGGCCGAACATTTGGTGATCCGGAACAACAATCGGCAATAAAACGAGCAGCGTACACAGCACACGCGACGATGACAAGGACCGGCCAACGTTATGCTATCATCATCGGACCCTCGAACTAGGGACAAAAAAACACCCAATCACGAGCCAAATGATGGCACTACAGTACCATCTTGAGCTTACAGCGGCGCGACACCGACGACGACGATGACGACAGCACGAAGAAGTCGCGCAGAAAAAGGCAGCGGTGGTTGCGGCGGCTGCGACGACGACGCCGAAGACGACGGACAGGATGACACGGTGGTGGCGGCATCGGCACAGATGTAATCAACGAAGAACGCGCGCATCAAGCAGCCAGCATCCACTCATCGGCATTTCCCCCCCGCAGCTCAGTTGGATAAAATTCGCGATCCTCGAATACACGGGGTACGCAACAGAAGACAGAAGTGGATGAAGGAGGCCAACAAACCGAACTGGATGTCACACGGAAACTGGCCGGCTCTCTCAGTTTCCAGCGTAGATTTTCCTCTATATCGGCAAGATACACGAGGGGGTGTAAGGCGATATCTGTGTAGCCGGGTACACGGGCCAGACCAAAAAATAGGGGGACGAGTACAAAACGCGATAGAGGATAGAACGAGACAGGGAGCGAGATAGAAAACAGAGCGAGATGGAAAATATACGTCGAGATACGCGGGCACCAGAAGAGAGCTCGCACGTAGAGCAAGGAGCTGGGGCACAGAGCAGTCGAGAATACAGCACGGGCAGCATGCCACCGCGCTCGTACCCCCTTACACGTTGTCGTGGTAAATGGGAAACGAACAGCGAAAGAGCGAGAGAGTAGAGGTATAGAAAAACGACAACGACGAGGACGACGGAGCACCACTCGTATACGCCGCGACGATGCGGCAGCGACGACGACGCCGCCGACGACGTAACGGCAGCGGCGGCGCTAGCGAAGCGGCGAATACGGCAGCAGGGACTGTCCCATGCGACGCTGCAACTCGGGCAGGTAGAAGCGTAAAGGGTTGCGAAGAGTGGGAGACGAAGACGCGAACACGAAGCAGAGAGATGGGACAAGCCACCGATGCTGATGGCGCACTCGGTCATGCGCCCTTTTTGTCAACCTCTCTTCGTGTTCTCTAATCCCTTTTGTCGTCGCCCCGCCGCTAATCGACAGCCTGTACCTTCCTTCTTTTCGAAGCAGCCGCCGCCGCTGCCCGTGTCCTTGCCTCATGCAGATACCAGCGACCTGGACGAATAGGAAAACCAATGACATACATACAAATGACATTATAATATTCTCGACTCGAAGGTGGTGCGCAGCGCATATTTAGTTTGGAATGTGTCATCGTACGCAGCTTTTTGCAGAAAAGGCGGCGACAAAAGTTTGCCCTCAATTTTAATGTTGTAGGTATCATCTCAACTTGTTGTAACGGTATATCTGAGGCCTATAGGAATTTATTTTATTTTTCTGTATTTTATTCATCTTAGGTACTTTTTTCAGATCGAATGTTTGGTATACGCAACTCGGCCTTTTTTCCCTCCCCTTCAGGTCCAGTTTCCTTTCCCATACTGTTTGTTTGTCCATTCTCTGCTTTCTCATCCAATTACATCACGTCTTCTTCTTTATTTCCATCTTCACCCCTTTTCTACTGTCAATCCTTCCTCCTTTCGAGCTGCGTATATCGAACGCGATCGCTTACATTGATAAAATAGTCTATTTGTATCCCTACGTGGCTAATAGTCTCACGAAAAATAATCTCTACCTATCTGGTCATAATGACCACCTATTGTTAATTTTCAAAATAATTTTCAATCTGCTAATAAAGTGTAATTTGTGAACTCGTGTCATTTTCGTTTCATAAATTGATAAAAATGGTTTTCCAATTTTCCGGATAAAAATCGGGTTTAATATTGTCGCGTTAGTTAAAATTAAGCAACTTTGAATTTTTGCTTTTACGAGTGTTAAGACAGTAAAATATTACGTGACATTGTGTCGAGAGTTTTTAATTTTTAGGCTTTCCCCATATTTCTTCCTGAATGTTTGAGCTTGATAATAAAATATGTCTGCCGCATATGATACCTGGGTAATTCTCAGAAAATCGGTAAATTTGAGTAACCAACTGATTTCTCAACTCCTGTACTATGCACAACTTTCATTTTTTGGTTATTTGTACATTATAACGTTCTTAATCCACCATGCCCAATTTAATGAACACCACCCCCCTCCCCTTGAGTACAAGTTAGTCTAAACCTCAAAATGTCCTTCGTCGTGGCCTGTAGCCCAACATGTTTTTGAAAACAGATTTCAAAAATTATGGAAATCACCATGTTTTTCTGAAAAAAAAAAGTAAGTACACGTCATTAGGAAGTTCAGGGTATAGGCTAGTGTGAATGATGATCACAAAAAGTGTTTAGTACAACTACACCTGATCATTGAAAACTGTAGCAAAGATTTATGTCCATCGTCGTGGCTAATTTTTAAAAATTTGTCTCAGCTCGCTGAGTGAATATTTTTTTCTGCTGAATGACTACACTGATTTGTTACTTTTATAATAATACTATCCGCATTTTAAATTTCGAATGGCAATGCACAGAGCGATTTTTTACGTAATCATCTGTAAAAATTTCAATTTTTACAAAAATAGTGTCCATCGTCGTGGCTTATCATTCCTCCGGTATAAAATGTCCCATCTTCCTGAAAACTGAGAAAATTTATTCTAATTAGTAAGTATCCTATTATAGCTTATTAATAATTAATAAAATATCAGTATTATAGCTTATAGAATAACTAATTGTCGAATTGTCCATCGTCGTGGATCACAAGTGTTTGTCTTTCGTCGTGGCAATGATGAATTATTACAGCCACGACGATGGACAATACAACAATTAGTTATTCTATGAGCTATAATACTGATATTTTATTAATTATTAATAAGCTATAATAAGATACTCGCTAATTAGAATAAATTTTCTCAGTTTTCAGGAAGGTGGGACATTTTATACCGGATGAATGATAAGCCACGACGATGTGAGCAAAAAAATCAAATTTTCTCAATTTCATGAAAATTTCTGTTTATGACAAATATCGGTTTGAAACATGTCCACACATGAATTTTAGGCTCTCCAGACACCTCGAGGGACACTGAGTGTTCCCAAAATGGCGTCACTCAGTTAATTTAAATGAAAATTTTAAAAAATAGAAAAAATCAACGAATTTCATCCAAACTCGGGTTGATGGTGTATAACTACGTATTTAGTGATATACTACGACGACAATTTTTTTCGACCAAAAATGACTGTATTTTGCGCGAAAAATGATGAAAAAATCAGTTTTTTGCATTTTTGAAGGCCTTCCACCTATATAAAAAAATCTGAAAAAAATATATGTTGTACATCCAGACTAGGTGTATAATATATATTTTTTCCATTATTGCACCTCTGAAAGAACTTGTCGAAATAGCCGTTAGAAAACTTAAAACGCGCATTTCACAATGAAGATAGGTTTGAAATTTTTTTTAAAAATTTCCATGGATGACCCTTGAGTATACCTAACATCTACCAGAGTTTGAAAAAATTTGGTTAAAAACTGTCAAAATCAAAAATTATAATCGAAAAATCACATTTTTCGCTCTAGGAGGGGGTGGGGGTGAGGTAGCGACCTAAAAATTTGGTCACGGGGGTTTTAGACCATAAGGACCAACTTCCACTAGTTGGTTTAAAAATTCGCTCTGGGCGCCAAATCACCCTATTTTACCCGGCTATACCCCTTTTTGAATCGTCCTCCCCCCTCCCTTTTGGGAAATGAATTGACCCCAACACCATAAAAGTACTCGGGGGCATATATATTTTCAATTACCTTAAGAAAATTTTTTTAAAAACCTGTCAAATTTCTGAACTTTTACAGTAGTGAAATTTGCCGATTTTCTGAGAATTACCCATCTAGCAATTTTTTTTTTTTTTTTTTTGATAAACTTTTTTAATGAAAAATTCAACTTTCTATAAAATGCAGTCATATTCGGAAGGTCTCGTCATTTCATCAATTGAAGCTATGAATTAATTACGTTCAAGTGAATATTCAGCTTTGTTTAGGAATAGTTTGCCATTTTAGCTGCTGCTGACAAAATATTTCCTGACACCTGTATTTTTTTTTTTTTTTTTTTTTTTTAAGTAATACTCAGTTGCAAATTTTCAAGAAAATATTATTACAGCACAATTCTTTGGAGATTTTCCTGACGTATTTAGTTTTTTTAGTGTTTACTGTATTCTTTAGAAATTTCTTTGACTTACTATTCTATTTTTGGAAATTGTTTTGATCTCTTAATTTTTAAAGGTTTTTTGTGGCATACCAGTTTTGATTTTTTTTTTTTTTTTTTAGAGAGAGAGAATCAAATACATGTGTATTTTGAAGCCTCTATTTTTCAAACGACATTTGAGCATGACACAGTTTAGGCCTCCCACTGTACACCTTTGTTAAACCTTATATCGAGTTATGGAAAAAATGGCGAATGCGCATTCGAAAGCGAAGTAAAACTTGAGCGCGGTGACAATATTTTCACGGAGAGTGCTGCTCTGTTCTGGTGTGTCATCTCGCCAACGCCGTTCACACGAACCCGCCTTCTTTGTCCGAATTTCTCGGGGAGTGTCGTCAGCACTATGATGCCATTTGTACCCCCCTGTTTTCGAATTGCAGCTTCCCAAAATAGAAAGGGGCGTTTCTCTCGTGGTTTTCTGTTTGAAAAGCTCGACGATTTAAAAAAAAAAATTTAGGTGTTTTGGAATATTTTTGGTGTGTACTTATACTTTTTACTTGCCTTACTAGCTTTTCAGTTATTTTAAAAATTATAATAATCCTTTTCATCCTATACTATCTCGGCATACTTTCTTATTTAATTTTTACCTAAGAATTTCTAAATCAAAAAAAAAAAAAAATTATGTTAACATTTTTTTAATACATAACATTGTACCTAATAGCTCTGTAATTAATTTTTTCTGATGAGTATAACTAATCCTACCTATACATAGTACTATCAGTAGTGTAAATATTCCATACCATATAAAATAATTTGACATTTCATTTCAACTTTCTACTGCCCTTATCTCTGCAGAGCCACGCTCCCTTCTTAACATGTGACTTGAAACTGTTTTGTAAAATATTCTCTTTAATTTGGTTCGGATTTAAATATATATATATAATTATTTCACTGCACGAAGAAGCATCTATTTTCATGATAGGCACATATGAACACATTCAACTTTATGTACCTATATATTGTTAGGTATATGAACACTTTGGCACGGATGGATGAACATTTTAAAAATTGTTTTCATACTTTGCAAAATTATTTGTTATGCCGATGAAACCAACAACGCAGCAACGAAATAACATTTTAAAACAACGCAGCATTCCTTTTCGCAAACTTTTTTCCTCGCGTGTCCTGAAGCTGATTTTTATATTTTCTGTCTCGCACAAGTTATAGTTATATAGGTAAGGGAGGAAAGTTTCAAAATATTTTTGACAATTAGAATGTGGGAAAAAATATTAAAATCATAAAAGAGAAATTTGGAATATTTTTATTCTTAATTTCCTCGTTGAATTTTTTCCCCATTAAGCGTAGGTAGAAGAATTTTCAACGACCATTCAACTTTGAAAAGTTTTATTTGAAATTTAAAACTCGATGAGGGAGTATTTTAAAACAGAAAATTGTTAAAAACGTGGATTAGTAAAAATATTTTAAAAAGTTTGTTAGCCACTTTGAATTTGAAAAAAAAAATATATATATGAAAATAGTTACCTATATCTCATACCTTGGGGTTATTAAAAAAAAAATCCATAACTATACCTTGGTATCTATAGTTCTACGTATTATTTCAGAAACTTTTTTGGGAGGTTGACGGGAATGATTTATCTAATGAAATGAAATCAAAATAGCCACATGAAGTGTTCTTCAATGTTTTATTTTTTATTAGTAAAATTCTCTATTTTCAATCTTGATCATTACTTTGAAGAAAACTTTTTATTTGTGGGAGATAACTAGAGAATTCAACATTCTAAGAATTTTAATGGGAAAATATGAGCATGTAAAAGTTTTCATTGATTTTGTAGATAATTTTAAAAAAAAATCAAACAAATTTCAAGAGAATTTTAGAGTTTTGAGTAAAAATAAAGGGAAGTAAAATTGTCCATTGATTTTGTAGATATTTAAAAAAAAAAAAAAAAAATCGAACAAATTTCAAGAGAATTTTAGAGTTTTGAGTAAAAATAAAAAGAAGGAGATGGTTTTGTTTGAAAAAAAAATCACCAGTTTTGAATGTATTTTGGTAAAGCTTGCATATACCTGGTATTTTCTTGAAAAAAAAAAAAAAAAAAAAAAAATGTTGGGGAAAAATGAGTAACTGCCAAGGTAACCAAGTTTGTGTTTGCATTTGAACATTTGAAGTGAATAAAAAAATTTAAAAATTAAAATGCTTCCAATTTGAAAAAAAATAGCTGATTTTTTCTAAATGAAAAAAATTAGCTAATAAGAAAATTGTTTCCAAATTTACATTGCAGCCAAGTTTTTAAAAACTTTTATTTTTGAGATAGTGATGATATAATTCATCTAATGATCAGCATTTTCAAAATGTGGTCGAATGTGTTGACTGAAAAAAAATAATCAAGTATGAGATAAATTTAATGGTTTAGAGAGAAATGTTGAAAAAATGTGAAAAAAAATAATCAAGTATGAGATAAATTTAAGGGTTTAGAGAGAAATGTTGAAAAAATGTGAAGTATTTTTCCATTTTTTTAAATTTTTTTTATTTAATTTCATTCCTGAAGCTAAAACTTTTTATTTTTGTATGCTACACAATTTTTTCTTTCAAGCTTGAAAATTTGTTTGAAGAATCAAAATCAAAGCAGTCCAGTTTTTAAATTTAAATTTTTCATTTTATTTGAATCTGTTTTTTTAAGGTTGTCTAAAAAATGTGAAAAGTGAAAACACTAAAATTTCAGGTCTCTTATTTTCAATTTCATCTCATCTTTTCAGTTTTCATTCCAAGAAATTCATAATTTTTCTAACCAGCTGAAACTTTTTTTTTTTTTTAATTGAAGATAAATCATAGGATACCTATTACTTTTTCCACACCAAAAATACTTACTTTCATTTTTTTAAAATAATTATTATTTTTTTCGGAATGTTTTCAATAGGTGTGCACATTCAAGCAAAAAAAAAAAAAAAAAAAAAAAAAAATTGAAATGAAGTTTTGTGGAGCAATATAGTTTTATGGCATGAAACCGGCATTTTAATTAGCAAAATGTTTATCATTTCGTTTATCAAAAACTCATTATCGATACTAGTGATAATTTGATGCTCTAGAAAATATAATTTTTTTTTAAAGAACTCATATCGATGAAAATTCTTCTTTCGTCAACTATAGAGAAAACTTTTCATTGTAGCCTTCTCAAAAATTTTCACTCAACATATTTCGTGGACCAAAACTCGCGAAGGAAAAAAAAATACACTTTGAAAAAAGAATCCAACTTACCAATTCTGACATCCTTTTCCGAGCAATAAGCTTCTTCTACTTTTGTAACCATGAAAATATCTTAAGCAAATTCAATCGCAACAAATTCTCGACTTCGACGTGCAACAACAACAATTTGACAACGACGACGACGACAACAGAAACTATGACGACGACGACAATAACTGACAAATTTTGGACGTCTTGAACTGGCAAATAGGCTCGCAAGGATATTCGCATCTGATTCATGGGACACAGCACAGACACAGAGGTGGTCGACAAATTCGCAGCAGTTTTCACACAGTTACAATCCATTCAAAACACGTCGCAAACAAATATAATATAATAAAATACAAAGCACTGGACTTTTCCAAGATCGGCGTCGGCGAAAACTATGCAAAATAGGAGCCGAAAACAAACGAAAATCGCGCTATAGATAATTTTTTATAAAAATTTTAAAACGCCGGACGACTTTTCAAACCGCGAAGATTTTCGAAAAAATATAAGACTCGGCTCGATAAAAATACGAAAAATAAAACATGAAAAAAACAACCGACAAAATTGCATAAAATACGACACGTTAAAATAGGCGGCGGCTTGAAAATTAAAATCGGAAAAGCGAAATACGAAATAATGAAGAAAATAAAAACGTAATACCGGATGAAAAAAACCGAGCGAATATCAACTTGCCTACTACACACGTTAACGATCGGAGGCGAGACACATACTAAAGGCGCAATATAATGTCCTATGTCGTACGGTTGTCCTTTAGGCGACTTATCACTCCCCCCAACCAGCCTCGCGCCCATCCCCACCACCGGCGGATTACCTAGTGTCGGATGTTTTGTCATTTGTCGTTGAATTGAAAGGAGGCGGTCTCAACGATGTCACCGAATACCATCTCTCCGCATTTTACTGTATCATTCGGCTAATCATGGTATTTGGCGGAGCTACAAAACTCAGCGGTGTACATAGCAGCGTTAGGTCACCGATTTTTTTTTTCCCTTAGTGTATTTTTCACGTCACCGCCAAGACCTTAGGAGAAAATTGCTCGAATATAAGCAAGCCGATCACGATAAGGACTATATTTGTGGAAACGTGTTGTTTTCGCAATTGTAATTTGTTATTTTGGTTGTATATTTATACACAGGATGATCGCTCGATATTATATAGAGGAATGCGCTCGCTGATGCTAGTGCTAATTTGATATCTTTTTTTTTAAATCTTTTTTTTTAGTTTTCCACTTCATCGTTGTGTTGTGGTGGGTGTGTGGGAGGTGTAGATACGTAGATGTAGTTGAATTTTGATGAATAATATGAAAGATGGGTTAGAAAGGGTTATATCGAGCATAACGTTTCTATTTTTGCTTTTATGTAGGTATATGTTTGAAAATTTCAATTCGAGTATCCTGACGAATGTAACGAAAGTACAAGTAAATTTATTAATGCTACGCTGTGTTTTATCTATAACCAAAGAGCTTATGTATTTTTATTCAGCAAACGTATATGTTGAGAGGACGTGTATAAAGGAGGGAGCAGGAAGATTATGTATATATATAAGTATGTTGATGAGAGAAGGGCAGCGTTGGCGTACCTATATATAAAATTTAATAAATCCAGTTTAATTCTTCATCTATACGTATACGTATGTATAGGTCTTATACTTATGTATATCTTGATTATATTTATGAAATTAATTTATTTCTAATCGTCGCTATGCTGTAGATGAGGTTATCTTTTGTAAGTACGTGGTACCTAAGTATGTGGTTCTTATAACTAAATATCATTCGTGATATTATTAAATGACTTGAGCGAGTGGGAAGATGATCTTTAAAGATGAAATTGGAGTAGTTTTTATGGCTTGTTATACTTTTTAATGATCTAAATACTTATGTTTTTATAAGCAGGATATCGCATATATGCGTTACAAATGTGCAAAAATTTATTTAGCTGGAAGGAATAGGTATATATATAGGAATATATTTTTTTTGTTGTTGTTGCGGTTAATTTGATCTAGTATTTTGTATAAAATATTAATTTGAGGCCAAACTTTTAAAGTTAGTATGCGAGCATCAGCGAAGATGACGAGATGATATTTAAAACACTTAAGTATCTTTATGGTGCTTAACTATATCTATAGCAATCAGTTTACCTAAAAACGAACTGGGTGATATCTTCAAATTGTATTTTATTTTTCGTTGCTCGTTGCTAATTTGTAGATAGGTATAACACAATCCTTTATTTTAAAATCCATATCTGTATAGTTACAGAGTAGCCCAATTGAATAGCAGGCCCGTAGACAAGGGGGGGGGGCAGTGGGGGCATTTTGCCCCGGGTCAAGAGTTTTGCTAGGGGGCCCAAGGTGAATTTTTTCCGCTTAAGATAGGAAAATCACATAATTTTTCGTCAAAAATGCTCTTGGAAGGGGGCACAAAATAATTTTTGCCCCGGGTCCATTTTGGCGCTTGACAGGCCTGTTGAATAGTCAATGGTGTTTTTTTGGGGGGGGGGGGGGGGGTGAAGGACACATTTTTAAAAGAGTGAAAAATGAAGGGAAAAAAATCATCTCTAAAATTAAACAATTTTTTTCCCATTTCATTTTTCTTCAAAAATTGAAAGACTCTTTTTCGCAAAAAATTGAATAAATTTTTTCCAAAAAAATGAATGATATCTTTTCTTTAAAGAAATTGAATGATTTTGTTTTCTTCAAAAAATTGAATGATTTTTTTTGTTCAAGCTGAATGAATATTTTTTTTTTTCGCAAAAAATTGGATCAGGTTTTTCCAAAAAATTGGATTAATTTTTTCCAAAAAATTGAATGATATTTTTTTCAAGAAATTGAATGATATTTTTTTTAGAAATTGAATGTTTTTTTTTTCAAACAATGAAATGATTTTTTTCTCAAGTGATTTTTTTTCCAAAAAATTGAATGATTCGTTTCCCAAAAAATTGAGTGATCCTCCCCAAAAAAATTGAATGATTTTGTTTTCTTCAAA
Source organism: Balanococcus diminutus (assembly GCA_959613365.1). NCBI lineage: Eukaryota > Metazoa > Arthropoda > Insecta > Hemiptera > Pseudococcidae > Balanococcus > Balanococcus diminutus. Next base: position 44,869,054 of record OY390718.1, on the reverse strand, counting down.
AAAATGAATGACTTTTTTTTCTTCAAAAAATTGAATGATTTTTTTTTTCTTTAAAAAAATGAATGACCTTTTTTTTCTTCAAAAAATTGAATGATTTTTTTTGTTCAAGCTGAATGAATATTTTTTTTTCCGCAAAAAATTGGATCAGTTTTTCCAAAAAATTGAATGATATTTTTTTTAGAAATTGAATGTTTTTTTTTTCAAAAAATGAAATGATTTTTTTCTCAAGTGATTTTTTTTCCAAAAAATTGAGTGATCCTCCCCAAAAAAATTGAATGATTTTGTTTTCTTCAAAAAAATGAATGACTTTTTTTTCTTCAAAAAATTGAATGATTTTTTTCTTTAAAAAAATGAATGACCTTTTTTTCTTCAAAAAATTGAATGATTTTTTTCTCACTAAATTGAATGATTTTTTTTTGTTTAAGCTGAATGAATATTTTTTTTTTCGCAAAAAATTGGATTAGGTTTTTCCAAAAAATTGGATTAATTTTTTCCAAAAAATTGAATGATATTTTTTTCAAGAAATTGAATGATATTTTTTTTCAAGAAATTGAATGATATTTTTTTTAGAAATTGAATGTTTTTTTTTTCAAACAATGAAATGATTTTTTTCTCAAGTGATTTTTCTTCCAAAAAATTGAATGATTCGTTTCCCAAAAAATTGAGTGATCCTCCCCAAAAAAATTGAATGATTTTGTTTTCTTCAAAAAAATGAATGACTTTTTTTTCTTCAAAAAATTGAATGATTTTTTTTTCTTTAAAAAAATGAATGACTTTTTTTCTTCAAAAAATTGAATGATTTTTTTCTCACAAAATTGAATGATTTTTTTTGTTCAAGCGGAATGAATATTTTTTTTTTCGAAAAAAATTGGATCAGGTTTTTCCAAAAAATTGAATGATATTTTTTTCAAGAAATTGAATGATATTTTTTTTAGAAATTGAATGGGTTTTTTTTCAAAAAATGAAATGATTTTTTTCTCAAGTGATTCGTTTCCCAAAAAATTGAGTGATCCTCCCCAAAAAAATTGAATGATTTTGTTTTCTTCAAAAAATTGAATGTTTTTTTCTTTAAAAAAATGAATGACTTTTTTTTCTTCAAAAAATTGAATGATTTTTTTCTCACAAAATTGAATGATTTTTTTCTCACAAAATTGAATGATTTTTTTCTCACAAAATTGAATGATTTTTTTTTTCAAAAAAAATTGAACGATTTTTTTCAAAAACAATTGAGTGCATAATGATTTTTTTTTCTTCGAGAAATTGAATGATTTTTTTAAAATAAAAATTGAATGTTTTTTTCTCAAAAAATTGAATGAATTTTTTCTGTTGTAAATTTGAATTTCGTACTCTTATACTTATCTACAATTTATAATTTTCCTCGCCAAAAAAAAAAAATGTTTTTTTTTCATCAAGTAACTAACTATAAAACTTTTTTTCTCTCAATAAATTGAAAGATCTTTGTGATTAGTTGGTTATTTTTATTTTTATTATACATTTGAATTGTGCTTTTATCGTATTGTATAGTATATGAACTTTTCCTATCATCATTATCTTTTTTCTCTCCTGATTTTTTTTCCTGTTAATTTCACTGTACTTATACCAACTAAATTTTAATGTTGTAGGTGGAGGTAGACTGAACAATGAAAGGACTTTTCTTCAAAGATCAATCTGATTCGATTCTTTGCATTCAGATTCGGAAAGAGCTGAAATATTGTGATATCCATATCTACAGATGTTGCTCTTCGTTGAGAAAAAATTTGAATGTAATCCTGAGCCCGAAAAATACGGTGAAAGAAAGAGGAGGGAAACACATGCATGTAAGTTGATAATTTCTCATAAATCATATCCTATTCAGTATTCATTCATATTTGTGTATAGGTACTCGCATTGATATTAACTATATTAACTAACTCTCTGCTCCCAAATGTATTAAGAAGTCAAGTGAGGATGATTCTTATATGTTGAAAGGTATAATATTTAGGTATATACCTACCAAATATATACTATTGAATGGACAGTACCCAAACGCGGAAATCTAATGAAGTGAATAATTTTTGCAATATCGTGTTATTTAAATTCGAAATAAGTGCCTGTATATTATATTGCGCAGGTATTAAGGCAATATTTGAGTATATTTTGTTGATAAGAAAGAGTATTTATGCTGGTCTGATGTAAATAATGGATGTCTCTGTCTATCTATATTTTTTTTCTAAAGAAGTAGGTATACGGTAGGTACAGACTTAGACCTTACTTCCACGACGAAGGAGTGAACTGTTGTGCTTGTACTAAGTCTTTACCTTATCGATAAAAGGTTCCTTGTTAATTCGAAATGTTTGTTGAAGGTTCTAATCGTCTTACAATACAATTACATACGTTATACCAAGTATAAGTTTTTATTCGAAAAAATAATCTGTCCATAGCGTAGATATATTTAATAACAGTTATAATTTAGTACCTATATTCGCAATTATTTTTCACAAAAATTAAACGAGCATGAAAATTTTGTAATGTCGCCCCCAAAGTATCTACTTATCTGTCTATACATAATGATATATTTCTACTATGGACTAGGTATCTAATCTGTTATACCTTAAATTACATCATAGGTTAACCTTAAATAGTGTCGTGGTTTTATATATAGATAGGTAGGTACCTTACTCGTCTCCCATTATCATATTATTATGTAACCAAAAAAAAAAAAGTAACAAAATAACGGAATTACGATCGACTAAATTGAAATAACGTCTTCGCGTACTTATGGATGGGTGGGTGCCGACGGCGTCGTGTGCCCTATGCGCCATCAACGTATTATACTTGTATCGTGTCGACAATGACATCGTGGTCGAATGGTCCATGGGTCATAGTACTTTACGTTTAGGTCACCATTTTACAAGTTGTCACGGTCGACAGAAATTAATAACCGGTGTGATTATACTAGTAATTTGGAAGTCCATTACATACCTTGGCGAATGGAATAACTATACTATGCAAGATCTGGTGTCTCGCCTCATGCTGACTCTTGTTTTGTCGCCCATTTTATGACGAGGTCGAGAATTCGCGACGTTTAGCGGAAGCCCTGCGGCTTCATAGCTTCATTTCATTGTTAATTTGGCTGGCTGCGGTTGTATTTTCTCCCGAAGAAGTATTACCTAAGCTAGAGGTTGAATTTTACTCGGAGAGAGGAAAAGTGTAATCTAGGTATCAATCTGAATGTAGCGAAATGAAATGAAATTTTAGGAAAACAAAATTTGTAGAAAAACGTCACCAATTTCTTCGCAAAAAATATCTATTCATCAGTTTTTTCATTCAAATACCTATAACTCCATAATTTTCAAGTTGGTAAATATTCCCATTTTGTTTAATTTTGAAAAAATTGAATTGATTTTTTTTAAGTTCACATTTTTTTTTTCTTCTTTGAAAGAAATAATTCATCAATTCTTTGTGAGAAATTTTGTCTGAAAATTTTGAAAAAACTTTTATCCGCCTTTAAAAAATACCTAGTCTAATAGATACCTACCTAATTTCTTGTTTTTTTTGAGTGAGTACGAAATGTTTATGGAAATGTTATTGAAAAATTTTTACCAAATTTTTCATAGTTAATAGGTAGATAGCTAGATATACCTATAAATTTTTTTAGAAATTGAAAAACATTAGGGTTTTTGTATTAAAACTTGTACTTGTTTATTTTTGTAGTTTTTTTTTTTTTTTTTTTTTTTTTTTGTAGTTTTTTTAGTGAGCAACTTTTATTAAAAATGTTTCCATAGATAGGTATCTTTTTTCATAAAACGTAGAATCTCTTCAATTTTTTTTAGAACGGATTCTATACCAATTCTTTGTGAAATTTTTTTACATTCCCATTTTTGATGAGATTTGTATTGAATTTCTCCAAGAGTTTTATTACTTTTTTTTTTTTTTTTTTTTTTTTTTTTGAAAACAACATTTTTTGTGAAAAAATTTTACAAATTCCTTCGCAAAATTTTTAGCATAGTATATGCCTTTACAAAGACCAAAATAGAAAAAAACGACAGGAAAATCCGACCCCATTGGTTTAAGTTAGGTTATATTAGGTTAGGTTTGGATGCCATAAAAAAACTTGGAAAATTTTCAATAAATTCGACTTTTTAGACATTATGTCAGACATTTTTTAATTAAGTAAATTGTTGTGAAAGAATTTCGTCAACTTTTTTGTTGGAAAATTTTTATTGCAAATTTTGAAGAAAAAAAAAAGTTCATTCGTCCTCAAAAATAAAACGTTATTTATTTCTTCTTAGAAACCCTCCGTCCACTCGTAAAATAATTTAATCCATTTCTCATTACAAAGTTCTTGACTTACATTATTTTTTAAGTGGGTGTCATACAAAGTACTATAGTGAAAGTAGTTGAAAAAGGAGTAATTTTTGAGTGAAAGTAGTGAAAAAATCAAAATTCAAATTCGAAAAATCGATTTCGTGTATTTATAAACTAAATAGCTCATTAGCTAATTTCTTCCTCATTATTGAGTTTTTCCTGCTCTATTTGAAAATTTTTCTGAAATAAATTTGAGTCTTTTGAGGGGGGGGGGGGGGGTGTTCTCAATTTCCCATTATTTCTCGTTGAGGAGGTCGGTTTGTGTAGCAGTTTGAAAAAAAATGTTCATAAAAAAATCTCATAAATTTTTTTGCACGAATTTTTTACCCATTTTTAATGAGAAATTTTCAGTCCCTTTTTTAGACCATGATTATTTTCATCATAATTATTTTATTTTGAAGAAAAAAAATCGTCCATTTTTCTAGCAAGTAAAACTTCTTTTTTTCTTAAAGAAATCCTATAATTTTTGGTGGGAGATTTTTACCAAATTCATCATTTCTATAAAATTTTTATTCATTTTCTTGTTGAATTTTTCAGAAAAATATTTTTCACGAGGAAATTTTATACCCATATTTTTCAGTTTTACTTTTCGTGAATAGTTTTTATATACCTACTTACTGTCTTATATCAATTTTCACTGTATATATTTCAAAAAAAAATCGTCGAGAAATTTTTTCAATTGAAAAAATATTAGTGAAAATTTTTCATTATGTACCTACGTCTTACATTATTAAAATAAAAATCACTCGTATTTAAAAAAAAAAAAAAAAAAAATTGATTAAAAATTTTCAATGTTCAATTTTTTGGTGAAAATTTGTTTATTAGAAAAATAACACCAATCAATTTTTTAAATTAAAATTCTATCTTTTGTTATGCAAAAAAAATGTTTGTTTTTTTCAAATTTTATCTGCAAACAAAATAGGTAATGCTTTATTTTTGGTAAAAATTTCAAAATCCATTTTTTTGAATTTTAGAATTTTAAAAAAAGTAAAAACTTAATTCGGGTCTGAATAGTAAGTATATGACTTCGATTTTTTTTGAAAAAAAAAAATGAAGAAGAGAGCAGAGGAGGTTGACTGAAATCGATCTTCTTCCAATAGGTACTGATACTTTGAGTATAGCTATAAATCAAAAGAAAGATCGTCATACTTGATTTTTTTCAACGAAGATGATTCGAAAACCCGGAAGGATTTCGAAAGAGGTTCCACGATGATGAGTGAAAACTATGTATAAGTATCAAGTATATAAGCAACAAATCAAGCGAGTCTATTTTTTCCTCACCAGAAGTATCCTACAAGTAATTACCATGCAGAATATCGTAAACTTACCCATTCATTCTCTATTTATGTATTATTCGTGTATACACGTACGTACCTATATATAATTTCGCATGTTTATTATTTTAAATCTCTCTTAAATCAGATATATCTATATCTATTAGTCTTGGAACCGAAATTACCCACTGGTCGGTTTATTATTTCAGTTAAGAGAGACTATTAACGCGCGAATAAAAAATATGTGCAGAAGGTGCTGCGAAAAAGGCAAATATTATCACTATAGCAGCAGCACCGAACTGACGATTAATACTTATTGGAAAAAAAAATAACGAACGAGAAAGAGAGAAAGAGAGAGTGTTTGGAGTACCTCTACTCTACCTATCTATACGTACGTATAAATATGTATAGGAAAATCGAAAAAAGAAAAAAGTATAGAAATAAACCATTCGTCGGCTCGGCAGGGAAGTAATGAGGGGTCAATTTGGTAATCACAATAGAATATACACAGGTCCCGGTTTTGTGGCCAGCGTTAAAAAATATGGTTTCGATTATTATCGTAACACTTTAGCTTTTAGCTGCGAATAAACACACCAGACATGGCACGAGTAAAATAACCATCAGCAGCAGCGTTATTACTGCAAAACACCGTACGTACGCGTACGTATAGTAACGCAGCCTAACAGACTTACGTTAGTATAATTATGTATAAATAGTAGGAGAGAGATTGGTTGTGCGCGAAATACAATTTTTTTTCTTCATTTTTTCGTCTATACAGGGTGTCCGACGAGTGGTCTGCCAAACTTGAAATTTAGATATAATCGAGTAAGCACCATTAAGAAAAAAAACTTTATTTACGCATGGTGCCTACCTCGATTTTTGAAGGGGGCAGTGGTCTGCAAAATTTCAAAATTTCGTCAAGACAATGCACAAAACAGGTGTAATTTTTCAGGGTGCCTAAAAAAATAATTTTCAACTTTTGAAAAACAAAATGCAGAGATTTTTCAAAAAAAAAAGAAAATTATTTTCATTTTTTATCTTGATGGTGTCATTTTGCAGATAATATTTGGAAAATGAAAAATGTTAAGTGTGAAAATTGAAGATAAACACGATTTTTGCTTAATGTCCCGTTTCCAGAGAAACTATGCAACCCACAAGATTTTTCCAAGAATATTTTTCATTCGGTAGAGTCTGGTCTGTAGTCTGAAGAGAGGGTTTTGCAAAATTTTAATTTGCTGACGATTTCTTTCGAGTTGACTGGAATACTACGATGCAAATTATGAGAAAGTTTGATAAAATCAGAGGGATTTCTAAAACCCTCTGGTCAGACTACAGACCAGACTCTACTAAATAAAAAATATTCTTGGAAAAATCTTGTGGGTTGCATAGTTTCTCTGGAAACGGGGCATTAAGCAAAAATCGTGTTTTTCTGCATTTTATTTTTCAAAAATAAAAAATTAAGTAATTTTTTTGTAAAAAAAAGCAAGATGAATTTAGTTTCCAATTTTTCTTCAATACATGCAAATGCATAGATGAAAAATCAAAATGACGTCATACGTAGGTCTTAGAAAATTACGCTTGTCAAAGCTATGCATTCAACAAAAAAAAAATTGATGCCCCCCTTAAAAATCTAAAATCTGAATTTTATAGTTTTGGAATTGAATTGTTTTGGAGCGTAAAAATACGTTTTCAAACTCTATGGTATAAAATCTCATTTTTTTTTCAATTTCCTACCAAATAAAAATATTGTTTTGGAGGGGGGGGGGGGGGTTCTCTGTTTTTCTGAAGAAAAAATGCTCATTTTTTGGGATAAAAAAAATTAAAAATTATTTTTTTGGTTCAAAATTTAAAAATTTTTTTTTTTTTTTTTTTTTTTTTTGAAATGGATAAAACTCAAATCTTCTGGAGTAGAAATTTTTTCGGATGAAGAAATTTCCGGATTTTTTGAAATAAAAAAAATATCCAAAAATCTTTTCTTTTTTTTGAGAAAAAATGTTATAAAATTTTCTTACCTATGTGAAGATATTTTTTTTAATTTCTGTGGAATACCTAATACCCTAATTTTTTCTTTGTGAAGAAGAAAATTCGTTTCTTTTTCGAATAAAAATTTTAAAAATTGTTCTGAAATAAAAAAAAATATCTCAATTTTTTGAGGATCAATTTTTTTTTCTTTGATAGTAAAATAAATGAATAAAATATTTTTTAAACTTTGGGATGAAAAAAAAACATAGAAAAAATGTTTTTCTGTTTTGAAAAAGTTGTTTGAAATTTTTTTAAGAGAATTTTTTGCGTGAGAATTTTTCGTTTAATTCCCAGGAAAAATATTCATTCTCGCATTATAACATGAAAACAATTTCAAGCATCCATCCTTTTATTGAATTACATGCACCTTTGAAAATTCCAAGTATTCATTCATCTTTTTTTTGAAATAATTGTATAGATTTTTTGGTTACCTATCCAAAAAATGTGGTCTCGGAGGGCATAGGCATAACTTAGGGGGTTCAAAGGTCATTTCCTCCCTTCCTCAATAATTTTTTTAATAGCTATTTACCACAAAATATAAGGAAAAAATTAGGGAATTTTCTGCCCCCTTAGATACTTGCGTAGGTATATGTATATTATTAAAAACTGGTGGTGGTAGGGGTCCAAGTGAAAAAATTTCCAAACCAAAGTTGTAGCTTGAAGTCCAACGAATAATTTCGGTTATTACAAAAATTTCGACTTGACCCTCCCCTCCCCTCCAATTTCGTATGAAATGACTCAAATATTTATATTATTAAAAAACTGATAGAGATAGGGGTCGAATTGAAAAAATTTTCAAAGAAAAATTGTAGCTTGAAGTCTTAAAAATAATTTTGATTATCACAAAAATTTCCACTGGACCCTTCCCTCTCCTCTAATTTTGTATAAAATGACTCAGTATTAAAAAGTGATGGAGATAGGGGTCCAATTGAAAAGATTTTCAAACAAAAGTTATAGCTTGAAGTCTTGGAAATAATTTTGATTATTACAAAAATTTCGATTGGACCCATCGCTCCCCTTCAATTTTGAATATCAAGGCTTGAAAAAATGTCGATTCTCAAAGTTTTTGTTAATTCCTCCATTTTCAAACTTAGACAATAGGTAGGTATGTGTAAATAAAGTTTTTTGTCAGTCCTACTCGATTGTATCCAAATTCCAAATTTCATGGCAGACCACTCGCCGCCGCGGACACCCTGTATACGTCCTGCGATACGAGAGTTATATAGAAAGCTGCGAGGCGGAGGCGAAGCCAAAACACATAAAAAACACCCGCCATCGTGGCCGCACTTACACACGCGCGTTTGGTAATTAAAGTGTAAATTAAAAAAAGTAAATCACGCGCGTGTATTAGTTTGCGGGACACAAAATGCGCGGCTATATGCGTAAACGTAGGATAACCCGGGCCACTTATTGCCATGATTTATTACACGCGTTTATTCCCAAGTAATTGGTGAATTAGCTTTGGTGTTGGAAGGATGGATTTTTTTCACCTCAGCTCAGTTTCGATGGTACATAGGTTCTTTTTTTCTGCCTTATTCTTTATTACTTTTTTTTTTAGCTATTTTGCTATTTAGCTAGTTTCGGTTTTTTTTTCTCTCCGTTGTGTTTGGAATATTTAATCAGCTCGTCGTCGTCAGCGTCGCACGTCGTTGTCCTAAAGTCGTAACCGTTATTTATAAATATACGTGTAATATTATATTATAAAAGATGAAAAAAAATTGACATCGCGAAATTATAATACGAGAGTTTTCCCACATCATCGGATGGCCGCATCTTTATAATCTCAAGTGGGATAAGATTGGATTGCTGTGCAACGTGTATTGCCTATACATACATTATATGTAGAGGCTTTGTCTTTCACACTGCATCGGTGCTGAAGTGGAAAGAAGCGGCTCCTTTAATATGTGAGAAGAAAAAAACACTTGTGTACACTTGTAACCGGTTGATTGAGGTACAAAATTGTCTACTATAAGGCGGTCATATATACTATACCTACCTATTGGTATTCGTTTTGCTGACCATATATACATCTCTATAGAGAGGCAGATACGTTCGTATGGAGTGAGAAGAGCTTTCTAGCGTATAAATATGAGAATACTATACCGAATGTATACATATACTCGTATATAGTATAGGTTTACGTACTTATACGTTTACTTACCTACTATACCTACTATGTGCATACCTTTACCTACTATAAGAAAGTATCAACTGATGAGAAAATTGATAGCTTGCTCGTGTCTAGTTAACCGATTTCATATTCGTGACCTGTGTCCGAGGATTGGTGGATTGGATAGATACTACCTGTGCAGCAGGTACAGGTGGAAGTAGTGAACGTATGCATAGGTATAGGTATTACATGGAGAAGAAGAAAAAAATCGCAAGAAAATTTATATAAATCCAATAACTCGTACGAGATGATCACTGGAAGCTATTCATTAGTGGAGTACCGCACTTGGAAGTGACGTGAGCGAGCGCATATCAATAGAGAATGCATATTTTTGTTGATGTTCTCCAGCAGGATTATTTATGGATGATGAAAAAATTGAACGGAAATATTACGAAAGGATTTTATATATATATATATATATATATTTTTTAGTGCTGTAAAAATTCACTAAGGTATAATATAATTTTGAATTTTAATGAATGAATTCTTTCAAGTGACTGAAAAATTCATTTTTGACAAAAATTTATGAAATCAATTTCTACTCATTTCGCAAATTTTTTAAAAGGACAAAAAAAAAAAATCAAAAAATTGATTCGTTTTTAGTAGGTATATTTTATATTATGCTACTTCGTTTGAGAAAAAATTTCTAACTTGAGAATTCATAATTAATTATTGTTTAAATTATATTGTAGTTACCTGTTACTCATTTTTTTTAAATAACTTTAATTTTTGTTATGAACGTTTTTAAAAAAATTGATGTTTCGAAATTTCGAAATTAAAATCGAAGATTTTTTTTTTTTTTTACTTTTGACTATTTTGATGTGAGTTTTTTCAAGTATGAGTTTGAAAATATCTTGAATTTTTTTTCAATTTTTTAGTACAATTTAAAATAAAATTTGCTGATGAAACATTTTGAAAAATTGAACTGAATTTTTAAAAAATTTTGAACTCAGAATTTGTAAAAAAGTGTTTTTTTTTTCATTTTTGATTAAAAAATTCAGTTCATAAAAAATTTCAAAAAAATGTTTACAAAATTTTCAGAAAATTTTAGTTTTAATCAAATTTTGAGTTACAAAATGGATCAAAAATTCGTAAAAGCAGTATTTCAATAAAATTTCAAAAATTTGAGTGTCGGTGAAGTTAAAGAGATTGGGGTTTAACAAAGTTATAAAAAATTGTTCCTACTACTAATTTTTTTTTTTTTTAAATGGGATCTAAAATTTTGCAAATTTTGTACTTTTTAAAAGATTGATAATATGAAACAAAATTTGAGAAATGTAATTAAAATACTTAGCTTCAAAATGTTATGAATTTGCTGTCTCAACAAAATTTGAAAAATTGAAGTTTCAAATATTTTTCAATTTTTTTTTATTTTTTGACAAAATTTAAAAAATTTGAAGTATAGTTATAATTTTTAAAAACTTTGTGCTTTAAAATCTAACTCTAAATAAAATTTGTATAATTGCAAAAGAATTTCAAAAGTTTGAAATTTTACAAAATTTGAAAAAAATTTCCTCTAATATATAATTTTTTTAAATTTGAGTTATGCAAGTATAAAAAATTTTGTCAAATTTGACGCTTTTTTAAAATTTGAAAAGTTTTAGTTTTAGAGAAATTAGCTATGTAAGTATGTATGTAAAAATTTCTCTTAAAAATTTTTTGAAAGATACAATTTTCTATGTTTTAAATTTGATTTTTTAACAAAATTCACAAAATTCAATTTGCAAAAATTCAAAAAAAAAATTGACTTCAACTTTCTACGAAGTTTTGAAATTTTTTTATTTCATCAAAATCTTTAAAAATCTATATTTAAGAAAAATGAAAAATGTGTGTTGGAACATACTTAATCTTTAAAAAATTGTGTTTCATCAGAATTTTGCAATTTGATGTCTCAATAATGTTTTAAGTTTAGTTACTGGTTTTAAGGATATTTTGTCAAATTTTCACTTGAAATTTTTTTAAATTTTAGTTTCAACATTTTGGAAAAAAAGAAATTTAGTTAGCTACTTTAATTGAGAAAATTCAATTTTCAAAAAAAAAATCTGAAAATTTTCAGTTTCAACAGAATTTTGAAAATTTTATGTTTCAATAAATTTTTGAAATTTAGTGGGTAGGTATATTTAAAAAACTTTAAAAATTTTCTATTTCATCACAATTTTAAAAATTTTACACATTTAACGAAATTTAAAAAAATTTGATTTCATCAAACTTTAACAAATCATTCTGTTCTTGGCATAATTTAAAAAAAAAAAAAAAAAAAAAAAAATCATTTTGGTGTTTAAACGAAGTTAAGATGTTCCATTTTCAACGAAATTATATGAAATTTTTTGTCAAAGAATTTTTGAAAAATTGGAGTTTTAACATTTGAAAAAAAAAAAAAAACGAAATTCAAAAAATTTGATCTGCAAAAATTTCTAAAAAAAAATCGTAGTTATTTTGAAAGTTGTGGTTTAGCAAAATTAGAAAAAAAAAATCAGTTTCATAATTATTATTAAAAAAATTTAAATTTCAACTTAATTTTAAAAATTTGGTGCTTCAGGGAAGTTGTTAAGACTTTCCTCGAAAATGATTTTAAAAAGTTGGAGATGTAAAATGTTCTCTAAAAAAACTTTTTAAATTTTCCCTCAACAAAATTTTGAAAGATTTGAGTTTTCCTAATTTAAAAAAAAAATTGATGCTTCAACCAAATTCGGTCTAAAGATTGTGGGTAACTATTGACAAAATTTTGAGAATTTTAAAAATTCCACTCGAGAAAACAAAATTTGATAAATTGCACTTAAACAAAATTTAAAAAATGTATGTTTCATCAAAATTCAAAAAAAAAAAAAAATCAACAAAAATTTTAAAAAATTTGAATTTTAACTAAGTATTTCTTATCAATTTTTGAGAGATTTTGACCGATTTTGAGTTGTAGTTAAATTTTGAAAAATTTTGTGCTGTAACTAAATTTGAAAATTATTTTGATTTTCAAAAATTTCCGAAATTTTGTGATTGTACGAAATTTGAAAAGTTTCAAGAATTCTGTGCTGTAAAAAATTGAAATAGTTGTTTGAATTTCAGCAAAATTTGAAAAATCTGAATTTAAGAAATGTTCCAAAATTTATGTAATTTTGAAAGAATTGAGTTTTAACAAAATTTCCCGAATTTGATGCCTCAACGGAATTTGAAAAATTTTGTCCCTACATAATTTCGAATTTGAATTACAATTATTTTCTTGATGATTTTACAAAATTTCAATGAATTTTGTTGTGACAACAAAACTCTAGAAGTTAATTTTTACTTCAACAAAATTCATGAAATCTTTTCCCGGTAAAATTTCGAAAGAATTGAATTTTAAACAATATTTCAAGATGTTTAAGTTAGTATCGATTCATCCAAGTTTTGAAGAATTTGTGCTTTAACAAAATTTAACTTTAAAGAATTCGTAGGTATACCTAATTTATTTCAACAAAATTTAAAAATTAAGGATTCAACCCAATTTCAAAATTTTGGACTTCAACAAAATTTTGAAAATAAAATAAAGATTTATTCTTCAAAAGAATGAAAATTAATTATTTCAACAATTTTGAGCTGAAAAATTGAAATTGTTGCTATACTTGAAAAGATTTGAAAAATTCTAGTTTCAAAATGTTTTGAAAATTTTGTGAATTATCAGAATTTAAAAAAAAATGAATTATATCTAATAAAATTCGCAAAAAAAAATTAGTTAAAATTTAAAAAAATTATAGTCCAAACGACCCTATTTTGAAAAATTTGTTTTTCAACAAAATTGTACCTATTTCTCTCGTCTGATAATTAGGTTCTGTTTCTGATCTGAAAACTTGTATGCATGTGTAACTCGCGTCAAGTGCTGTCATTTCTCTCACTCACGCTCAATTTCCATCGGAAATCCGAATCCATGCTAATGAAAAATACAACACTCTATCTCAAAGGTATCTCAATGACAAATTCACCAGCTTTGGCTCAAAGTACATTAACGCTATTAGCAAGTTCGCATCAATAAAATAAAAAAAAATATTATCACTTATCAGTGACGAACTGACGATATTTTGGCATAATTACCTATTCTAAGAATTGCGATGATATGTTGTCAGTTTCCGTTGCGTCGTTATGTAGGTATTAGGTACTTCATATTACGCTATACACCTTTTAATAACTCTCTTCTCATTCCGCACCTTTCACCTGGTCCCTGGCTCTCTTGTTATATTGATAACCTTCACCTATACCTACTAATCTGTTCATTGATTAGCTTCTTTCTCTGGCAGTTTCTTTTTTTATATTTTTTCCAATTACAATATATTTTTTGTGGGTATTTATCAATTGTTTTTTTTTCCTCTTCAATGAAACGATCGTACATATTATATAGATGATAAGTAAGTGAATAAAAAAGTTCGTAAGCGAATTTAAGAAATATTTTTTTCAATTTTTTAAAACGTTTTTTGGCAATTAAAGGGAACTGTTGAATTGGAAGGGGGTCTAATTTTTGATTTTTTCAAGTTTTTTTTTACTGGATATTTTTTTTTCAATCCTTTTTTTCACACAATTTTATCACAAAAATTAGAAAAAGCTCTACATGAGGTCTGAAATACTCCCCAGGTCTGTTCTATTTCTTCGAAAAAAAAATTTAAAAATCGATACAGCCTTTTGATATCGATAATGATTAATGAGAGTTGCACATCGAGACTGGACATTTGATAAAATTATTTGATGAAAGCATCGCAGTACATGGGGCTTTTTATGTCTGTACTTTATCTCGTTTGTGATTCGGTTATCGCCTTCGACTCTCGCTTTCGAAAAAAAAAAAATTACGCAAAAATGTACAGATAATTGTCCAGTTTTAAATTTTTTATCTTTAATACTCTAAAATTAACCGAGCGTCAAAAAAATATAAACTAATTTTTTTTTTTTAAATCTCGTTGCCTTGTTAATGCGATGTGTGAACGAGGTTTAATTATCGAAAATGTACGAATACGTACAAAGCTTTCGATAACATAATATGACATGTAAAAGCATCTTTCCCCATCACTTGAAACTTTATCGCAAAAGAAAGAAAGAATTATCTCTTCAATACGTATCACTTGACATATTTTCGCTCTGATCGTCATCTCTGGTCTAAGTGATGAAGAAAAACCGTTGTTTGGCTATTTTTTTCTTCTTCCTTCGTCGTATACAATCGTAACGAAATTTCTACTTTATTTGACGCAATAAAACGTGTCCAAATGATTTGGATTTTTTTCCCTTCTGCTCCTATCATCGTCGTCATCATCATCGCAAGGGTATATAAAACGCGATTATTTATAATACAGGTTTTTTCCGCATGTTATATAGGTATCTAGTTTGGGTACCTATATTATGAAATTTTAAGTTGTTTTTTCCCCTTCACGTATTATAAGCTTTTTTCATATCATACGATAGATACCATATTATTATATTCTATCTACGAAAAGAAGAGCACACCAGATCGTTAAATTACAGAAACCAGAAGAAGAATATATTTTTATTTCGCATAAATATTTGTCAACTTGATGTCGTTTTAATGTTTTAGTTTTATGACATCATTAAAACCAATTTTATCAGGTCGACAGTAAAAATGTCAGAAAAACATTAAACAACTTCCAAATACTTGATTTTTAATATAAACCGTATACCTATACGACTACGAGTATGGTATCTATCTTTTTATACACCGAATTGTACGCGCGGATTCATTGGAAAAAAAGTATAAAAAAATAAATACCAGCGATGAATACCTACGAGCATAAAATCATCTGGAAAAATTTAAGTGCTTCGTGGATCAAAAAAAGGAGGGGAAAAACCTACACCTTGGACGTTTCGTGAGTTGGACCCGAGGTTCATTAGCGTGGCGTTGATATTTTGATGGCTTTGTTTCGAATTATTTGGGAGTTTTTTCGTGTCGTAAAAATATCCCTTTCATTTCCAAACCTATAATTTCTTTCGAAAACACATTTTTTTTTCCAAGAGAATTTTTTCACATTTTTGTCAGGCTTTTTAAAACTATTTTTAATTTTTATCAGAAATCAATTTTTTTGAAAAAGGGGTTTTAACAATATACTGGGAACATTTTTTTTCAATTTTTCAGTACTCGCATTTTTCTTTGAAAAATTTGAAGGATTTTTTTACAATTATGAGATTGGTTAGAAACTTTTTCATAAAACTGATTTTTTTTTTTGAATTCATTTTAAAATAGAATTTTCAAACTTTGTTGAAACCAATTTTGAAAAAAAAATCGTGAATTTTTTTCAAACATTTTTTTTTTAAAACTCAAATCTTGAAAATTGATGGAAGGCTTTCGAATTTTCGACCAATTTTGGGTGAGTGGTTTTACAAAAATTTTGTGAGAAGTTCTGAAAAAAGATACAGTGAAAAAGTTGTGATTTTGAAAAAAAAAAATCAAAGAAATTTTCAAATAAAGAAATTATTTATTTATGTATATTTTTTTTGTGAACTCAAGATCAACATTTTTAAAATTAATTATAAAATCGTTTTAAAATTTGGTGATTTTTTTTCCCATTTTTTTGAAACAATAAATTTGTTAAAAAATTAGTTATCAAAAACAAATCTGTAACCAGTAATTTTTTTTAAACCCAATTTATTACTAGGTGGTGTTATATTTTGTAAATTTTTTAAAATAAAATTTTATGTTTTCTCAAAATCATATATTTTGCAAAAAAAATCAAAACATTTTTTCAAATTCAACAGAAAACAAATTTTTCTGATTTTGTTTAAGCTCCAACTTCGTCGAAAAACAAAATTGAAAAAGATTTGTGAAATTTTGTTGGAACATTTTTTTTATCTTGTTAAATTGAATATGAATATTTTGAATTTCGTTGTAGCAAAAAAATCCGAAAATTTCGCGAAAACTCAAAATTTTTGAATAAGACTTCGAGTACCTATCAGAATTTCTTTCATACATGAATTTTTCGAAATTTTGTCGATTTTTTTTTTCGATGAAATGGCAAGTTTATCAGTTTTGGTTGAGCTACTTTTTTTTTTTCAAATTTTGACTAATCTCAAATTCTTCTCTAATAATACCTACAAGTTTTTTGATTTTTTTTCAACAAGTTTTTTTTTTAATTCTTGAAAGTCTTAAATTTTTGTATTTTGTTACAGCAATTTTTTATAAAAATATTTTTTGAAATCCAAAATTGAAGCACATTTTTTTTCCAACTCGAACTTCCCGAGCAGCACACTCGACAAATTATCGAAATAAAAAATCGACAGAATATCGAATTCGATAAAGTGTCGCGTTAGTTCCGCATAAATCGTGAAATTATCTTTCGATATATAGATAGATTATCGACGAATTATAGTTAGCAAAAATTTCGAGATTATAGTAAGATATTTTATCGATAATATATCTATATAATATCGAAAGATAATTTCACGATTTATGCGGAACTAACGCGACACTTTATCGAATTCGATATTCTGTCGATTTTTTATCGATTTTTTATTCCGATTTTTCGTCTTTTACTAGCTTCTTTCTATAATTAAAAATCATTAATTAGCATAATTAATACATTAAACTATGCCTAAACACATTATTCATGTTACGGTAAGAGGATCATTTCAGAAAAAGTCAAAAAAAATTATAAAAAATCTGCCACCCGTGGGGCTTGAACCTTCTACCTCCTGCATGGTAATCCTCTTCCTTAACCACTATGCCATACCTTATCGTTGAGGAAATACCAATAAAACGCTTATAATAGGCAGTTTAGTACTTCCAGACGTGTTGGACTTAGAAAAATTTTCACCAATTTGGAAATAATTTCAAATATCGTCACAAAATCGTTGAAAAATCGTTCGACAAATTTCAGATTATTTGTCGATAATGTAGTTTCAAATATCGCCACAAAATCGTTGAAAAATCGAATTCGAGGAATTTCATATCACGTGTCGATAATATAGTTTCAAATATCGTCATAAAATCGTTGAAAAATCGAATTCGAGAAATTTCAGATTACGTGTCGATAATAAAGTTTTAAATATCTTCACAAAATCGTTAAAAAATCGAATTCGAGAAATTTCAGATTATTTGTCGATAATATAGTTTCAAATATCGTCACAAAATCGTTAAAAAATCGAAATCGATAAATTTCATATTACGTGTCGATAATATAGTTTCAAATATCTTTACAAAATCGGTAAAAAATCGGATTCGATAAATTTAATATAATCTGTCGATAATATAGTTTCAAATGTCGTCAAAAAATCGGTAAAATATCAAAGTCGAGAAATTTCATATAATCTGTCGATAATATAGTTTTAAATATCTTTACAAAATCGTTAAAAAATCGAATTCGATAAATTTAATATTCTTAGTCGATAATGTATAGTTTCAAATATCTGCACAAAATCGGTGGAAAATCGGAATCGATAAATTTAATATTCTTTGTCGATAATGTAGTTTCAAATATCTGCACAAAATCGGTGGAAAATCGGAATCGATAAATTTAATATTCTTTGTCGATAGTATCGTTGACGAATATCGTCATAAAATCTTAATAATATCGAATTCGATAGTTTTTAGATTTTTTGCCTATGAAGTTGTACCGATAAATCTTTATAATATCGTGAGAACATCTATAGATTTTCAAACGATTTTTTATGGATACGTTACATCTTCCGATATTATCGATCGAGTGTGCCGCTCGGGTTTCCAAATTTTATCAAAAGCACCAAATTCAAAAATTCATTCAAAATTTCTTGCAGGGTAAATTTTTGAAATTTCATTGAAATAATTTTTTTTTAGTTATCTTGATACCTATACTTCAAATTTTCTCAAAGCACAAACTTCTAAAAAATATGTTGTAAAAAGTCAAAATTTTAGAATTTTATCAGAGAACTTTTTTTCCTTTCAATTATGATGCTTCAACGAAGTTGAAAATTTTTATAGCATTAACAAAATGCAACAACAACAGAAACAACAACAACAACAACAACATTCCTAAAAATTCAAGCCAGCGTCTTCAAGTATTTGTTGAGAATTTTTTTCTGAATTTTTTTTTATTTCTTAAATTTTTTTAATACATACCTACTTTCAGATTTTTACTTTGAAATTTTAAAAAAATTTTGAAGCACTATACTCAAAAAAAAATGTAAAAGTTGAGTAAATTTTTCAAAATTCAGTTTAAATCTCAAACTGTATGTATTATTTTTTTGTTTTTTTAATTTTTTGAGCTTTTTGTTTAAATTCAATTTTGTTATGGAAAATAGAATTTTTCAAATTTTGTCGAAGCCCAAAATTTCAAAAGTTTTGTAAAAACTCAAAAGTTTTGAATTGAGAATTATCTTCCTAAACTTACGTAAGTTGAAACTCAAATTTTTGAAATTAATTATTTTGAAATTTTTTGCTGGTGAAGTACCGAATTTAATGAACTGTAGGAATAGGTAGTTTAGGTATCATTTTTTCAAATCTTGTTCAAAACTCGAAAAATTGAATTTTCCTTAAGCTCGTTTTTGAAAATTTTGCTAATTTTTTTTTTTTGAGTTTTGTTGAAAATACCATTTTTTACGTAGCTCCATAAAATTCCAAAAATTTTGTAAAATTTGAAAATTTTTGAATTTTTTGAGATTTTTTTCTGGGTTCTGTTACAAATATCGAAGTATCAAACAGATTGTTTTTCGTTTTTTTTTTCGTTTTGATGAAATTCAAATTTTTGAAATTTTTCAGAATTTAATTTAAAACTTGTAAGATTAGATCTTCTTCTAATCATTTTTGTTAAAATTCTGTTTTTTCAGTTTTGTTAAAAATACTATTTTTTAAATTTTGTAGCTCCATAAAATTCCAAATATTTTGTCAAATTTGAAAATTTTTTGAGATTTTTTTTTGTTCATTTTGTTATAACTATGATGAAAATTGTTAAAATTTTGCTACAGAATTTTTTAATATAAATTATTTTTTTCAAGTTTTGATGATTTCAATTTTTTGAATTTTTCGGAATTTAGTTCAAAACTCGCAAGTTATTAAACTCTTTTTCTGTTCGTTTTCAAAGTTTTTTGTTAAAATTCAATTTTTTTGAGTTTTGTAGAAAATAGAATAAATTTTTTTTTTAAACACAAAAGTTCAAAAATTTTGCATGAACTCAAAATTTTTTAATTTTTTAGTAATTATGCGAGCTACTTGAATTTTTAAAAATTTTGTTGGGAATTTTTTTTTGAACTTTTTGAACTTTTTTAAAATACGCAGATTTTTAAAATTTTTCAAGCTCAAAATGAAGAAAAAAAAACATTAAAAGCACCAAGTTGAAAAAAATGTTGGAAATTGAATATTTTCAAAAGTTCAACAAAATTCCAAAAATTAAATTCTAACTTTTTATTAGCTCTGTCAATTTTTTTTTTTTTTATTTTCGAATTTTGTTGAGGAGTCATTTTTTGAATTTTTTGACTTTTTTGACTTTTCTTGTTATCTTGCTTTGAAGCTATTGAAATAAAGAACTTCACCGTCTCTACGAAGTCTAACTTTTCAAAAATGGTGTCTCTAAATGAGAAAACGGGAAACTTGACTCTATGGGGCATTTACACAGAAGCCCTTGAAATTGGAAGTGTTTACGAACCAATTCGTACGATCGTATCCACCTTCAGGGTCAGGTGTGAGCTACCTCTTCGTACGAATTATCACACATTAGGTCCATTATGGTGGCATTCATCTTTGCCTGATACCAACTATTACACAATTAAGACACCGAAACTTCTGAAAGTCATCACCGTTGGCATGTACTACGTGCGCTTTACACGCTGGTTTACAGTTATACAGACGCATATACTCTCGCATATTATTAGACGATCCATATACCTATCTTTAGGTATACATATATCGCGTCATATTCCAGGCAAGGGGGCAGCGAAAGAGAGGGGTTCATCATCGGTACACTGAACGTGTCTGTATAGTAAAAGCAGGGTCGTCGCGGAGCAGAGAAGAATAGATCTTACTAGTCACATATGAGAGCAGAGAGCATCGTAATCATCAGCAGGTCCTTCTGCTTCTCAAAGAACCTAACTTAACGTACTGGTATATATAGAGATATGCGCGTCTGTAGATTAACCGTAATGATAGATTTTATGTCTTTTAAAAGCAACTCGGGTTTTTATTGACGTAATTTAAGAGTTCGCTTCTCATCGGGGTGTTATGGTGTGTGTTTGTGTGCGATGGTAGCCTACCTAGGCTCACTCTAGGTATATACCTAACTACATATATCGGATGATAAAAAACCGTATAGGTCCTAGAGTGCGCCTTCGACAGCGAGACAGAGATGGAAAGATGATGGAAATTCGCGGCCTCAGCCTCACGTGTGTGTGTGTATGTGTCTCGTCATCGACCCATCCATGCAGCAGGGAGCGGGAGGGTGGTGAAACGGCGCATCTCAGCAGCACTATACGCGGCTCAAGATGTGCTGGGATGACAAAGAGACAGTTGAAATGTTGTCTGGTCCGGGGCCATCGTCGTGTATGTCTTTGATAAAAACCGCTTCGTATGGTCATAAATGTTCTTCAGTCATTACAACCGCCTCTGGCCATACGTGCGAAGGGAAAGGAAGAAACGCGCGAGCTCATAGATCCGAAAGACCCGAGCCCCTTATTTTTTTTCTCTCTCTCAACCCGCTCTCTCCGCGTCTCCCCGACACCCATCGCGCGGACTCTTTTCATTTTATGCTTATAAGCGGTATTATGACAGGTCATCTCCGATGAGCTCTATCATTTAATGCTGTGTACGTCGTCGTCGTATAGTCTTCCGCCAGTGCCATGGTCCTCACCCCTCCACCCCTGGCTCGTCCTGATGTCTCGCTCGCTCGCTCGATCGCTTTTTTTTTATTACTAAATGACACCTTTATACCTTGGTACACAATTTTTGGTCATCCTACTTTAGAAAGCTATCGCCGGACACCTGTAATCTTCGCTTTATTGCCTCGAATGAACGCGAGTGAGACGGAAGAATTTTTATTTTATGTTTCGTAGAAAACATCATCAAGCTGTGTATCCTCCACCTTATACGACGGATAGTTTGGTACGTGGTCAATGGTCACCCGGTCATTTCGGACTTTAATGTACAATTATTATTAACGAATGAAGCAACGTTGATTTCGGTAGACGAACCGATGTAATTAAGAGACCGGCAGCGAATTCCGAACATTTTTTTTGAGTATGTGTGGTGACAAGTGCTTCGTGGTTTGTAAAAATGTCATCAATTTTTTTTCTTTTTTTGGGAGGAGGAGGAGGAGGAGGAGGAGAGAAGAGGGTTATCCTAATTTAAAGTAATACGATAAATACTATATCCTTGGAATAAGATACTACACAGACCCAGCAGAAGTATTGTTTTTAAAGCAACTTTACTGGGTATTATTCATTTTTTTCTAAATTTGGGATTATTCTTTAAAATTGACAAATTTTTCCAATGCTTTTATTTATTATCCTTCTTACCTATTTAATTTTTAATTTTGTAATTGATTTCTTCTTTTTTAATTCTAAATTTAAAATTTTTTCAGTTCTTTCTTTTATTTCAATTTTTTTCATAATTCTTAAAGTACCTAAGTAATCTTTTAATTTTTTGAATCATTGTTCCAATTTTTAATTTCACTCTTTCTTCTTGATTTTTAATCAAATACCTAATTGAAAATTTGATAAATCATTTTTTTAGCTGATTTTGTTAGTTTCTAATTCTTGGTATATTTAATTCTGGAATAATATTCACGTAATTTTCGAGAAAAAAATTCTACATGAACACAATTTTTTTTTATAATTTTCAAAAATGTGGGGGAGTTATTCAAAATTTTTCATAAAATCTTGGGCAATTTTTCACAGAATTAAAAATAATTTGTCCACATTTCAGAAATTTTTGTACGCAGTTCTACAAAATTTTTCACATTATTATTTTTTTTTTTTTACAAAAATCTAGAAAATTTGCTATAAATCTCAATTTTTCTCTTTAATTCTATGAAATATTCAGAATTTTTTTCAAGAATTACGAATTTAGGAAGTTCCATAGAATCATTCGCAGAATTTTACAACATTTTTCATTTAGATTCTTAAGGATTTTTTATTTTTTATTTTTCAAAAAACCGTTTTTTCACATGATCCTAGACATTTTTCACAGAATTCCGGGTATTTCGTAAAAAAAAAAGTTCTGAAAATTTTGTGTAGAATTCCAGTAAATTTCCAATGGAATTTCAAAGAATCTTTTTCAAAACTGCAACAAAAATTTTACACAAATTTTCCAAAAAAAAAAAAAAAAAAAATTACAAAAATCTGGAACATTTGCTGCAACCCCACAAATTTTTAAAAATCTGTTTTGAATCTCACATAATTTTTACAAATTTTTAACAAAAAAATTATGGAATCCTATTAGGTAAATATTATTTACAGAATTTCATTTTTTTTACGAAAGTACACAAAATTTTTTGTGACAGTTCCAAAGATTTTTGGAATTAAAAAACAAATTAAATGATTGCTCGAAAAATCTCAGACATTTTTTGACAGAATTTGAGAAAATTTTATACGAAATCTTAGTACATTCTTCAAAGTTTTTTTTTATTTTTTTTTATATATATGTACAGAAGTCCAGAATTTGCTATAAAATCTCTCGAATTAAAAAAAAAAAAAAAAAAAAACGATCTCAATATTTTTACAATTTTTTTTATTACCTATTAGACTTTTGAAGGAATTTTTGCAAAAATTATTTATTTTTTTTACAAAATGCCAAGAATTTTTGGCTTTACTTTGGGCGATTTGTTCCATCAGAAATTCACGAAATTTTATTTAAAAAATGAATTATTTTTGTACAAAATTTCAGAATATTATTTTTTGACATGCTCTTGGAAATTTTTCATCGAAAAATTTAAGATTCGCAATTTTTAATAGGATCATATAAAATTTTCCAGAGAATTTCGTTTTACAAAAACCGAGAAAATTTTCTACAAGACCTCGTAACTATTTTTCATTCTCACAAAATGTGTTCTTATTTTTAAAAAGAGATACCTACCTACATAGGTAATATTTTTTCCAAAACTTTAAAAAAATTTTCAACAAATTTCTTGATTTTTTTTTTTGAATTTTTTTGCAAAATCTTGGTGAAATTTCTACAAAATTTTGGTGGAATAATTAAATTACTTTTTTCGTCTAATTTTTTTTAGATATTATAAATTTTTTTTGCCTTCAATTTTCTATATCATTTTCAGTTTTGATTTCAATTTCATTGCGATTCTCAATTTTATGTTTCAATTTTTTTTCACCTTTGAAATGTTCAATTTTTCTGTTTTTTCAGAACTTTCAATTTGGTTTTAGATTTTAAACCCCTATTTTTCGACAACATTTTTAAAAATAACTTATCTACTTTTAATTAAAAATTGTAAAAAAATAAGAAATGAAATAGGTAAGAAAAAAAAAAAAAAAAAAAGGTTTTAAATCATAAAGTACAAAAGTCCACAAAATTTTGAAAATTCAGGTTTCAGAAATGTTTGTGTTCCTATAAAAGTTTGGAAAAATATTTTTCAATAAAATTCAAAACTTGTATTTTAACCAAATTCAAAAATTTTATGCTTCATCATCATACTTACTTTGGTTTCAAAACAAAATACAAAAATTTCTGTTTTGATGAAAATTTTGAAAAAATTTGAGTTCCTACTAAAGTTTTAGAATTATTCAAGTTTTTCGATGTAATTTTGACAAAATCTGGAAAGTAATAAACTTTTATAAAGTTGGACTCAAACAAAAAATTCATACCTACAAATTTTTTTAAATTTTTTTGTTTTAATCAACAAAATACAAAGAAAATTGTTTCTGAGAAAATTTTAAAATTTCTAGTCCTGATATAAAATTTAAAAAAATGAAGTTCTATCAAATTTTTGAAAAAATTGGGCTTCAACAAAAGTTGAGAATTTCAAATTCTTGTTTCAACAGAATTTCAAAAATTACGGTTCCTATGCTAAATTTTTGTTATTGGTATTCTGAGCTTCAACAAAATTTCGAGAATTGTAAAAAATTTGTTTTTTACAAAATTTTTGTGTTTTCTCAAAAATAAAATAAAATAAATTTGAATCTGAGTTTTAAAATTTTTTTGAGATTGAAAAATGAAATTCAATTTAATTTTTTCATAATTTTCAAATACCTTAGGTATCTTTTTCAAAAAAATAAATAAATAATAAAGAATAAATTTTATTATGAATATAATTTTTAAATTCTTAATTTTTACTTCAACTTCTGCAACTTCTTCAAGCCCATATCTTATTTTTAGTGTGCAATTTTTATTATTTTATTTTTTATTTTTAACATTTTAAAATAATTATTCCAATTTAATTCTTATTTCCCTCGTTTCTCGACTTGGCTTTCTCTTCATCTCTTCGTATATTGGAAAATTTTCTCACTTGAAAAATCTCTTACAATGACCACACCCCAACGAATGCTCACGAAATGTACGTAGGCACGAGAAAACCCATGGCTTATCAATGCAGTGGTTGTGCCAAAAAACGAAATTAAAAACCATCAGCTATAGTATGCCCACCTTAAAATCTTTGAATATGTGCCGATTTACTGACCAGTGACTGTACCATACACGAGTACATTATTATTATCCTATCTAAATGAATAGACAAACAAACACTGCGGCAGTGCTGATATTTGTCTGCGCAAAGAGAAGCACACAGAGAGTGAGAGAGAGAGGTAGAAATGAAGAGTTGAACAGTGGGACCTCTGTCTGTGATGTGATGCCGATAATCGAACGATTATATTCGGTACATAGAACGAGACCAGAGAGCATGATGGTCGAAAACGCCACGATCTCTATACAATTACCGCACGAATAAATATGTGTATAGAGAGGTACATGGCATGGCATGGCATGGCCATACCGTAGAGATTTCGGTTCGGTACTACATTAAATCAACGAATAATTGAATCGTTAAAAAGCAACATCGAAAATTATGTGTAGGTGAGAGAATATTTCAGAATATGGTATATTTATGGATTCTTCGGGTATAAACAAGTCACCGGTCTTGTGAAGTATAGATACACATGGACGATGAAAAATCGCCAAAGTACATCTCTATAATACCTAATACGATAATAGCTTTATTATACATTCGTATTTATATTTAGGTCTCTTTCGAATTATTATTTGTACTATACGAGGGATTGAAAAATGAGTAAGGGGGTGTTTGAGGAGATATACGGTCCTCAAATATCGTAAATTGGTGTACCAAGAGTTAATTCTGTGCTGGGCGTACATACGAAAAAATTTTCTTCTTATACGTATTTCCGAGTCAGGAGACAGCAGAAGGGGAGGAAGGTGAGGAGAAACACGCCCGTAGAATTTGTATACGAGAGTTTATATATTTATGTGTGTATTTTTTTTCTTCAAACAACAACAACAACAACAATAATCTAGATATACACGAGTACTTGCGAGCAAATCTCGACCATTAAATGGACCTCTAATTAATAAAATTAAATTCGTGTAAACTGGTTTAGCGTTTTTTTTTTGTACACGTACGTACGAGTACAAGGTGCCTACACCTATAGAACAACACAAAAATAGGTGTAATTGTGTACTGGATGGCGTAAATTTTAGCCCCCCTCCCCCTCAAAACCGGACCCCTGCTGTTATTGCGACGATGCTCGATGACGACTCGTACGTACGTAGGTACATTTCTGGGAAATGAAAACTCCACTTGTTCAGGAAAGAATGCGAAAATTGAAGAAAACCTTTACCTAGGCCATCGAGAACAATTAACTCGTCCAGTTGGCGCGTATAAAGAAGACGATTATACGCGGTTGGCTCTCATACCGCTAATTATTTATACGTGTTTTTTTTTTCCTTCCTATACGACGTATGTTTGACCAATGTAAACGAGTGCGATGGAAAGAGGTAAATTTTCAAGTGGGAGGGAAGAGAGGCGGATGATAGACGAATTTCGTGTGTTTTTTCCTCCAGAAGGGGAAGTGTTGTTAATTAATTCCTTTTTTTTTTTCGAGTTATGGGATGAATTTTTTCGGCGGTTTAATTAAGGATTTTTCTGTGTTTTTTTTTAATTTTAAAAAAAAATTTTTTTTGAACGAATTTGCTCGTGGATATGAAAATGTGAATAATTTTTATGCAATATTTAAAAGATTAGCTAGGTTTTTAATTATTTTGTAATGTAATTTAATTTCAACAGCAATTAATATTTGATTTAATTGTAAGTTAGGAAAGTTTCTGAAACCATTCATAAAAAATTGTTCCTGAAAATTTTTTTTAAAAATATTTTTCGAAAAAATGAGGAAAGAAATACGTAGATGTCAAACTAATTTAGAAAAAATTGTGATGATCGAAAAATTGAATTAAAAACTGGACATGAAGCCTTTTTTGTTTTCTTTGCATTTTACTTAAATTTTTCTCAACACATATTATGGTCTTGAAAAAGTTCTACTTTTATGGTTAAAAATATTGCTTCCTCAAAAAATCCTCCAGAAGTCGCAAAAATTAAATATAACTTGAACTAAATGATAACCTTTTAGAATCTCCATTTTTAGAGAAAATAATTGAGATGTTTTTGGTGGAAATTTAAAAAAAAAAATTTATAGAAAAAATCAAATTGTTTTGAGGAAAAAAATATCTGATTTTTTTTGGAGTTGGCATAAAAATTTCTTCGAGAAAAAAATCTCAATGTTTTGGGAAAACTGAAGTTGTTTCATTTTTTTATTTTTTGAATTAGGTAAGTTTTTCATTTTTTTTTCTGAATTTTTTTAAAAGTAAAATTTTTCAAATTTTTGGAAGAAAAACATCTCATTTTTTTTGAAAAGTCCTGATTTTTTTCCCGCAGTGAAGTCTTAATTTTTTTAGGGTCTAGGTACGCCTATTTTTTCGAGTGATCAATTTCTTCAATCTTTTTAAAATAAACATTTTTCAAATTTCTTCAATCTGCGTATTAACTTTTTACCAAAAAATTATTTTACTTAGTCGGTAGAAAAATCTCTTAAATTTTTTGTATGTAATTGATCAACTTTTAATTTTTAATTTTTTTTTTTTTTTGAGTGAAAAAATATTTCTCGATATTTCTAGAGCAAAAAACAAAATTTCCAAAGTTAAAAAATTTTTTAGAGTAAAAGTACTTTTTTAATTTTTGTAAAAAATCTCTTACCTAGCTATTTGAAAAAAATCTCAATTATTTCAAATTTTTGATATTTTTAGTGAACAAATCCAAATTTTTGAGAAAAATATCTTGATCTCATTTCTCTTTTTTGGGGGGTGGGGGGAGAGGAGGGGCGCTTTTTCAATTTTTTCGTTGGAAAAATCTGGAATTTATTTTTTGGTAAAAAATCTTCATTTTTTTTTTGAGTGAACTAAAATTTTTTTTTTCAATTTTTTGGAATCGATAAAAAATTCTTGTCATTTTTTGAAGTACCTATTCGTAAAATAATTTCAATTTTTTTTTAAATACCTACCTTCGAATATCTTATTAATTTTACTCGGAATAAAAATATTTCTTTGAATAGATTCCCTCCTTTTTTTTCCTTCAAAATTTCCCTCTTTTTTTCACCAAAAAATCTTTCAATTTTTTGGAGAAAAAAGAATCTTAATAATTTTTTGAGAAAAAAAATTTTGCAAAATGTTGAAAATTTCATTTTTTTTTCTTCTTCGGGAAAAATCAACCTACACTCTGGAAAATTGAAAAGTTGTTAGCCTCGAATATTTCAAAAATCGTTGGTACCAGTAAGTCATTTTTACAATTTTCATAAATTTCCAAATTATTTAAATTGAGTAATTTTTTTTTTTTTTTTAATTCGAATTTTGAAAGTTTTCGAAATTTGATGAATGAATTTTTACTGTTTCGAAAAATTTTGAATGTTCAAAATTAGGAAAATTGAATAAAAGTTTGAATTTTCGGAATTTTGAAATTTTGATACATTTTTGAAATTAAATCGATTTTTAGGTTTAATAAATTTTTACAATTTTTAAAAAAATTTTCGTATGTATAAATTTTTCGAAAAATTTCAAATTTGAAAATAATATTTGATACTATACAAATTGGAATTTTGGTACATTTTAAATCTTGAAAATTTTCGAAATTGGATAAATTTTTCAAGTTGGGCGAATTTTTGCAATTTTTGCAATTTGTATAAAATAAATTTAGTTAGCTAAATTTTCTGTTTACAGAAAAATGTAATTTTTCAAAGTTTGATGGATTTTAAAAATTTGACGAAATTTTAAAGTTTAGAAAAAATAATCAACATTTATTTTGATAGAAATTAGAAATCAAATAACTTTCAATCCTAATAAAAATTTTCAAAAAATTTGTAAATCTTTGAAATTTATTAAAATTTTAAATTTTGGTAATTTTTTAATTGTAGGTAATGAATTTTTATAAAATTATGTCCAATTTTCAAGTCACGATTTCAAAGGTTGAAAATTTTTTAAAATTTAGTGGTTACATTTTTGAAATTGGGAACATTTCAGTTTTGATAAAATCTGTTGATGGTGTCACTCTTGTTATTCTCCCTTTCCTCATCTCACAGATTCACACAAATTCTCAAAATATCTTTCCAAGTTACTTGTACGAATGCATACCTAAGTTATTTAAAATTTTCACAATCTCATCAATTTTCAGTTCAGAGCCCAAGCCTGCAGAAGGGACAAGTCGATCATAAAGTACATAAATTTAGTCATCAGATCTGCATTAATTTATCAATTTCCAATTCGACCATACCAGAGTACACCTATACTATATTTCATACACATGAATACTAACACTATACGACGATAGATGATCAGACAAACGCGATTAAAATTAATGGAATTACACTCTTGCATCTTGCCAGATGTGTGTGGAAAATTCGCGTGCATGGAGATAACGATATGGACAACGGACAAGGAACCCAACGATGTGGCAGTATCTAGTATATCTACTATAGGTATCATGACACTTGGAAAGTATAACATCTCGTTTTCTTGCGGTCATCCGAATACAAAAATACCTACATACGAGTATAAGCTATGTCTGGAAATGAGATAGATACGTCTTACAAAGTATATCCTATAATTCCTAATTGCAAAAGAACGAGATGTTGAGGTGATATTATCTGAAATATATATCGAGGTTGCTCAAAGTATGGTATGTATCAGGAAGGTATAATAAGTGTGAATCTGCATATACACGTCGCATCGTCCAATAGTCCAAATATCCACATGCAAGATTAAAACATCTAGGCTAAGGTCTTAAGACTATATGGAAATGGGAACCGAAGATCAACAATATTATTTTGCTTTCTCATTAAGTAGCTGTCGCAGCACTTCCATGCGTACAACACAAACTCGACGATTCATCCATATCCAGTGATCGTATCGATAACTTATTTGGTATTCAAAGCTTAGCAATCGGATGGCTTGGCACGGTGAGTGTGGTGTTAATTATGCTAAGGATTTTTCTTCTGCCCTTCCTTCCAGTTCCAGGTTCCAACACTTTACTGTACCGACTTTTATGACATGCGAGCCGACACTCAATAGAAGAGATAGATGAGTTGAGCGCAGCCCTACAGCTACTTTTTATTACACAGGGTATTGTTGGCAGGTTCGGAGTCCGGTACCTAGGTATACGACATATCATAAACGGTGCGATGTGTCAAGCCGTAAACGCAGCCATTATCGTATTCAAAATATCCGACGTGGTTTTTCTTTTTGGCCTTTTATTATCAACTAGGAAATGTTCCTAAATTCTTTTTTTGTTTTGTTGATTATTGCTGCTTTGCCTTGCAATGATGATGCCGATGATCATGATGTTGATTCGTACAGGAGAAGAAGCAAACCTTCGTGTATGATATGTACCTGCAGATCATCGTTTGTTTAAGTATGTACCTTGGTGAAGATTTCTCGACGGCAATACGTATTTATGGTGTGCCAGAGTGTGAGAGAGAAAGAGGAATAGATAGGGCGATATTCTATTAAATACTACAAAAATATATACCTTGGACTATAGGAACCTGTAATGCAAACTCGTTTTTTCGTCCATTCGACAAGTCCGAAGCGGCGTATACGCGTTAATAATTTAATCGCTTAATTTACATTACAATCTTGCGTGCGTGTAATTTACATTTTCAGAGGTATTCGGATAAATAATTTATTGGTAATTGTTGACCCCGGACGACGAGTAATTACGTCATCGCGAATAGGCAAAGGCAATGAGTATTCTTATTGATGAGGCGACCCCCAGCCCCGCCTCCGTTCCTCTGGGAATTGGTGTTCTTTTCGAAGATGACCGTAATTTTATTTTGTGAAGTTGTTAGACGTGTCACACAGCCACTCGATGTGTAAAATAGGCCAAAGTAGAAAATGTAATTTTTTTTTACAATTTTAGTGAGTTTTTAACAAAAACTGTGTACCTAATTGGTAGAGATATTTTTTCTATTTTCAATTTCATATTTTTCTATATTTTTTTTTCCTAAAAATTTTCAAATTTCAAATTTTATATCTGTTTTTTTCATTTTGTTCAAAATTGAGATTTTGTTTCAAAAAGTTTGAAAATGTCTTAATCTTGGAAAAATTACAAATTTTTCATTATAAAAAATAACTTTCATTCTGAAAAATAACAATTTTTTCATTCTAAATAATCAACGAATTTTTCGTTCTAAAAAATTTTTAAAAATTTTGTTTCGAAAAAGTCGACAAATTTTTTGTTCTGAAATTTAAAAAAAAAATTTCGTTTCGAAAAATTGACAAATTTTTCATTCTAAAAAAAAAACAATTTTTCAATTCAAAATAATTGACTGATTTTCCATAACTACCAAAAAAATTGACAAATTTCTTCATTCAAAAAAGTGACTCAATTCTTTATTCTGAAAAATTGACAAATTTTTCGTTCTAAAAAATAGGCATTTTTTTTATTCTAAAAAATTGAAAAAAATTTCATTCTAAAAAATTTAGGAATTTTCAATTCTAAAAAAATTGAAAAATTTTCATTCTAAAGAAATTAAGAAATTTTTTATCCTAAAGAAATTGAGAAATTTTTAATTCTGAAGAAATTGAGAAATTTTTCGTTCTAAAAAAATTCAAAAATTTTTCATTCTGAAAAAATCAAGAAATTTTTCATTCTGAAGAAATTAAGAAATTTTTTATTCTAAAAATTTACGAATTTATCATTTTAAAAAATTGACAAATTTTTCGTTCTAAGAAATTGACAAATTTTTTGTTCTAAAGAATCGACACATTTTTCACTCTAAAATTTTTTAGAAATTTTTCATTCTAAAAAAATCAGAAAATTTTTATTCTAAAATTTTTTAGAAATTTTCAATTCTAAAAAATTCAGAACTTTTTCACTCTAAAAAAATTCAGAAATTTTTCATTCTGAAGAAATTGAGAAATTTTTAATTCTAATAATTTACGAATTTTTCATTTTCAAAAATTGGCAAATTTTTTGTTTGAAATTTTTTTTAAAAATTCGTTCTAAAAATTGGTAAATTTTTCGTTCTAAGAAACTTGAGACATTTTTCATTCTAAAAAAATTGATAAATTTTTAATTCCAAAATGTTTTAGAAATTCTTTATTCTAAAAAAACTCGGAAATTTTTCATTCTGAAGAAATTGGTTCATTCTGATGAAATTGAGAAATTTTTCATTCTAATAATTTACGAATTTTTCATTATCAAAAATTGAGAAATTTTTTGTTTTGAAAAAATTAGCAATTTTTTTGTTCGAAAATTTAAAAAAAAAATCGTTTTAAAGAACTTGAGATATTTTTCATTCTAAAAAAATTGAGAAATTTTTCATTCTGTAGAGATTGGCTGAAAAAGAAATAAGTAGGTAAATAAAAACTAAATAATTATTTTATATTTCAAAAAAAAAAAAAAAAAGTTGAAAAAGGCAAAAGAAGTACTCTTATGAATAAAAGATTTATGTATCTTAGAATTAGAAACATTTTTTTTTAAAGCACGATTTACTAAATTTCCCTGAACGGGTGAAGGGGGTCTTCAAAGCAAATGAAATTGAAGGTCAATTTTTGCTACCTCAAACACATGCAATGAGAGTGTTTAAAATATTCTGAAAAAAATTTCCCCTTTTTGGAAATTAAAATATTTTATTCTCTTAAAAAAATAATTCGTTAGGTACCCAATGTGAAATTTCAGCTTCATCATCTTCTTCACCTCTTCAACCAAATAATTTCGACTCTTCCTGTAAATTGTCACCATTACCAAGGATACAGTTTTTTTGAAATTTTTACCGAAAATTTTAAAGAACATTTGTACACTAATTTTCATCTCCTTCTCATTCATTCGTCTCTCCCCCTTTCCCTCGTCCATGCCATACGAGACGTATACTTACTTACGCATACACATAGATCGAAAAATCATCAACGAAATCATTCCCATTCCATCAAGCTGTCACCTATTTATGCTCGAGTCATTTACTACACGGATCAAAGACTTCACCCTTCTCCTACCCTCGACCCCGGTTCGACTAGTAATGTGTCATTCTTCATCATCAAGTTTCTAGCAACGATTGCGCGCCGTAGCCGCCGAATCCATTAAAGAAATGAATGTCGTCGTCATATACAAGAGGGTGTTAAATGAAATCAAGGAATTATTGTAGAAGAACCAGAATGTCGGGCTTTGGTTTATTTTATATATAGAAAAGAACTCAGAAAAAAAATGCATTTTCATCGTGTATTGGAATTTTCCACGAAAAGGATGCTTCTAATTTATATTTATTTACACGAATGAATAAAAAATCTGACATGTTCTATAATCTGCATAAATTTCTGAACAGTTTTCTTGTTTGTTTGTTTTTAGGGGCTCCGAGAGTTACGTGGTGGCAAGGAGGCGGTGAAATGTGACCAAGTCATCTATCACAAGCTGATTTGATATTATGCGAAGGAGGACAATTTTTCATCTCATTTGCTCGCGTCGAGATGGACGTATCGTATCTACCTAGTACCTACCCTAAAAAAAACCCTGGCCATATCGAGGCAGACGAGATGGGGGCTCTGAAAATCTCGAACAAATATATCCGAGCGTTGCGCCGCGTGATATTGTCGTAAATCATATAACGGATAAGATAAAGCCGACGAGAAGAAATAATCATCGACGTGTTCTAAGTTAATGAAGAGATAAGAGACGGGAGACTGCGATGAGGGGAAATGGCGCGGCACAGAGAGCGGTAAGTACGGCTAATTTTTTATCCTATTTTATGTTGAGAAAAGAAAAAAACCAACAACAACGTGTAAACGAGACGTTGACGAAAAAGCAAAAAAAAAAGCGTGGTTTTTTACCAGAAAGAGAGATAACCTACTTGGCGTTTGCAGTATCACAAAACGACGATGATCGCTGCTCGCTGCACGGTGTGTATAAATTTGTGTACATGTGTTAGAATGATAGAGCCAGAGAGAGAGAAGAGAAGATGCAGTGAGAGAGAAGGTGAATATGCTGATTTACATGAAACCGAATAATTTAGTAATGGGCCGCGTCCGTCGATAAGATGGTAGCTCATATACAGGCCACTAAACAATACACTATTCATTATAATCGCGTACCGAGAGTCTGTATTTGGTAGGCAGGTCCTCCTCTTTTTGGTAGTAAACGAAACGTTGCTTGGTTCGCGTTGATGCATTGTTATCTGCAGCGTTTAATCGTTATTTGTGCTGAATAGAGATTTACCTTAGCTCTTCGCGGGTACCGCACCCCGCCTCCGAGGCTTCGACATAGGTATATATTTTGTGGTTGTGTGTTGTGATGTTGTTGCTGTTGTTGTTAATGACCAAAAACGGAGAAAGATATGGCATTGGTGAAAGCGTTATAGACATAGACACGCGATTCGAGCATGGGCTTTTCACTGTAGTATCATCAAAACACATCTATAGGGTGTCCCAGCGGTGGTGGAGAAGACATTTTTTGAGATTTGAATGCTACAGAGTCCAATTAACGGAAAACTTCTCATTCTCATTAGATCTATCACCAAAAATGAGGGCGTTGCCGCGTCGTAGATGTTTGAAATTTGATATTTCCTCAGCAAAATCAATTGGCAACACTGCATTTAAAAATAGTTTCAACCCTGCCAATGGATAACAGTTTGAAAATGCAAAAAAGTTCTAATGACATTTAGATGTTCATCTTTGAAATTGAAGGACTCATGGTAACAGATAACAGGAAATTCTTGCCAAAAGTATTGCCTCCCTATATTTATTGAAGCGCTCTAAAAAGGCATGAAAACCTCAGCGTTCTGTCAACACAGTACATGGATCTTGAATGAACTTTTCAAGAGGAACGAATGGAACAATAATAGTTGAGTGAAAAATTTGTCAATCTCTGAAAATGAAAGCACTACAGAGCTTTAAACTCAGGGAACATCAGTTTTAAAAGCTTGATTTTGTTGAGGGCACTAAAAAGACATGAAAATCTCAGAGCTCTGTCGACACAATACATGGATCCTGCATTTAACTTTTTGGGAGGAACGAATGAAACAATAAAAGTTGACTGAAAAATTTGTTAATCTCTGAAAATGAAAGCACTTCAGAGCTTTAAACTCAGGGAACATCAATTTCCAAAGCTGTGTGTGTGCCAGGCGTCTTAATTTTCATGATGGACAAATTTTTTATAAAATATTTCTTGGTCCTCTAGAGAAACCACGCCTTTTTCGTGCATTATCTTGGAATTGTTTGAGCCACTGTTCCTTCAAAATCGAGATAGGCTTCATGTGTACTTGAAATTTTTCATTATTTGGACTGCATGGGTCATATCCATCTCAAAATAAGTGATCTCACCATTCCAGAGACACCCTGTCCCTGTATACATGGAGTTGCGATAAAAGCACAAAAAATGAGCCACAATTCGAGAGATTGAGATACTGGGACTGAGACTGAAAGAGGCCACACGACTCGAATTAAATGTCATTCAACTACCAACCTAAGTTAGAAAAAATTTCTCAAGCGTAAGATTTTTGAGTCGATTTTTTTCTCGACGGTATAAAACTCGAATGATTTTTTTTCTCTCAAGTCTTTTGCCATCATCAGAAGTTTTTAACGCATGCCAGGCGTAATTAAAGCGATAAGGCTTCGTTGTTCGTTCTTGTGACCAACTATTAACTGCACTCACACAGAGTCTTCATGCGGCTCTCATATTATATTGAATTGATTAAACGCTTTGTTAACTTCTAAACAACTATAAAGCCGGACGAAATGTTGAAATTGTTTTTTTTTTTTCTTCTTCTATCCTTATACAGTACTCCTACCTTTGGAACTTAACAGTTTCATCGTTATGGGTAATTACGTTTACGTTTACCGTTGCGCGACAGTTGCTTCGAGTGTTTCTGCGCTGTGTCCTCCCCCCTCTTGTACCTCAATCTCTATTACCTATGCCTGGACCACTGTACCTGTACGAAAAGTGAACTTTATACAGAGTCATTCAACGTTTCAGTTGTTTACCCTGATGAGAGGAGGAAAAAAATCATCCTTCGAACCTTCGATGAAGATTCGACGCTCGTTAAATCGATATGTTGGTTAAGGTTTTTTTTGGGATGGAAAAATGGTTCAGTGAATTCGCGTGGTGTGGTGATGTCCGCTCGAAGAATTTGATATGTCCAGAGTGGATTGGCTAATTTGTCGAAGTGACGAGAGTCGAGTTTAGGAGTTGACGAGTCGTGAAGGTTCAAGGTACTGAGATTTTTCGCAGAATTTTTTGGACAATGAACCTTTTGATGGGTTGTTTGATCCGTCTATTTTTTGGATTCTTAAGGAATTACAAAAATCTCAAGTCTGAAGATTGCTGTGAATGTCTTTGAATGCCTACCTATATGAGTTCATGTCAATGTCTCAATTCCTTTAAATGCCTGTGAATGTATCTGAATTTTCATGAATTCATGTGAAGTTGCTACTTTCTGAGATTTCTTATGAATTCCTGTATATATCTTTGAAATTATGAATGTCTTATGAATTTCTATGAATGATTGTGAATACCTATGAATTTCTCTGAATGTCAGTGAGATTCAATAAGTGAAAAAATGTATTGAATTTAGGTAATCCTTCTGCGGATCTGAATGCCTATGAATGGTTCTAAAATGTCTACAGTCTGTCAATTCCTTAGAATGACTTTGAATTCCTATGGATATTCTTGAATGCCTGTGAATTTTTGTGAATCTCTTCGAATGCCCTAAGTATAAATTTCCTTGAAATTCTTAATCCTTGTTAAATGCTTGTGAGTTTTTATGGATGATGAATTGTATTGAATGGAATCCTTCTGAGACTGTGAATGCCTATGTATGGTTCTGCATTTCTAGAGTGCTTGCAAACTCCTGTGAATTTCTGAAAATGAAAAAAAAAAAATTATTAATAATTGAATCCTTTTGGGACTTCAACTATTCCTCAAATTACTAGTGAATTCCTGTGAATTATTGAAAATAATAAATATTACTACTATCACTTCAAGACTCTGAACATCTGTGTATGTCTCTGAATGTCTATGAATGCTCAGGGAATATGTATGAATTCTTTAGAATTCCTGCGAATTCTCATGAATTTATAGAATGTAGTAGTTTAAATCCCTCAATGGCTCTGAACTTCTGTGCATATGCTTGAATGATTGGGAATTTCTGTGAATGCCTGTGAAATTGAGTTTCTGTAAACACCTGTGAATGCATTCGAAATATGCCTGTGAATTCAAGTGAATTTCTGAAAAGATAAACCTCTGAATGTTTAGGAAATACCTTGTGAATTCTTGTGAATTATAGAATGTTGTATCTAATTTGAATCCCTGTAGGGGTTCTCAACATCTGTACATATCCTTAATTGGTTATGAATGTTTATAAAGTCCTGTGAATGCTTGTGAATTTCTGAAAATGAAAAATATATCAAATTGAGTTCTTCTGATACTCTTAATGTTTGTGAATCTCTGTGAATTACACAGACTTCCAGCGAATACATGTGAATTTCTAAAAATACAAAATTGTGTTAAATTGAACGTCTTGAGGATCTAAACACTTTTTTTATTTTTTTGGCTGCCTATGAATGTTTATGAAGTGAATATCTATGAATTCCTCAGAATTCCTGTGATTTTTTTTTGAGTGAAATATTTTGTCAATTTGAATCCGTCTTTGACTCTAAAAGCATGTTCATGTCACTGAATGTTTATGAATTTCTGCGTATGCCTGTAAATTTCTTCAAAAATATAAATGCCTGTGAATTCCTGTAAATGATGAATGTTTTCGAATCTCTATCAGTTTCTCAGAGTGTCTCGGCTGTGAATGTCTCTGAATGCCCTTGGACCTTGGTGTCTCTGAAATATGCCGATGAATTTCTGAAAATGATAAAGATTTGTTAAACTTAATCTTTCTGAGACTATGAATGTCTATGAATGTTGTCTGTGAATTTTTCCCGAATTCCTGTGAATTCTTGTAAGAAAAAAGTTGTATTAATTTGAATACTTCTTTGGTTTTGACCACCTTTGCTTAGCTATGAATACCAGAGTTGGTTAGATCCACTAATAAAAGTATCTAGATCCAGATCTTTTGTCAAGATGGATCTGCAAGAGATCCAGATCAGATAACTTCCAAAGTTAAGAAAAATGATCTAGATCAGATCCAAAATATTTAATCTTTGGATCTTTAGATCCAATTTCCATTAGGATCCGGATCTGCCTATAACTCTGCTGAATACTTATGAATGCCTATGAATTTCTTTGAATTTCTATCCTCTGAATCACTATAATTATGTAGAATTCCTCTGAATACATATCTATGAATTTTTCTAAATGCATGCTATGAATTCCAAGAATTTAAAGAAAACATTTGGAAAGACTAAATTTTTTTTGTTTGCTAAAGGAACTAGAGGTCAAGAAATTTTTTTTCAAGTCCAACGCCACTTTATGAAACATTTTTTTCCCTCAAAAATTGACAAGATACTTTTATTAAAAATTTGAAAATAACAAATTTTAAATGAAAAAAAAAAATCAAAAAATGTTTTATTTTTCATGTTAAATTTTGAAACTTGACTTTGATTTTTTTAAAAAGAAAAACACGTTTTTTAAAAAGCAGTATAAAAAGGTGAAATTCTTTTAGAATTCAAGAAAAATTAAAAAGTAAGGTAATTAGCTCGTTTTTTTTTTAATTGAAAAAATAGACTATACACACCTGTCATTTAAAAAAAAAATGAGATGCTGCCTACACTAGAAACTCCTCTCTCTCTCATCCACCGCGAAATTAATTAAAACCCATCGCGTAATTCAAGTTTGATGCATGGTAGCGACGGCAACGGTGGTATAGCAAAAGCGTAGTTACGTATTACACGATGTCATTTCGTCGAGATTTACACCAATCTATGCACAGGGCGAGGGGACTGAGAACGGGACAGGTAGCAAGCAGATTAATCATCGCGACCTAACCACCACGCAAATTCAACTAATACGCTGCCGGCTAATAAGCTGGTAATAATTTATCTAGGTACGTGCGTACTTCGAGGAGCAACAAAAAAAATTGTAATATATTTTCAGTTTACGAAGAATTAGGTACCTAGAGCTAGAGCTACCTACATTCGTACCTCATCGTTGGATGAAAAAATTCAATCGATGATGGTTTTTCCATTGATTGGTATTATTTAAATTTAGGATTAGGTATCTATCTGTGCAAATATCTACACTCATATTGATAGGAATAGGATAATTTTGAAGAACGTAGGTATATTCTTTTTGTAGGTATATCTTACCTATATTATGTAGCTCGTCATCTAGTCTCAGCATAACGTTATATAGGGATTTGACACTATGACTTTTTATATCATGCCAGACCTGTTGATCACGAGCCATCTGAGCTATTTCACTCTCCCGAAACGTAGGGTTCGAATTATCCTATCACGAGGCTTTTTAGCAGCTTAAAAGCACCGCCGCCGCAGTCGAACCTGTACATATACGACGAGATCGAGATGAAGCGAGATAATAAACAAGTGGTGTATGCAATATACGAGTACTTAACTTATAGGATGGGAGAAAGAGAAAGACATCCGGAGAGGGTGAGAAATACGAGGACAAGGATGACAAAAAACGCTTGTCATTGCTTCATACACCACCAGACCAGACCAGACCAGAACCAGACCACCAGTCAGTCATATGCGTAGATATGCACCTCCAGATTATATGGGTAGATTACGATAGATTAAGGCAGGATCGCGATAACGTTAACGGTGCGGTGCACTAATAGGTTATTAAAGAGCGTGCGCCGTAAAGTGATTTTTTTCGCCGACGAATTAAGCCACGCAGGTGCGAATGTCGAGCTGTGCAGGTTGATCTTTATGTACAGGTACGCATTGGCAAGGTTAATGATTTTTTTTTGCAACGCTCAGATGAATGTACGCGACGACGAGAGGGGCAGAAGGAATTGGTTCAACGATAGGAAAATGTCGCGTCATCGGTCATTCCTTCTATTTTTAGGCTTGAAATTGTGAGAAACATCAGTTTTATCCGGAGAGGAGAAATTTTTCATTCGTGACATGAGCATGATTTTACAAAAATGAGTACCTATTTAACAAAATTTTTAGAACTTTGAATTACAAAACAATTTTTTTTTTTTTTTTTTTTTTTTGACAAGTTTATTACAATCCTAAGAGTATCTTAAATGAGTAATATATCTGACAATCAACTACTATATAGTTAATTCTATATGACATGTGCAGAGTAACTTTCCATTGAGAGTTCACTGCTATTTATATTCTTAAATACTTATGACTAAATCGTGTGGTTTTTGACGTTTAAGGCGTCTGATTTGTACACTATTATCCAATAATTGGATAACTTCTGAATTTATATGTCTGTGTAGTCGCTCTTCATGTCTACCTGTATATTCGTGGATTACTTCGTCGACCCATTTCATCTGCAGATCTGCATGCAGTGCGTCGTTTTTCTGGAACCATCTCGCCCCTGTTATGGTTCTTAAGGCTTTGTTTTGTACAGTTTGTATTACTTTGCGATTTGAAGGCTTGGTACACCCCCATATCTGGATTCCGTAGGTCCATATTGGTTTTATGACTGTTTAGTAGACGAGTCTCTTGTTTTCAAGTTTCATCTTTGAATGCCGTCCAATCAACCAGTACCTTTGGCGCATCTTCAAGTTGATTTGTGCCTTTTTCTGGTCGATGTGGTGCCTCCAGGTAAGGCAGGCATCAAGGTGTATTCCTAAATATTTTGCGGAATTAGCCACTGGAACTTTGTTTTGTTTGATGTAGACTATGTGGTGTGGGTCACATTTTCTTTTTGCGAATGTGACGTGAGCAGATTTTTGCTCATTGAGCTTGATTTTCCACTTGTCAGCCCAGTCTACAATTTTGTTGAGAGCATTTTGGAGGTTTTCAGTTGCTTTGGCTTGAGATTCATGTACTGCCATGATTGCTGTATCATCAGCAAACGTTGCAGTTACAGTTTGGTTGGTTGTTGGAATGTCCGCTGTGTATATGAGGTACAGAAGTGGTCCAAGAACACTACCTTGTGGTACCCCCGCTTTAATCGGATACTGTTCTGATTTCACATCTTCATGGTAGACTCTGAATGTTCTTTCCATGATGTATGACATTATTAGGCGAGCATAGTTTCCTGGAAGTAGCTTCGCTAATTTTGATTGTAGTCCTTCATGCCATACTCGGTCAAATGCCTGCTCTACATCAAGAAACGCTGTCGAGCAGTACTTTTTTTCCTCAAAGGCTTTTTCTATAACATCAGTTACCCTGTGGACCTGATCAACAGTTGAGTGTTTATTACGAAACCCAAACTGGTGATCTGGAATTTTGATAATTGGCTTGAGGCGTTTCAGTAGCAATTTTTCGAATAATTTGGATATGTTGATCTTTATGTACAGGTACGCATTGGCAAGGTTGATGATTTTTTTTTTGCAACGCTCAGGTGAATGTACGCGACGACGAGAGGGGCAGAAGGAAATGGTTCGACGATAGGAAAATGTCGCGCCATCGGTCATTCCTTCTATTTTTAGGCTTGAAATTGTGAGAAACATCAGTTTTATCCGGAGAGGAGAAATTTTTCATTCGTGACATGAGCATGATTTTACAAAAATGAGTACCTATTTAACAAAATTTTTAGAACTTTGAATTACAAAACAATTTGAAAAATTTTGCAATCGGCAATTTTTTTTTTCGAAAACCGGATTTTGAAGAGATAATTATAAATTTTCAAAAATTTGAAAACTGTTTTCTAAAAAAAGGTTGTTTTGGAAAAAAAAGTTGACCTAAAATGTGTTTTTTTCCCCCGAAAAAGAAACGAAATATACTTTTTTTAAATTTTTGAAATCAGTTTTATACTAAAAAAATTAAAAAATTGTTTATAAACAGATTTTTTAAACTTTTATTTTAGAACATCTTTTTTCAACAGTTCGACCATTTTTTGCAAATTAAAGCCTTTTTTATGGTATTTTAACAACAGAAAATAATTTTAAAAAATTAAAAGTATTTTTCCCTTAAAACATCATGGAAAAAAGTCTCCCAAGGGAACCAACATACCACGAACATTTACTATGCCTCGCTTCGCGAACAACATACGATTTTCGTATAATTATACGGCAAACGGCAACACTGGCGAACAACGAAAAAATGCCAATGACCGGCAGTTGGCATTTGTTAGTAATCAGCGCAAAAAGAATGAATACGCGCTAATTTGCATGGCTAGTGCTGCAATTATGATTGCAGCTTTCAGTAATCTAAAAAGAAAAAATCCACCAAGATGCTGGGCATCGCAGTTATTAATTTGGTTCATTGAAATGGCACGTCGTCACACATACCTCAGAATCAAATTTTGAACTGCTGGAATTGGTCATTAGATTTTTGTAAATTTTCGAAAATAGCTCATTTTTGTATTAGGTACCTACCTATTGACTTTTTTTTTTTTTTTTTTTTTTTTTTTTACAAAAGCACTGAATTTTAAAATAAATTTTGAAAATTTGGGTGTACTCGTATACTGAAATAAATTAACCTACCGAGTCTATTGCGACCATTTTCGAAGCAATCTAGCGCCTCCACCAAAAAAGTTCACTTGAATTGTAATTTCTGAAAATTTTGTATTTCAACACAACGATTTCTTCGATAGGAAACTGTTTCTGGTGGGAATAATTCAATTTTTTTGTGCCACTTCTGAAAATTTTTTACATCCCACATTTCTCAATGAATTTTTGGATAAAAAATCTCTTTCTGAATTTTCTTTGGGAGAAATATACCTATCACAAGTTTTTAAAATTAAAAAATTGCGAAACGAATTTACATTTTTTTTAAATCTTCCAATTTTTTATGAGAAATAAGCATAATTTTTTGAAGAAAGTCCTCCAGTTTCTTTTGAAAAAAAAAATTTTTTTGTGACATGCATTACAATTTTTTTTGAGGAAATTTCAAGTTTTTGAAGAAAAACTCGCCCATCTGTAAAATATAAAAATCAGCTAAAATCTCCCAATTTTTTGTATTAATTTTTTTTAGCAGATTTACAAAAAAAAAAAAAAAAAAAAAATGGAGCTAACTTTTTTTTGTGTGATACAATTAATGTTACAATGAAAATATTTTTTAAATGTGGAGAAGAAATTAATTTCCTGTCTATTTCATTTTTTTTTCAACAATCTTTTGATTTCTATGCTGAAAAATGTCAGGTTTTTTTTAGAAAAAAAATAGGGGCTTAAAAACATATCTTTCGTTTGAAAAAAAATTATTTAAGTAGGTAGGTAGATTTTGAAGTAAAAAAAATCTTAATTTTTTGGGAGTAATGCAGAATTGTTTTTTGTCTTAAGTATTTTGTTTTGAGATGGAAATCTTTACTTAAAAAAAAAAAGAATCTCAATTTTTGTCTCAAATTTTTTGAGGATAAAAAAGTATTCAATTTTTTGGAGTACGTAAAATGATCTCTCTTTTTTTTGGAGAAAAGGAGTCAACATCTATTAGAGGAGTAAGTAAATTTGTTTTTTCATATTTTTGAAGTAGGTACTTAAAAAAACTTCTCTTTACTTTTTAAAGAAAAAATTTCAATTTTCAGTCTCATTTTTTTTTTAAAATAAGAATTCTATAACTTCTTGGAGTGAAAAAAAGTCTTAATTTTTTGTCGGAGAAGAATCTCAATTACCTATGTTTTTAAAAAAATCTCCAAGTAAATTTTTTAGAGTAAAAAAATGTTCACTTGTTTTGGAGTGAAGACTTCTTAAGTACTTAATTTTTATGCAGAAAAAATTCTTCTTTTTTTTTAGAAAGTCGTCCTTTACTTTTAGTGAAGAAATATAATCAATTATCAATTTTTGACCTCAATTTTTTCAAGAAAAATAAAATTTTTGAAATATAAATTTTTTTATTTTTCAGAAAAAAAATCTCTGAAAAATTGGGAGTGAAGTAAAATTCTTTTGGCTGAGTCCTTAGGAAAAATCTGGACCGGGTCTAATACATTCCCCCTCCCTCTTGCCGTCGCTGGATCTGAAACGTTGAAATGCACTTACTTGTATTCAGAAATTGTCTGTATAATTTTCTGAACTGTCAAATTTTAAAAATCTCTCTAGTCTATTTGAAAAATTTTTGAGTCTACGCAAATTTCTTCAGCCGTTTAGAATAAACATATAAAAATTTTCTGAAATTTTTCCTGACCTCCCAACAAATTTTTTCAATTTCTGAATTTCGATAATTTTTTTTTAAATCTTGGAATATTTTTTTGAAAAATTCCTTATCACAAGAATTTTTCTGAAAAATCTTTTTTTTTTTATTCAAATTTTTTTTTTAAATTTGAAAGCTAAGAGCAGCTGTAAAATGTTTTAAAATTTTCTGATTTTTTTTCTGGAAATTTGAATAATTTTTGAAAAATCTCAACCTTTTAAAAAAATCTAAGTTTAGAAAATTTTTCTCGCGCTTATTCCAGTCCTCTAAAATATTCTGAAATGCGTTCTGTTGCTTCCAATAAAACATATTTTATTTGAGTTTTTGATTTTTTTCAAATGTTTTGAAATTTTGAGAAATTTTTT
Organism: Balanococcus diminutus; assembly: GCA_959613365.1. Lineage (NCBI taxonomy): Eukaryota > Metazoa > Arthropoda > Insecta > Hemiptera > Pseudococcidae > Balanococcus > Balanococcus diminutus. Next base: position 44,824,309 of record OY390718.1, on the reverse strand, counting down.
GAAAAAAGAATCAATTAAGGGGTTCTCAAACGAGGGAACTTTTCGAGGAAAAAAAATCGTTGTTGTTCTGAAATTTTATGCGAATAATTCGCACCTTCTTCAACATGCAATGTCAACGACAATGAAGTTGATGGTACGATTGCGACGGAATAGGCTATAACATCTGAAAAGTGGGAGGAAAGGCGGTATTGTCTGCGATGGCAACAACAACAATGCCCCAAACAGCATATTATTATCAGCAGAAACGTAGTAAAAACGTCGAGACCGGGACTGGGCCGACGTTGTACTCGTACTAATACATCCAATGACAAATCAAGGTTCGCGTTTCGCTTCGGTCGTGGTAATGGTAATTAACCTAAGTAATCAAGATGTAGGTAAAGGATAATGGGCGATAATTCGATTATGTATAAGTCGGACTCGGTATGCGTTCTGTTCCATCTCTCTCACTTCAGAGGTACTCTCTCAGCAAAGAGATGAGCCAACAACAGACGGCAAACGTAGCTGACTTGGTGTAATTCGTGTTGTACATAGGTATGTCCATTAAATAATGAAATTATTCGCCAGCACGACGTATAAACGTAACTCGGCTGCGAGAAATTTAATTGGAGTAAAATCGCACAATCGCACCGTAGTAGAATGCAGCCACAGCCATACAGATGAAAGAACCGTCGTATATTTGGAGAATTTTTCGACTCCACATGAAACTACCTACCCGCCTGCTTTCCTGCCTAGCTCAAAACCTACCTATACTTTGCCACGTAGTCGTAGGTACATATACGATATATAGAGAGAAATAACAACGTTTATTTTCCGCAAAAGCGCCATAGACCGAATAACATAGGTAATGGCTGTACAATGTACGATTGAATAGACGATCAAAGGCTACAGTGATGTTCTTTTGATGGCTTTTTGAAAATACATCAAATGATTATTTAATGTCGGGATACTATCCCCTAATAGCGCGGAGCACTTCGCCGTTCTATGGTAAATTACCTTTATTATCCTTTTCAAATGTTTTCCGAATCGCCGAATAGAAATAAAAAAAAATAGAAGAAAAAAAGAGAGAGAAAACTTTTTAGCTGAATCAAAAAAAAAAAAAAATGAAAAAAAAGGCTATACCCAGCCAGTGTACGGTTACGCCCTGCTTTTGAAAAGGTGAAACGATGGTCGCTTTTATGTTTATTTCGCAACAAAAAAGCTCGCTAGCGCTTTTCTTCTTCCACAGCATCATGGCAACATGTTTTTTAGCAAGTTTTTCTCTCTTTTTTTTGACCGATTCCGAAGGCAAGTGCTGGGAGTTGTTTTTTTTTTTTTTTGTTCGGGGCTGCGATTCGCGTGCCACTTACGCGCGTTCGGAAATCGCTGCCGCGCCGTGAAATAGCAATTAGACGAAATGAGTTTTCATCGTCGACTTATTTCATCTTTTCAACGGTTTGTTTTCGTTTGGTCGGCATTTTTTTCCTACCCCGCTCGTGTTTCTTTATTTTTCACCGACGCTGCTGCTACGCTGGTTTACTCTTCGGAGAGTGTTTTTTTTTCGGCGTTTTCTTTTTTTTTTTCGCGATCGTCGGTCGGAAGTTTATATTGAGAATGAAGACGAAAGCGAGAGGGGCCTGAGTGAAACATTGTACGAGGGTAACCCCAGATTGAGTGGCAGTTGTGGATTAATTGAGCATGTATTGAGTGCGAGATGTAAGAGTGTGTGAGGGATGGGAGGAAAAAACTTAGTGAAGAGGAATATCTTTTTTGCAAATCGTACGCGTAAAAATTACGTAATTAGGACGAAAAAGAGATTTTTTAAGGCTCAGCAGACGAATCAAGATTCGTTTCTTGGCTAAAAAGTAATCGGAAGTTACAAAAACATTAGGTTTGGGTAGTTGGAATTTTTTTTTTTGAATGACAGGTCTGGAAACTTAGGTAAAATTTCCTCGGAGATAACGAGTATTCGATTTTTTTTCCGAAAGGGTTGCTGTATGAAATTTTTCCTAAAATGATGAATGTGTGAATGATTTTTTCTCAAAAAATTGAATGATTATTACCTTGAGAAATTTAGAAATTTTTCTTCCAAAACATTGAGAGTGGTACCTATAGGTATTTTTTCAAGATTTATTTTTCAAAAAAAAAAGTGAAGTCTCTAAAAATAAAAAATACCTACATTTTTTTTTTAAATTTAAAAAACAGAAAATCTTTTCCAAAAAATTGAGATGAACTAGGTATTTGTATTTTTTTTTTTAAATTAGATATTTACAAAACAAAAATAACAAGATTTTTCCTTCAAAAAACTTGAATGATTTCTTTCTTTCAGCAAAAAACCAGATAACTATTTCTTTTAAAATGAGTAGGTACTGACTTTTTTTTTTAAATTTTCAACGGGAAAAAGCCTAAAAACTTTTTTTAAAAATTAAGTACGAAAATTTTCCACTTTTTGTTTTACTTCAAAACAATTGGGAATTTTTTTACGTCAAGTCCACAAAAATGAGATATTTTTATTCCCAAAAAATAACTAAATTTTTTTTTTCAATTTCTTGCTCTGAAAAATTGACAAAATTTCATCAAACGTTGTGCTTTAAAATATGACTTTAAACAAAATTTGAAAAATTGCAGAAGAATTTCAAAAATTTGAAATGTTACAAAATTTGTAGGCTTCAACAAAATTTTAAAGAGTTTTCCTCTGTAATATTTTTTTAAATGTGAGTTATGTAAATACGTATAACAAAAAATAGTCATTTGGCGCTTTAATAGAATTTAATAATTTTGAATTTTAGAGAAATCATGTAAAAATTTCTCTTGGAAAATATTTAAAAAGTTCAACTTTCTATGTTTAAAATTTGTTTTTTTAATAAAATTCGCAAAATTCAATTTGCAAGAATTTGAAAAAAATTGATTTGAACATCTCAACGCGAAGTTTTGAAAATTTTTTATTTCAACAAAATCTTAAAAAATTGATAGGTACCTACCTATTTAAAAAAAAAAAAAAAAAAACTGAAAAATCAGTGTTTGGGCATAATTTTTGAAAAATTGTGTTTAGACAGAATTTTGCAATTGGGTGTCTCAATAAGGTTTTATATTTTTGGGTTTTAACGATATTTTGTCGAATTTTCACTTGAAAATTTTTTGAATAATTTGAGTTTTATCATTTGAACAGAAAAATGAGTTACTTTAATTGAGATATTCAATTTTCGAAAAAAGTTGCAAGACAACTTCACCAAAAAATGAGATATTCTCTATTCAGAAAATTTTTAAGATTATGTACCTATTACACTTAGTTATTTGAAATAATTAAAATTTTTCCTCTCAAAAAAAGATTTTTATACCTATAGGTACTTAACTTACTACTTAGGTACTTAATTTTAAAAATTCAAATTAAATTAATTTTAAAATGATTACCTATTTTTTAATGGATTTTTTTTTTTGGCTTGAAGATTTGTTTTGCATCAGAAGCATTTTTTTTGGCTTGAAGTATTTCTTTTGTTGAAAGCATTTTTTTTTTTGCTTGAACAATTTTTTTTTTGCTTAAAGCATATTTTTTTCATTTTAAATCTGAATTTTATGACGGAATTTCGAGTTAAAATGATAAAAAAAAGTTCAGTTCTGACAAAATACCCAAAAGTCTTTCATCCGAACCTAACCTAATGTATCCTATTTAGTACCGATGCTTACTAAAAAAATAGAAAAATGATTTTAAAAAATAAGACTTTTTTTTCTTCTAAAATGTGCATGGTGCATGGCATATAAAAGCAACCTACGTATTCTAGAAAAAAATTTACGTCAAAAAAATTAAAATTGAATTCGTTTCAAAGTTTTTTTTTTAATGTCCTAAATCCTAAAAAAACATATGTAGCTAAGTATCTAAATTTTATTCCAAAAAATTTAAAACTTTTTTATTTTTTGAAAATTTTTTCATAAAAAAAAAACTAAACTTGGAAAATCTATTTATTTAAAAAAAAAGAAGATAGAACATTTTTTCATAAAAAAATTGTGAAATTTCCTTATTCCTAAAAAAGAAGTATTTTCTTACGTAAAAAAAGTGAAATAAAATTTGTTTCAAACTTTAAAAAAGTCTTAAATCCCAAAAAAATGATTTCACAAAAAATTAGGATTTTTTTTTTATTCTTAAAAAATAAGAAATTTTTCGTTGAAATAAATTATTTCAAAAATCATTGTTTGTTAATTTTTTTTGTTCATTCTTGAAAAATCAACATAAAATTTTATTTTTAAAAATACATACCTACATAAAAAATTTTCCATCTTGAAAAATTGTGAAATTTCCTTAGGTAGATGATTAGAAAAAAATTATTTTTTTACTCCAGAAAAATGAAAATAGATTTCAAAAAATTTTCAAAATAAGATTTCAAACAATTTTGAGAAATTTCTGTATCACTTCTATTTTTATTTGTTGTGTAGATTAATCCAAAGTGATTTTCGTTATTTTCTGTTTAATCGGTCGTTTCTATACAATTTTTGGGTTAGGGAGTTTATTTGTTTCATTTTTTCAATAAATAAAATATGAAAAATCAATTATCAGATTTTCCATGATATTCGATCTTACCTCGCCCCAATTAACTAGCATAATCGAGGTTCTAGAATGCATTCTACTCAGTAGATGAACTGTATATGAACGCCGATACTTCATAACATCAATAGTACTTACTAATATTCCACTAACATTCCGAACATTCCGCTAACCTCGATAACTTTTTTTTTTTTTTACGAATCACTATGTATAATTTATTTGCTGTACTGAAAATTCTTTTATTATTTTATTTATTTTATTATTTATTTATTTATTTTTTTTTTATTTTTTTAAATTTTTTTAAAAAATTTATTTTGTTTTCAAACGCGACAATGTAAATAAGGCGAATGCTTTGAACTACAAATAAATGCTTTACTTACTTACTTTACTTACTTCTACTGTAATACGAATTTTTAAAATTGACAATTTTTTTTCTTTGAATTTAAGAGATTTTATTCTTTCTCTGAAAATGATGCTTACCAAAAAAAATGAGAGGGAGTTTTTCCCAAAAAATGAAGGATTTTCGAGGACAATTTTTTTTACTTTTGAAAAAATTAAGAAATTTCTAATTTCATGCAAAAAAAAATGAGAGGGAGTTTCTCCCAAAAAATTGAAGGATTTTCGAGGAAATTTTTTTCTATTTTGAAAAAATTGAGAAATTTTTCATTTCATGAAAATTCTGCAGAGGTTTTGTTTGATAGTGTGTAAGTAAGTATATTAATTTTGCATTTTTCATCTTCTCTTCCCACCTGCAAATTGCATCAATTATACATACCTTCTTTTGCAGTTGCAAAGCTAAATATAAAATTTTAGCCAACCGGAATAAAAAATTTTCACAATTTTTTTTTATAATTCTTACTTAGTTACTATGTACATATATTTAAGCCACGTGAAAAAATTCGTCAATTACACAACTGCGCCCTTTACGAAAAAAATTACTTCCTCGTTGCAATTTGATTTTCTCGTCAATTAAATTTTTTCGTCAATTTTTCTTCATTTTCGCTGCCACCTGTGTAATTTAAACCACCAGCTTGGCACAATCAGCAGGGACAACTTCCGTACTCATTTGGCTGATAATGGAAAACAGAAGCGAGCTGCTCGTCGACACGTGAAGTGAATTTTTATTCACCACATACTGCGTTACATTGTCACTTTTTTAATAACCGTTTGAAAACGTATTAATTAGGAGCCGCGATCTTGACTCAGAGCTCGGTCACTCCTTTTACACGTTCGTACGCTTCGTTGTGATTCTGCTAATTACAGGGTTATAACGTTATACTACTATATGTGTACTCGCGTATTTTATAAAAAACAACGAAAAGTAAAAAATAGTTGAAATAACAACAACGCCAGGTACTTAGGTGCAGAAGCGTTCGCGGATATTTGACAAAGGAATTAATAAGCTTTATTAATAACGTGTGTAGATGGAACCAGTTCTTCGTTTACGGTAATTGCAATCGGTATAGAGGGCCATACTTTCGGTTAATTATTTCTTCGCTTTCGGACACCAGGATGGGGCAGGAGGGGGCAGTGGCAAGGAAACATAGACGTAGAGAGAGATGGACGTAATAAAAGTAATTATTATCGTAGCACATGTCATGCTTTGGAGGACATTGTGAGAAGTCGCCTGAGAATGGAACGTTATATACTGGCAAACAAAGATGAGATCTTAGCCTCCAAATATATGTACGAGTACGGTGCCCGTGCGGACTGCGGTGCGGTGGCCGCCGCGACTACCAAGACGAAGGTGCGCGGACTAATTTTCATATAATTAAATACACTTTAATAAAGGTCGTAATTTCCGTCAAAAAACTCACTCGCAAGTATAACCAAAACGCCAAAAGAAAAAACTAATTACCCTTATAAATATTCAATTAGTTTTCATTAGGAATAAAAACAGTACATCGAACACCGTCCGCCTTCGTCACGTTTACACGGGTACACCTATTCGGGAGCTTGGCTGGCGTTCTGCGTCCTCGACAGACCTACTGGTTCTTATAGTCTAGTCTCTAATGGGAAAAAATGAGTCCGTGCGATCGAGAGATTAAAAGTGACTTTATGATTGATTCGTAATCTAGGACGTATTTTTTAAAAAATGAGCTGAGGTTCCATTTTTTTTGAGGCCCCCTTTTCCCAGGGTCCACCCCTTTTTCAAAAAGTTTTCACATCTTTGTATCTAAAGCCCCAATCGAAAAAATTTTCAAACCAAATTTGTAGAGTGAGGTGCTTGGAATAATTTTGGTAATGACAAAAATTTCGATTGGACCACTCCCTCCCCTCCAATTTTGCAAAAAACGTATGACAATCGCCGAATCATTTTCATACGTTTTATGCAAAATTGGAGGGCAGGGAGGAGTCCGATCGAAATTTTTGTCATGACTGAAATTATTCCAAGGACCTCAATCTAAAACTTTTGTTTGAAAATTTTTTCAATTGGGCCCCTCTTCTTCCCTCTGTTTTAATAATGCATTGAGTAAGTTTTATTATTCAAAATTGGAGTGAAAAGAGGGATGCAATTGAAATTTTCATCATGACCAAAATTATTTCAAGGACCTCAATCTACAACTTTTGTTTGAAAAATTTTTCAATTGGGCCCCTCCTCTCCTCTCTGTTTTAATGATGCATTGAGTAAGTTGTATTATTCAAAATTGGAGGGAAAAGAGGGGTCCAATTGAAATTTTCGTCATGACCATAATTATTCCAAGGACCTCAAGCTACAACTTTTGTTTGAATTTTTTTTTAATTAGGCCCCTCCTCTCCACTCTGTTTTTAATAATGCATTGAGTAAGTTGTATTATTCAAAATTGGAGGGAAAAGAGGCATGCAATTGAAATTTTTGTCGTGACCAAAATTATTCCAAGGACCTCAATCTACAACTTTTGTTTGAAATTTTTTTCAATTGGAGCTTTAGGTACAGAGATAGAAAAAAAATTGGTAGGGTGGACCCTCAATAAAGGGAAAACATGGAAAATGAAATACTCGTTCCCTGTTTTATCTAATTGTTTAGTTGAATTATAATCGAATCGACTATTTACAGAAAACATTTTTCACCTCTTGGCTGTACCCCAAGCTCAAATTACATAGAGGTGACTCCTAGCTGCACAAGTTGGTTTTAAAAGTAATTTTCGTACGTACTATGCAAAATTGAAGGAGAAGGAGGGGTATAATCGAAATTTTTGTGATTACAAAAATTATTCCTAGGACTTCAATCTACAATTTTTGTTTGAAAAATTTTTCAATTGGAGCTTTAGGTACAAAGATGTGAAAACTTTTTGGAAAGGGAAATGGACTCTGGGAAAAAAGGGGTCTCAAAAAAAATGGAACCTCAGCTCATTTTTTTAAAATACATCTCAGATTACGAATCAATCATAAAATCGCTTTTAACCTCTCGATCGCACGGAAGTGCCATTAGATACTAGACTATTACATGGGCCGATGGGTCACTTTACGTAGACTTAGACATAGCTGAGGTGAAAATTTGACGAATTATTTCCATTCATGAACTCCAACACATCCGATTCTAAATTTTACCTATTTATAGGCTTAGATCATTCAACCAGCAATAGCTAAATTCTTCCACACGTAAATGTAAATCAATTTTCTGTAAAAAAAAAAAAAAAAATCTCTCTCGATAGGATCAGGAATTCAATACTCGGTAGCTCCATTACATTAATAATCTCGATGGTAAGATCGCTGGAGAAAAATTTACATAATCCCCTATTACCACTTGTCGTCGTGTCACAAAAAAAGAATCTGAGATGGCACGCGAGTCTCACCTATACAATAATTCGATGTGCCTAAATCGTCTCTTACATTACCTGTAGATAGGTGTATAATTCTAGGGGTAAAATTGAACAGATTACCTATAGTTACAGACCAGAGATGCCCAGGCTACAAGTACTGGACTGGTACCTTGTAAAAGATCCTTTTTTATCGCAGGAACTTGTCCAGCAGTCGCTTTATGGTAGAACAGGCACACGGCTCTTGTACACTTTTTAAATTACTCGCCAGTTCATCCACAAGTCGTCGCCAGCGTATTCGGTCGTCCTCAACTTGATCGTTATCTCGGTCATTATTACTTCATTATCTTTTTATCCTCTGTGTTCTGTCATCCGTACGGTAGCATCGCGCATATTTTTACGACTTTGGTGCTCCTATTTTATCGTAAGAATTTTTTCTTACCACTATATTTCGATTGTATTATTTTACGTTATTCTTCTTATTATTGTTGTTGTTGAATACGTAATGTATGCGTGTGCGATGACAGTGAAGACGACGACGAATATTAAAATATGTAAACCGAGTAGGTACTTCGCAGAGCGGGTTTTTTGCTGCTGGTGTTGTTAATTTTGTCGTTGTTCGAGTCTTCGACCGCTTTTAGAGTATTCTAGAGTCCAGAATTTAGAACCATACCAAAGCACATTAAAAACTGAACTCGAAATTTAAAATTGTATGGACAAGACTTCAAAGCTATACATATAAACGAGAAATGAGAATTCAAAAAAATAAGCTCAAATAAAAAATTTTTGTTGCTTAAAAATCAAAACAATTTCACTCCAAAAAAGTTGGAGATTTTTTCTTCAAAACTTTTTTTGATAAATTTTTTCCATCTCAATTTTTTAATTTTTCAAGAAATTCGAACTTTTCATAAGTTTTTGATTTTTTCTCTTGTTTCAATCTGCTTACTTTTCAAATACGATCTTTTAATAATTCTGGTTCAATTTAAAGTTTTGCTCTGCTTTTCAATTTTTTCCAAATTTTTAAATTCTTGAGGAAATCTTACTTGCTCTTTTTTGAAATTTTGGCAATTTTTTTTGATAAATTCTTTATTTATGTCCTATATATTTTTTTTGCGTAATTTGATATGTAAATTTTGAAAATTTTCTCTGTAAATTCTTTACCTAAGAACAAATTTTCTTTTTTATCAAGTATTTTTTTTTATTTGACAGTTCTTTAGAAAACGATTGAAAACATTATCTAGAAGGAAATATTGAACTGTCAATTTTTGTCAAATAATTTAAAAATCGATTTTTGAGAAAAATTTGAAATATAAATTTTGAAGAAAAATCGAAGAATCAATTTTTGAAGAGAAATTTAGAACCAAATTTCTTGAGAAAAAATTGAATTTCTGACAAAAAATAAATTTAAAAAAATCACAAGAAAAAAAACAAATTTTTGACCAAAAAAAAATCTAAAAATTAATTTTAGACAAGCAATTAATTTTTGAGGAATATCTGAGAAATCAATTTTTGTCAAAAATCAAAAAGTAATTTTTGAGGAATAATTAAGTTAAGGCTGAAAAAATCAATTTTTGAAGAAAAAAGTTTTAAAAAAAATGTAAAAAATGATCAGATCTTGTAAAAAAAAAAAGTAAATTCTTCTAAAAAATCAATTTTGGGGGAAAAATTAGTATCGAAACTCAGGTATCAATGTTTCAATGTTTCACATAATCAATTCGAGAGTGAAACAGCTAAAAAAATTGAAAAACCAAATTTTTTAGGAAATGTGAATTTTTGACTAAACAAACCAACTAATGATCAATCAATTATTTTCATAAACAGGCAATCGATTTTTGAAGAAAAATTTTGTTTTCGTCTAAAATAATAAAAAAATCGAACAATAAATTTTTGTAAAATAAATTAGAAATCAATTTTGCCAAATAATCAATTGCTGTCAAAATATCAAAAAAATATATGGTTTTGGAAAAAAATACATAGTCATTTTTCAAGAAAAATTTAGAAAAGGCTTGTTGAAGAAAAATTGAAAAATCAATTTTCGTCTGAAAATCAATTAGTTCTTAAAGAAAAGTTGAAAACAAAATTCTCGAAAAAAATCCCAAAAAAGGGGAAAAAATAAAACTGATCAGTTCTTACGAAAATTTTTTTTTCCAAAAAATCATTATTTTGGAGGTAAATTGAAAAAAGAGCTGTTTCAAGGAAAATTGAAAAGCCATTTTTGGACAGTCGATTAAAAAAGCAACTTTCGTCAAGAAATAAATTCTTGAAGAAATATTAAAAACCAAATTTTTTCACTAAATAAATAACAACAATGAACAAATTAATTCCAAGAACTTGAGCAGTCAATTTCTGATGAAAAATCATGTTCTCAGCAAAAAAAAAAAAAAAAAAGTTGGAAAATAATTTTTGGGGAAAGTTTTTGTCAAAAAAAAAAAAAAAAAAAATTGAAATAAGTTTTCGCAAAAAATCAATTTTAAAAAACAACAGAACATCCATTTTTTGCCAAATTTTAAGAAAAACAATTTTGAGGAAAAATCAATAAAAAATAAATTAACTTAAAATCAAAAAACAATTTTTGAAGAAAAATAGGAGAATACGAGTACCTATTGAGTATTGACATTTCTTTAAAAAAATTGCTCAAATTTTTTTCACATCATTCGGGTCCATTCTGAGAGGTTATGATGAAAAAATTTCAAATTTTTCAATTATTCCCATTTTTGAAAAAAATTGATTTTGCCATGCAATAAGTACCAGATGGTACTTATTACATGGTGAATTTCAAATTTTCCTTAAATTTAATTTCTTTGAAAAAATTGCCTAAGAATGTTTTTTCTCATTATTCGGGTCCATTCTAAGAGGTTCTGATGAAAAAATTTTGAATTTTTCAATTACTCCCATTTTTGAAAAAAATTGATTTTGTCATTGAAGGCAAATTATACCTAGTGAATTTCAAATATTCTTTAAATTTAATTTCTTTGAAAAAATTGCTCAAATTTTTTTTTCACATTATTCGGGTCCATTCATCTGAGAGGTTATGATGAAGAAATTTGAAATTTTTTAATTATTCCCATTTTTGAAAAAAATTGATTTTGCCATGCAATAAGTACCGATGGTACTTATTACATGGTGAATTTCAAATTTTCCTTAAATTTAATTTCTTTGAAAAAATTGCTCAAAATTTTTTTTTCTCATTATTCGAGTCCATTCTGAGAGGTTCTGATGAAAAAATTTGGAATTTTTCAATTAAGTACTCTCATTTTTGAAAAAAATCATTTTGCCATGTGGGGAGTTTTAAATTTTTCTTAAATTTAATTTCTTTGAAAAAATTGCTCAAAAATTTTTTGTTTTTATTATTCGGACCCATTCTGAGAGGTTCTGATGAAAAAATTTGGAATTTTTCAATTACTCCTATTTCGAAAAAAAAATCATTTTGCCATGTGATAATAATGGGGAATTTCAAATTTTCCTTAAATTTAATTTCTTTGAAAAAATTGCTCAAAATTTTTTTTTCACATTACTCGGGTCCATTCTGAGAGGTTATGATGAAAAAATTTGGAATTTTTCAATTATTCCCATTTTTGAAAAAAAATGATTTTGCCATGCAATAAGTACCATGTGGTCTTACTTATTACATGGTGAATTTCAAATTTTTCTCATGGGTAATTCCAAATTCGGTGCTCAGGGCCAAATCACCCCTACAAACACGCAGGCTTAGGCTGTTACTAAAAAAAAAAAAAAAATGCCATCAAAAATATCAAACCAACATCATTTTTTCGCCCATTTCACAAATTAATCCACTTCTCGCCGCCACTGTCTCCATATAAGACCAACACCCCAGGAAGATTTATCCTTTGTTTTGCCTTTTTCTACCCGTCCAGAGTTGGGTTCCAGTACCGTTGTGTTGATGGCGACCCCAGCGTTCCATCTTGCTTGTTTTACAAAAGTTATTACGATATCTGTCTATTTTAAAAAATTATATTCCGCAAACGATTAAAACATTCCGATAGCTGCGCCTGTGCCTGTGTGTTGAGCAGGATTTTGGTTCTAAGGGTTCCAATTTATATATAAAAGAGGCGACTGCGACACCAGCACCTCGTGCCCCGCGCCGTCTATAAATAATTGTATAATATGTTACTGATGGATAACGTAAGGTATATCACGTATAAATAGTAATATAGTATACCACAAAAGATATTTATTAGATAAACTTGTGGCGGCTCGAATGGCAAAACAAAAGATAAAGAAAGCATTTTGGGGGGTGATGTCAGCAGGAGCAAGAGCAGGGTAAGAAGGGCGAGGGTGTGTAGTATACCGCAGCATTGGCATATATATATGTAGTATTTTACACGTGTGTATTGGTTGGTATAGGTGTATCATTAGTTTTTAAGGGTATGAAATACAAGGTATAACTCGGTAGGAGGCTGGTGGAAATGTTTAAAAAGATGAAAAGGATCGGTCGAGGAAGGCGGCGTGCGTTTTACTATAAGAAAAGCCGGCCAGTGTCTCGTAGACTACACTAGAACCACCCGCCAGCACCTCGTTGGAAATTTTGATTACACCGTCATCAATATTAACGGTCCTTTAATCGATTTAAGAACTCATCGCGGTGCTGGAGACATTTAATTTTAATGCGATATCGATCAAAGGCTCGGTCAAGGACATCGTCTCTCGGCGGTGTCGCGAAAATCTTCGCAAAGACGAATTAGTCTCGGTCAATCGGCAACCTCTTTTTAGACTTTCTCACTTCGCGTCTTCTTCCTTACATTTTTGTCTTTTTTTTTTTTTGCAAATACCTTTTCGGAATGACGCGACGTATTGTTTAAAACACTGCAGCCAGAGGATCACCCGGTTAGAATTGCACTCTGGTAAAATGATCTGGATGTAGAGCCCTAAATAAAAGTAGTGATTTTTACAACACACTCGAGTGCTACGTATCTGTAGTAAAAGCCAGAAGGTTTTTCGATATTTAGGTTACGAGGTAAAGCCAACAGTTGTAAAAGGGTTTGTACGCGATATCGGAATCGGCACTTGTTGTAAAAACAAACGTTGTTCGCGGGTATGTTTCGAAGAGGGTTGAAAAGACCGCCAAGTCTATGCTGCCGAAATACTATATCGAGTACACGGTCTATACGGTTTACGCCGCCAACGCATAATTATTGAGATTTGTTTGTATCCCAATCATGCTCCCAACTCTTTGTAGAGGTATTTAAATTTTAAATTCGAACCAGCTAACTATGATGTTGAGCTAATGTACGTACGTAATATTTTTCACGCATATGAAACGCTATTGCTTGTCCATACAGCGACAGTGAAAAAGTGGAGGGGATAGGAAGATTGGGTTTCATTATGTAAGACCTTCTGCGTCCAGCGTTTTCCTGATGCTCGAAGAAAAAAAGAAAAAATTATCCAAATTTATGCTTATACGACAAAATAAATAAAATAGGCCTAAAATGTGGGTAAAATATTTTGAATTTTTTTCAAAAATTATCGAATTTAGCAAAAATGACAAATTGATTGAAATTGCTCTTAGAATCGAGAAGAAAAATCAGGTATATTGGTTGAAAATTTTAAAATGAGAAGAAAATAAAGCGGTTTGAAAAATTCATAAAAAATTGACGAAGTGAGCAAAAATTGATAAAAAGTGACGAAATTGAAAACTCGATCAACATTCTCGAGATGTAGTGAACACAATTTTTTTTTTTACAAAAATGTGTTGCTAATGAAGTGAATTTCTTAAATTGAATTTTATTTTATTTTCATTTTTTTTGAAGAGATTATTTTCAATTTCTTGATTAAGAATCCGTTACCTATTTTCATATTTTATTTTTTTTCTGAAAACCAATTTTTAAAATTTGAAAAATGTTTTGTATCTTTCAAAGTCTTTTTAATTTTTTTAAATTTTTTTTCAAAAATTGAAATCTTTAAATTTTTTATTAAAAATTGAATTTTTAAATTTTTGTATCAAAAATATTAAATTTTTAAATTTTTTTATTGAGAATAATTTTTTTCTATTTTTTTTTTTAGTTATAGGCTTTTTCAATTGCTTATCATTTTTGTTTTCAGTTTTCATTAAAAATTTACATTTTATGATTTTCCAAAAAAAATTAATCTAGGTATTGCATTCGTTACCAAAATTAAGTAGGAATATAATTTTTTCAAAATCATAAAAATAATAAGCTTTTCTATTCATCATCAAAAATATTTTTTTCTTCGTCAAAATCCCAATTTTGAGCAAAAATATCTACCTACCTAATTAATGTTTATTTCAATTTTTTCACAAAAAATTATAGGTAGGTACCTAATTTTAATTTTTTGCCAAAAACATATTTTTAAAAAAAATTTCATCAAAAATTAATTTGTCAATTTTTCGTCGTGAACTGATTATTCATTTTTTGCCATAAATTGTGTTTTTTTTTCATCTTTCTAAAAAAAAATTGTATGTTTTTCGATTTTTTGACAAAACTAGACTTTTTGAAATTTTGACTGAAATTGATTTCTCAATTTTTGTCCAAAATACTGATTTTTTAATTTTTCATCAAAAAATGATTTTGTCAACTAATTATGTATTTGAGAAACATTAGTTGTTTGTTTGTTGGTTTATTTTCTCAAAAATTAAATTTTCCTCAAAAATTTGGTTTTTAATTTTTCTTCACCAAGTAATTATTTTTCCTATTTTTCCTCAAAAATTGATTTTTTGGTGTTTTTGACAAGAATTGATTTTTTTTACAAGAATCAATAGTATTTTTTTTTTTTACAAAATTGTTTTTCGATTTTACGAGTATTGACAAAAATTGATTTTTTGATTTTTCCTCCAAAATAATTTTTTTGATACTTATTTTGACTTCAACTGATTATTTGGCAAAAAATTTTAATTTTTTGCGAAAACTGCTTTCTGATTTTTTTGACAAAAATTTTTTTTCAACTTTTTTTTGCCGAAAAAATTTCTTTCTTCAAAAATTGATTGTCTAAGTTCTGGAAAATAATTGGTCGTTTGTTGTTGTTGTTTTTCTTTGGTCAAAAATTTAAGTTTTCCTAAAAAATTTTGTTTGTATACCTAATATTCTTCTTCAAGGATCGATTTTCTGGCGAAAAATAATTTTTCAATTGGTTGTCAGAAAATGATTTTACATTTTTTTTCTTCAAGAATTGATTTTCCAACGAAAATTGATTTTCCGGTTGATTGTCAAAAATTTATACATTAATTTCAATTTTCATTTTCCCTCAAAAATTGATTTTTTGAGAAGAATTGATTTTTTCACAACAACTGATCATTTTTATGTATATATATATATATATATATATATATATTATATATATTTTTTTTTGTTTGATTTCTTCAATAATTATTGATTTTTTGAGTAGGCAAATTAATTTACTCCTCAAAAAATTATTTTTTGATTTATGAAAAAAATTGATTTCCTAGTTTTTCATCAAAAATTAATTTTTCCTGAGAATGTTTTTTTTAGCGTAGTAATTTACATATTTATGATAATTTTTTGAAAGCAAGTTTTCTTACTTTCTGCATAATTTATATCATCTGACAATTTTTTATAAGCATCAAATAGGTATCTGAATTTTTCTTTTGGAGAATTAGACAATGAAAAAATGTGTCAACATTTTCAGTTTTTTAGAGAATTCATTTTTTACTATTATTTTTTATGAATTAAAAGTCGATTTTTTGGATTTTTTTTTCCAATAGGCCTAATGAATAATTTTTTTATATTTCTATTTTGAATGATTTTTTTATGTAGGTATCCCTGACTATTAAAAAAAATAATAATTCAATTCCTTATTAATTTTTTTTTCAGAAATAAATCGTAAGTATTTATCTCTCGAATTTTTCATCAAAAATTAATTTTTTCATTCTTTTATAAAATATAAATTTTTACGAGTTCTCCAGATTTTCTTCTTTTTAATTATAACAGGGTGTTTACAGGTCATGAAAAGTCATGAAATTTGAAAATGGGTCATGAAAGTCATGAAAAAGTCATGAATTTTTCAAAGAAATCACTAGGTCATGAAAAGTCTGAATTTTACTGCTGAAAGTCATGAATTTTTTATTTATTAGGCAAAATTTGCTGCTTTTTTCTTTCACAATTGAATTTCTTTTTAAAAAATTTCGCTCTCGCTACGCTCGAGCAATATTCCTTTTTCTATTTGATAACAGAGTTGGAAATTTTCATTAGTTGAAATTTACATTTTCAGTGATTTTTATACGCCCCTTCCCCCGAAAAGCATTACTTTATATTTTGTATTTGTTCGTATAATTTTTTTTGCTGTGGATAGCAGAAGTACCATTCATATGCATTTATTAAACTTTTTTTTGAAATTGTCGATTTTTTTTTATACTAAAAAGGGGTCTGGGGCATAGGTATAACTTCTGGTTTAAGGGTCATTCGACCATTCCATCAATATTTTTTAAAATAACTATTCATGACAAAATATAGGAAAAAATAAAGGAATTTTTGCCCCATACCTATTCATTCTAAGATACACTTATGCTGGAAGGGGGCCCCCTGAAAATGTTGAAATATTGTTCATGAAAAAGGTCATGAAAAAGTCATGAATTTTCAAAAAAAAATTAATGTAGACACCATGTTTAAGTTCAGCATTACCTGCAGGTAGCAGGTATCCATATTTTCACATTTTTATGTTTTTATCGAATTGAAAAAATTACTAAAATTTGTGTTGTCTTCAAAAAAAAAATCAATTCAATTTACTTTCAAAAAAATTGAACAGCTAGCTTTCTAAAAATTCAATTTTTTAACTTTTTAATGAAAATTTCATTTAATTTTTTAATTTTTTTTAGCTGGTCAGCCAGGTTCATTGGAAATTATTTGATTATTCCGCTCATCTTATATATCTTTTCAGACTTTTCCCTTTCAAATTATCCACCTCAGTTGTCCCAAATCACCCTCAAAAATGCTTCAAATTCGCCAAATCGCCCACACAGTACATAGACACACGTGTCAGTAGAAAATTTTCAACAAAAAAAACTTTTCACGCTGTTCACACTTTTTTACTCGTACGATCTTGAAACACTTCTCCAAAGCACCTGACCATATTGCACACGATAAGGCTTAAACGAATAAGAGATGGCCCGAGCAGGGAAAAGACGACTAAAAACCCAAGAAACGTCAGATAAGAAAAGTGAAAAAAACTTCTGTACCAAACGAGATTTCAACTCGAAAGTATAAGAAAAGAAGAAGAAAAATTTCACAATTTGTAAATACCTATATATATGTACCTACCTTACGTATTATACGAAACGGAATAAAAACTCGTATAAAGTTGGAGAAAAGAAACTGGCAAAAGGGCAGGGGTCTGAGAAAACTCAGAAGGGAAAAAAACTACCGAACTCAATACTTACATATAGGTATACGAGCAGAAGTTGAATAGAGGAAAAAAACTTCTAGCAAAGGTACCTCCACATAGAGAAAATTTTTCACTACAGAAGAGAGCTTTTTAAAAAGAAACGTCTATGGGAGGGTGGGAGGTGTAGAGGAGCTGAAGAGCTACGTACGTACGCGTTGAATGTAAATACGTATACGAGTTTACACATGTAAAATGGGATACAGGGATTTGCATGCTGTCTTTTTTAGTTTATTGCTGGAAATTCGCCCAAGTCCATCGAATATCCTTTTGACTTATCCATTCAGCCCTTTAAAATCTCGCCAACGCGGTCTGCCGTCGCTGATGCCGAGGTACATAGGGTGATTTTATTTATGTTACATGTTTAAAGTTACCGTTCTTTATAAATTTTTGCTCTTTTTTCCTACTCGTGTCTCGCTCTTTCTCTCGTTCGTGCTTTTATCCTTATATTTTCCTGTTGTCGGCTGCTTTTCCAAAGCCTCTCGCGAGTCTCTTTGCTGTACTGTACACGCAGCTATGTATATTTTTGCGCTTTTATTTTACGCGGTTTCGCCATCATCCCCACGTTCGTTATTTTATACCAAGCTTTTCGGGCCGCCAGTAGGTGTATTCGAAGTGCGGCGCGAATACCAAAAAAGACATTTCATCGGGCTCTTAAGTGGATTAAAATCAGAGTCAAATACTCCGCGAGCTACACCTCGCCGGCCCGATACGCTTTACAATGATGAGCGAAGCGAGCCGAAAGGGTGGTAATTTCAATACGAAAGTACTTGGGCGGATTGTTCATTTGAAATTCGCTGGCTATACCGACTCGACGGATCAGCCTGTGCGTGCTAATGGTCAAATGAATCGAAAACGAGATTCGCGAATGGCGAATGTACACTCGGTTTTCCATTCCAATTAATCAACTGAGGCATTCTGGATGTGAAAAAAAAACAAGCTTGCAGAAGAGGCGAATATTTTCACTACGTGGCTCATCAGTTCATCACATACGGTATTTTTTGCTGCGATTTTTACCGGACGAGGTAGAAGAGAGGTGGTGGAATAGGGTAAACGTACACGATACGTATAAAAATTGACTTAGAGAGGTCGTATTTACCCTCTGTCCATTTTATAGCATAGAATGTGTGATCAATAGAAGATAATTACTATCGGACGAACGAACCCATAAGACAAATAACCATCACACATCGACACATGCACATATACAAGTATGGAAACTCGTCAACGAAAGACCTTATACGCAGAGTGAGAACGTAACAGAGATAGAGAGAGAGAAGGTGGAGTGGGGTTTTCGTAGAAGTCGCGAAAAGTGTGAAATGCCGAACCGACATGAAGTGGCAATTTCGCAGCCAATTAACTCTTCGTATACAAGTTCCCTGCTTTTATTCTTCTCTTTAAAGATGGATATTTTCTCAATCAGGGTGTCACGACACCCTAAAGAACAACGTGTTTTTTCCTCTCCCATTCGTCTCTCTCGTATACCGCGTATTTCCATCATTCCGTCTTTGTTCGTGGTCGTCTTCGTCTCTTTTGCTCGCCCATACGGTAAGTACGACCCGTATATACTTTCGATAGGTAGGTAGAGGTACCCAAGTCGTAAGTTTGCCAGAGTCAGCGTCACGTACGCGCGACGACGTTAACGATGAAAAGTATTTTGCTCATTTGAGAGTCGAAGCGGGAGTGAAGCTGCGGTGTTCTCTGGTTTGGTATTTAATCATGTGACATGTCGACGAGAGAGTAAATTTTTCTTTTCTCATAAGGATGTAAGTAGTTTTGGTACAGACGAGAGAGGTGTTCAAAAGCACAGGATTCCAGAGAGATTGACAAGTAGTCAAGTGACAGATGGTGTTTGGTTTCTCATCAGTACCTACTGTTTTCATATTGATCAAGTTCAATAATTGAGTCAATTTTTGAATTTTATACACTAGTTTTTTTCCCAGAGAGGGAAAAGAAAGAAAAAGAGGGAAATAAAATAATACTGAAAAATTGTAAAATGAAAAAAAAATTTAATGAATAATTTTCGGTAATTTTGAGTTTTGCCCATCCCCCTTTAAGGCTCCCGTTGAAAATTTGTCAAAAACAATATCAAAAACGGATTCAGGAGCTAAGAAAACCTAGATTTGCATACCCCACATGCCATTTTTGGTAATTTTGAGTTTTGCCACTCCCCCTTTTGAAGCCCCTCCCACCGGTTGAGTGTACGGTCAAAAAACATGAAAAATGGATTCATCACTATCGAAAACCCCGAAAGTTGATTTTCATAATTTTGGAACGTTGTCACTCACTTATGGACACAAAAAAACAAGAGAGCATACTAGCCAAAATTGGTAGTTAAAACCCTCTCCCCGCCGACTGAGAAAAATCATTCGATTTTTTGAAAAGGACCATACGTTTCCAAAAAAACTTTCAAAATTACTGAAATAACCTCAACACAAATTTGTGATCACCCTTACTCGAATTCTTGATAACCTCGACCCTAATTTGCGATGAATTAATATACTTGATAACCTGAACCCGAAAATGTGATAACCTTATCCCAAATTCATGACAACATTCGAGTTTGTGATGACCCTTAACCCAAATTTATAATAGACTCAAATTGAATTTGTGTTGTCTCAAATTTGTAATAACTTCACTCCAATTTGTAATTAGGTACCATATCCCAACTGTATGATGAACTGATAACTGTAACCCAAAGTTCATGTTAACCTCGCCCAAAATTAATAATGACCTCAACTCAAAGTTGTGATGATTTTAACCCAAGTTGTGATGACCTCAACCATAATTACCTTATCCCAACAACGAAAGGTTAAATTCATGTTGACCTCATCCAAAAGAAATGATGACCAATAACTCGAAGTTGTGATAATCTTGACCCAACTTCGTGATAACCTTAACCCAAACTCATGATGACCCCATCCCAAAGGAATAATGATCTCAACTAGAATTTTTGATAATTTTATCCCATATTTGTTATAACTTTATCCCAAATCTATGATAAGCTCCACTCCAATTGGGGATGATCTTATCCGTATCCCAAATTTATGAAAATCTTAACCTGAATTCATGATAACCTCAACTGAAATTCACGATAACTATAACCAAAATTTGTGATAACCTCATTTTAACTCCTATCGACGATAAACTTATCCCAAATTTACGACAACCTGAACTCAAATGCATGCTAACCTAATTTTCTGATTATATTTACTCAAAATTGCGATAACCTTGACCCCAAATTCATGTTAACCTCATCTCAACGTAACGATGACCTCAACTTGAAGTTGTGATAACCGGCAGATTTCGATTTTCAGGGTGCCAGATTTGGGAGAGATGTCAAATTTTGAAATTTTTGATATGGATATCAAAATGTGGATTTTCAATGTCGCTGAATTCGATTTTTAAACTTAAATTTACCTTAGACCCTAAAATGAGCACTTAGGGGGGGTTAAATATTTAGAAATCTGATATTTACAATGTAGATATCGAAATTTAGATTATCTATGTCACTAGATTCGATTTTTAAACTTGAATTTACTTTCGACTCTAAAATGATCCCTGATTGGGGGGGGGGGGTTAAATATTTCGAATTTTGAAATTTACAATATGGATATCAAAATGTAGGTTTCTGATGTCACTGAATTCGACTTTTGAACCTAAATTTATCTTGCACCTTGAAATGAGCATCGGGGGGGGGGGGGGGGTTAAATATTTAGAATTTTGAAATTTACAATGTGGATATCAAAATGCAGGTTTTCAATATTGCTGAATTCGATTTTTCAACTTAAATTTACCTTTGATCCCAAAATGGACACCTAAGGGGGTTTAAATTTTGAAATTTACAGTATTGATATCAACATGTAGATTTTCGAGGTCACTGAATTCGTTATTCCTAATTTTATTGGAATATTTTTAATTTTAAAAAATTGAAAATTTTGTGTAAGTACCTACCCACGTATCTACTTCAAAAAAAAAAAAAAAAAAAAAAAAATACATCCCAGAATTTTTTTAAAAAAAGTTCCCAAATCACGAAAAAAAAAATTTCATAGAATTGAGATTTTTTTATTTCAAAAAATTATTTTCTTTTTCAATAATTCAAAAAAATAAAAATGAAACTTAAGTATCCCAATTTTTTTTTTTTTAAAAAGGTCTCAAAACATTGAGAATTTTTTATCACTAATTTTTCATTTTTTTTAGATTAATTCAAAGTTATTCAAAGTGTACTTTTTTCGTTTTTTTTTTTTTTTTTTTTTTTTTGTTCAGTCATTTCTATAAAATTTTTGCAATAACTACAACAAAGTTTATTTTGATGAATTTTTTCAACAAAAAAATTGATTACCTATTTGACTTTTCACAACATCCTTCTATTTTGTTTGATACGATTTCTTCATTCTTTATTCAATTTTACGTTTCTCAGCTATTTTTTTATAGGCAACTTAATAATTGTTTCGATTTTTTGAACTAACTCCCCCCCCCCCCCCTCAATCTTCTTAAAATTTTGTCAATTTTTAAACAATTTTTTGAATTTGGTTAAATGTATTTTCAATTTTTTTTCCAAATTTTTATCAAATACTTATTTTCTATCTATGTTTCAATTTCAATAATTTCTCTTGAGCTCAATTTTCCTTAATTTTTTCGAACTTATTCGTATAGAGAAACACTCTTCATCTTTTAGCATTTTGGATCTTCCAAATACGCTTCTGAAATTCGTACACTTATTCTCTCAAAGTTTAATAACAGAACAATTTTACACGTCAGTCGTCAACATCTAAACATGTGAGCATTTGGCTATAGAGAAGAAAAAAAACCTCGAAGCCGCACAACGTTTGACAAATGATTTTCACTCGAGAAATATTGTGCCAACGTGTACGTATACCGTCGTTTTGCAAATTGTTTTGACGTTTACGTGGTTTTTCCAAGCGACTGGCTGGCGAGTCTTTCGGCGTATTCTCGTAAATACATATTTCGTTGTTGTTGCTGCGAGCTTTCCATCTGTATGCACACGTTTTCTTCTACGATGAAAGTTTTGACAAAGCTTAAAGTCGACTACATGGGATATATCTACTTTGTGTCCTTTTTTTTTGGGCCGTGTCCTCCTTTTCGTTGCTTTACCAGAGGTAACAAAAAACAGCTCAAATACTTCACCTCTCGTCCATTCTTCGAGGGTGCATTTTCTCTGGTTTTGAAATTATTCGTCGAGTATGCACGAAACGTGTATCGTTGTGATGTTTTCCGGCCTAAAAAATACAAAAATAACTCTCATAAACTGAAATCTGGCCTACCTGTCTGTGTACTTGAATAAAGATAAATTGTATAACCACCAGACTATAAGGCCAGGCAGCAAAAAGCTGAACGAAATTCGCAACATGGTTCGAGAAAAGAAACCCTAAAAGAGGAACACAGAGATAGGTACATAAAAAGGCATCTAGGTAAACCTTTGCATCGCCATATTATACTTACTCTTAGCCGCGTAAAAGTCCAAATACATGCCAAGTTAGAAGAGTTTTTCTTAAATGAATCGAGCTGACGTAATCAAGAAGAAGTGCTAAGAAAAAAAAAGCTCTACTTTATGGCAAACTTTTCACACACGCACACAACCAAGCGTTGCTTTAGTGCTGGTGCTGGAATAGCCGAGGAAAAAGTATATATAGAGGAGAAAATGAGATAGGATGGTTGGCGCATTAACACGCCATCAATTCTGCGTAAGATGCTTCTCTTTTTCTTTTGTATTCGTAGTCTATTTCGCCTTCGCGCCGTGCTCGAGTCGTTTGCCAATTAATCGAATAATTGGGAACATGTCTTTGGGTATTTTTACTTGTTAGCTTGGTCGTCGAGTATACGTATACTATATGGTCGTCGTGCTGGAGAGGAAAAAAAAGTTAATTTTGCAGCATCTAGCATCGGAACGTGGATGGCGTCTCCGCCTGCCTTATTTAAAGCCTGCACAGACGTGATACTTAATACCTTTGGGACATAGTTTTCTAATCCTGCGAGTTCACGACTCGTTCGAATGTACGATTAAAGAGCCTGGTGGTATTTTTCTCCCCCTTGCGCTGTTTTTCTCCTTAGACCGATGGGTTTGCTTTTTCTCTCCTCGATACGGCGGCGAGTAGAATGAATCGATCGAAAAACGAATTAATTACGATGGCTGATTGCGACTGGAGGCCGAAGAGGTTGGGGGGGGGGGTGGTGTGCGAGATTTTTTTCAAATTCGAAAATGGTTAGTATTTGAATGAAGATTTTAGTTCGATGGAGAATTCATTTTTGAAAAATTCTAATACTTATTAAAAATAAAAAAAATAAAAAATTCAAAAATTATTCTGGAATTTCTTTTGAGTGAAATTTTGAAAATTTTGGAATTTAATAAATGGCTCTGATCAAAAATTTTAAAAAAATTTGATTTTGAACAAAATTTTTAAAAATTTATAACGACTACTTTCAATTTCTTAAATCTAAAAATTCGAAGTAGGTAATCCGTTCGTCTAAAAATTTTCAAATATATAATAATACCCAAGTAAGTATAAGTATTTGCGCAAAATTTGAAAAAATTCATGCAAAGGGAAAATTTAAAAAAAGATTGTACGTAAACAAAGTAATGTTGTTTCTATGAAAATCAAAAAAAAAAAAAAAAAAAAAATTTAAACAAAATTCATTGAATTCAGGATTGAACAAAATTTTTCAAAAAGAAATCAGGAACTTTTTCACAACAATATTTTAAACGGCTGTTTCAACACAAAATTTTTAAATGACTTTTTTTAAAATTTAAAAAAAAATCCATGAAGTTTTGCTTGATTGGAGAAGAAATGAGTATAAAAGAAATGCAATAAAATTTTATGAATGTTTTAACAATATAAAAAAATTATTTAAATTCACCTGTTTTTGAAAAAATGTTAGAAAGAGTTTTTATGGTCCGTAAAAACAATTTCAATAAATTGTTTTGATGAAATTTTAATTTTTTTATAAACACGGTATATAATGGAAACAGATTTCGTCACAAAATTTTAAAAAACTAGTCCTTGAATAAAAATTTCAAGAAAATTGTACTATAAGAACAAAATGAATTTTTCAAATTTTTTTTTTGAAAAATCAATTATTTCAAAGTTGAAGAAAATATTCATAAATTTGAACAAAATTTTGAGTATTTGAGCTAATAAACCAATTTTTTGACATGACTCATTTTTAAAAAAATTTGATCGGTCAGGTCATAAAAAAATTTTTCTCATAAAAATTTGAAAAAATTGGTTTTTAAAATTGTTTTGAAGAAATTAAAATTCAGGAAAAATTGTTTGTAAAAAATTTTGATAATTTAAAAAAATCAGTAGGTAAGTATCTAAATTTTTCAATTTTTTTTTAAAAAAATCAATTATTTCAAAGTTGAAGAAAACAGTTATTCATAAATTTGAACAAAATTTTGAGTATTTGAGCTAATAAACCAATTTTTTGGCATGACTCATTTTTTTTTAAAAAGTTGATGGGTCAGGTCATAAAAAAATTTTGCTCGAAAAAATTTGAAAAAATTGGTTTTTAAAAACGTTTTGATAAAATTTAAATTTAAAAAAGATTGTTTGTAAAAAATTTTGATAGTTTTTAAAAATCAGTATCTAAATGAGCATTTTGAAAAAATTGTACTGAGACTGAGAGTAATACGTGATAAGTTTTCAAAAACATGTTTGAAGTGGTTTAAAATTTTTAAAAAGCGAAGAAAACATTTATGATTGAACGAAACTTCGAATATTTGACCCATATAAAAAAATGATGTTTTGGTAACCCCCTTGAAAAAAAAATTAAAATGGTCACAATATAAACTTTTGCTAGAAAAAAGTTTTGAATAATTTCTCAAAAAATTAGATTTTTTTATTTCTAAAATAATGTAAAGAAAGAATTATTATTTTTTAATCCCCCCCCCCCCTAAGAGCAAAGACCCTTTTTACTCTTAAAAAAATGAAATATTTTTTTGACAAAATAAACTGTTTCATGCTTTCAGAGAATTATTGGAAAAAATTTCATTCAAAATTTGTTTGCCCATTTAAAAAATTTAAAAAACAGCTCATTCCAAAAAAATTAAAAATTTTTAGTTTTTATAAAAAATGCAAAAAACTGAGAGAATTTTTTTTACCAAAAAAAAAAAAAAAAAAAAAATGAGAAACTACTTTCACGCTGATATCAAAAAAATTAAAATAGGTAAGCATTATTTTTCATTTCCATTCAAAGATTTTTTCTCTTCAAAACAAATAAAATGAGCATTATTTTTTCCTATTCAAAAAATTTAGTCCCCCCCCCCCCCCCCCAAAAAAATAGTGTTTTTTCTTTCCCTGGAAATGCGACAAAAATAGACCTGCCTAAGTGCCTATATGATATTTTTGCTTCAAAAAAATTGAAGAGATGATTTTTTTCTCCAAAAATTTGAGAAATATTTTACTCTGAAAAAATTGTAAATTTTCCTAGTACAACGTTTTTCTTTTTCTCAAAAAAAAATTGGTACATCGTTTTACCTTTTTTTAAAAAAATTTTTAAAATTTTTTTTTATTACAAAGAAATAATAGTTAATTTGAAAAAACATAACCCTGTATTTTAAAAATTCGAAAAAAAATTATAAAAAATTAAAACACAAAAATTAAAAAAAAATATGAATTAGAAAAAGTTGATAATCTGAATTGGGGGAAAACCTGTACAACTTGGAAAATTAATTTAAAAAATTTTTAATAGAAAAATCTAAAAAAACCAACGTAGGTGTAATAAATTGATGAAATTATTCAAAAATTTGTATAAAATCCTACGAGGCTGCGATAAGATCGATCAAACTACCTAAATTCATGAAAATAGGCTCAATAATTACTAATTTTATCAAATTTTCACCAATTTTTCTGTTTCTGTCAATGGCCACATATCACCCCACTTTAATAATCATTTTTCGTCAATCAATATCACAATAATTGCACCCACTAATTATTTTACTTTGTCCTTTCTCACTTTCCAATTACGAAGACGACCAGGTAAACCAAACACCTTTGCACACTTGTCGTAATAATTCTCCTTCTAACTACTTGTTCATACATAATGCAAAACACAAAACGAAAAAAAGCTAAACGAGAGCCCAGTGCACTCGTCCGTTCTGTACAAAACAAACTTCTCGTTACACCTGTCATCGAAGATTTAAAACGACCCAGCGACTCGCGCCCAAGTAAAACGAGCTACGAGTTATCTTCTCCTTCGTAAGGTATCTCCGCTGCTCGGATATTCAGCACTCGGGCATTTCTCTCTCGCTCGCTCTACTTGGCGCTGAGCTATTAAAAAGTATAAATTTTACGATTGTTAAAAGAGCGCCGTGCCGTATTTTTGGAGGGTTGACAGCAGATGTTGGTAATTAAACGGTATAACAATTAAACCTTCTTGCAGTGGTATACACAAAGGGTTGTAAATAACAAACGCGACTTTATCCAATAATGCCAACTGTAGTGGAAGAATTTTACAAGTATAAGAAAGGTATTTAGTTATCTCTCGACGTTCGTTTTTCCAGATAAGTTAGTAGTATTTGAGAGATCTTGCATCTCTCTCTTTCTCCCGCATCCACCGATGTCATGTTTTCCGCACGAAAACAAACGTACCGTGCGTCGTTTGACGTAAGGAATTATACGTTCAACGGCCTCGAATATTAATCAAAAGTCGCGGAGACGAGAATGTTCTAGTAACGGGAAGACTTTTTTTTTGTTTCAACATAAAATAAAAAAATTTATAAAGAGAGTAGGGGTGGATTTTTTATTTTTAGTTTTGAATTTTTTTTTCAATTTTCAGGATAAATCTGAAAATTTGGAAACATTCAGAAAACTAGGGCTCTCAATAAAAATTTTAAAAATTTTCGTCCAATAAAATGAAAAAAATTATGCTCGAACAAAATGTTTGGTTTTTCTATAAAATTCGAGAAATTTTCAATTTTTTAAAAACAGAACTTGAACAAATTTTTAAAATTTTTTTTTTAAAAAACTTGGAACAAATTATACCTAATATTGAACAAAATCCAAAATGAATTATATACCTACTTAATTAAGGTTTCAAGAAAAATTCGCGTTAGAGCAAATTTTCAAAAAAAAAAAAAGTTCTCAAATAAAATCACGAAAAATATAATTTAAAAAAAATCATGTTTTCAACAAAATTCAAACAAATTGTGATTGAAAAATAATTGTAAAATATTTAAGTTTTTTTTGAAAAGTTACTACGCAACATTTCAATGACATCGAGTTGGAAACGAAAATTTGAAAAATGCATTCTCGAACAAAAGTTGAAATAATTGGAGGAACAAAAAAAAAAAATGCGAAGGTTTGAAACTTTTGTAATTCTTTGTTTGTTTGATTTTTCCAACTGAGGACCGATTTCTTTCAAATTTGATGTTCAAAAGTCGGTTAATTTCTTATTATTCGATTTCTCTTCATTTCTGCACATTACGACCTTATTAATTCTCAAAAAAAATTCTGAGATTTTTTTTCTAGAAAAATTTGAGAAAAAATAGGTATATAATTTCTTCATTTAAAAAAAAAAAAAAAACAGGGGAAAATTATTACGTAGGTATTTTAAAAAAATGAAAAATTATTTACCTCTGTTTCAAAATAAAAACTTTCTCAGATCCTGAAAAAAATTTAAAAAAAAATTATTTTCAAAAATTAGGATTTTTCAAGGTCTTAAATCAGTACGTATCACGGAAAAAATTCAAAAATTTTTTTTTTAAAAATTCTGATTTTTTTCATTTCAAAAAATTAATTTCTAAAAATGAGTTTTTTGTCTAAAAAATTCTGAATTTTTTTAAAATTAAATTTTAAAAATTTTTCGGTGATTTAAAATTTTGAAATATAGGTAACTAGGTATTTCATTTTGATTTTTTTTTTTTTTGAAGTAAAAAAAATCTAAAATACCAATTTTTGGGAATAAAATATTTAAAAATTTTTCCTGATCTGAGATATTTCCAAAAATTAGGATTTTTCAAGGTTTCAAATCACAGAAAAAATTCAAAAATTTTATTTAAAAAAATTCTTTTTTTTCATTTTAAAAAATAAGTTTTTTATCCAAAAAATTCTGTTTTTTTTTAATAAATAATTTTTCAATTTTTTGAAATATTTTCTTCCATTTTTTGAAATAAAAAAATTATGAAAACTTATTTTTCAAGTACTTTTGACATTTTTTGCTAATTTAAAAATTAAAGAGCTACATTGACTTCACGATGGGGCAGAAGTTTCTTTACTTCTCTTGTAATTACGAACTTGCGAAATCGATGTAACTTGTAAGATTGAAAAAAGGAGTGGACAGAGGGAGTAAGGGTCGAATTGGTCGACGAGAAGAAAAATCTCGACATTTCGATTCTGTCGAAATGAAATTTACCGGCCGATACACGACGGGTAAAATTTCTTGTCAATCGACAAAAGACAGCTTTGGAGGTCGATGTGAGGGCCGGAGGAGGGCAATGGCGCTAATATCTTCGAGTGGACAGCGAGCACGAATGCTTCAACACGTCAAACGCGTTACAAACCGTACGTTATCTCAAATAACAAACGTGCTAACACGTTTTCTTCGAGCAGAGTCTCTTCGTACAAGGAAAAACTCGCCAACAACTATCGAATTGGAAAAATCAACTTCTAATTCGTAAAACGATTTACTGCACCCCTGGTTTGTGCAGCGAGGACGTGCACCTTGACGTCGGCGGCGTCGCGTTGTGAAATTCCAACGTTCGAGCCTGGTCCACTCTCTCGACGTAGAAAAAAAAAATTAAAAAAAGGAAACGACACTAAAAATAGACTTGCGGGTATTTCGTAGATCGTACTGCATGCAGTAGATTGGATTGGTCGTATAAATACGTGTAATTACGTCAAAATCATAGCATCTGGGTATTATCAAAAATTTTCAAGACGTACTCGTCGGCGACATAATGGTTTAAATAGATCGTCGCGTTGTGTGTCTTCGTATATTCAAGTAATATCGATGCTGTGCACCTAGACCAGGACCAGATCTCTCACCGAGGACGAGGAGGCTTTTTAAGAGTACGGTTATCGCATATACTTACTCATATATGTGCAGTCATCTTACTTATTATAGAATAGGCCAGCGAGTACATTATTTTAATATACGTAGGACGGTCCTATATGAATGCATTAAAAATTATAACGAAATATTTATCAGTAGTCAAAGAGGTACATACGTTGGCCATCAATTTACCATGTCGTATGTATTTTTAGCCAAAGAGAGGCGAAGAAAATTTCATCTTTACTCCGGGGCCTGTTTTAATGTGCCATTACTCTTGGATTGTAAAATTTATAAGTCAAAGATTTTTTCTAAAATTAAAATCGTAATAATTTATTGAAATAAAAATTATTTACTTGTTCCAATTTTAAAAATTTATTCAAGTTAGAAAACGATCAAATTTCAAATTTGTATCAGACCTAACATTAAAAAGTTGAAAATCTATCTTTGCAAATTGGCATTAAAAACTTAATTTCAATTTTCATCATAATTCAAAATTTGAAGTTTCATAAAATTTGAAAATTTTCCTAAAATGCAAATGATTTAACAAATGTCGAAAATTTTAAAAATTGATAATCAAATCACGAAAATTCATTGAAATTTGAAAATGATCAAATTTTGAAGATGAATCAAGGGTTTTTAAACAAAAAAATAAAAATTTCAAATTTAAATTAAAAAAAATCAAATTAAAAAAATTGAGTACTTTTTTGGGAGGGGAGGGGAAGGGGGGTTAATTTTCCTTTTTCTCGTATGACCTTTCCAATTTCAATTTTTTTTTAATTTACATTATTTTAATTTTTTTTTATTTTTTTTTTAAATTTTCATTTACTTTATTTCAATTTCAATTTCATTTTTTTTTTTTCAATTTTTCAATTTTTTTATTTTTATTTGTGTGGAGAAATTTTCTATTTATATGCTTGTTTTCTAACTCATAATTTTTAGAAATTCTGAACCATTTTTAGGAAATTATGCGAGAATGAGCCTACGTAACTACTTATTCATAATTTCTCTGCTATTTTGTTTGATATGTTAACCCATTCCCAGAATTCAAGCTAAACCTAGAACTTTTTTTTTTCAGATGTTTATGCCTCTTTGAGAATTGCAGATACACATCGTAAATCCATCTCAACGCCATTTTTGGTAAGTTTGCAATTGATAATAATTTTCTTTAGATGTTAATTGGTCGCAGTTTCGCAAAATGTACCAAGAGATCAGGACGAACGTTGATTTTAACAGGGTGTCTAAATGTCATGAAAATCATGAAAGTCGTGAAAAAGTCATGAAATCTGAATATGAGTCATGGAAAAGTCATGAATTTTTCAAAAAAAATCACTAGGTCAAAAAAAGTCATGAATTTTACTTTTTGATAATATTAGGTAGGTACCCGAGCAAAATTTTAAATTCACTTGAAATTGAAATTTTTTTCACCTGAGCATCTTCTCTAAAAAAAAAATATATAAATATATATAAAATATTGTGATGTTTCTGAAGAAGAAATTAATTTTCTTGAAAAAAAAATTTTCAAGGGGGAGGAAAATCTCTGATTTTTTGGAGAAAATCCACATTTCATGGAATTGAAAAAAAAAATTGGAATGAAAAAAAAAAGAATTCTGTGGAATAAATAAAAAGAATTTTGTAGAATGAAAAAAAATGAATTTTTTAGTAGGTATCTCTACAAAAAAGTTTAAAAATTGTTTTGTAATAAAAAACATTTTCACGTCCCTAGCCTTAGGTATTTGCTGTACAAAGTGTTTTAAAAAAATTCTCAATTTTTTTGAAGTACAAAAAATATTTTTTAAACTTTCGCGAAAAAGATCCCATTTTTTTGAAATCAAAAATCTAAATTTTATCGTTTTGGAATTAAATTGTTTTGAAGTAAAAATAATTTTCAAACTCTACAGTATTAATTCTCAATTTTGGATTTTTTTTTCAATTTTCTGAAAAATAAAAATATTTTTATTTTTTTTGGAAGGTCTCTGTTTTTTGGAGAAAAATTATATTTTTTTGGAATTATAAAAAATAAATAAAAAAAATTTCTTGGTTCTAAAATTTTTTAAAATTGCTTTGAAATTAAAAAAATTACCTCTAATTTTCCGGAGTAGAAATTTTTTCGGTGGAAGAAATTTCAGGATTTTTTGAAATAAAAAATATCCAAAAATCTTTTCTTTTTTTTGGAGAAAAAATGTTATAAATTTTTTTTATGTGAAGATATTTTTTTAAATTTCGGTGGAAAAGGTTCTTAATTTTTTCTTTGTGAAGAAAAAAAAATCGTTTCATTTTCGAAAAAAAAAAAATTAGAATTTTTTTTGAACAATAATTTTAAAAACTCTTCTGAAATAAAAAAATTACAATTTTTTTTTATTCGATAGTAAAATGAATAAAATATTTTTGAAACTTTGAGACAAAAAAAAACAGAAAAAATGTTTTTCTGATGAAAAAGTTGTTAAAAATTTTTTTAGGATAATTTTTTTCGTGAAATTTTTTAAATTTTATTTCCAGAAAAAAAAATCATTCTCACATTACCGAGTGTTCTGGGACCAGTGAACCGCCTTCGAATCTATGATG
Organism: Balanococcus diminutus; assembly: GCA_959613365.1. Classification (NCBI taxonomy): domain Eukaryota; kingdom Metazoa; phylum Arthropoda; class Insecta; order Hemiptera; family Pseudococcidae; genus Balanococcus; species Balanococcus diminutus. The sequence continues at coordinate 44,792,116 of OY390718.1, read as the reverse complement.
CATCTACCCAAACTACACATGTGTATTAGGGTGGAGCAAAAAAAAAACATACCTCGGATTTCGATCAAACTCGCAGAGATGGTTTACTTTGAGTTGAGACCTTCCCAAAAAAAATTTGTGCCCCCACCCTCTCAGGGGAGCGGAGCTAGGGGCTCTCAAAGTAGGGTCACTTTTGAAAAAAACGCGGTTTTTCGCTATTTTCGGGTAGTTCCAATCGAGTTACCCCCCACCGCACCCCTCTGAAAAAGTGCAGTTTGAGTTTCTACACATCCCTGGACCATCGATTTTGAAATTCGATACCACTTTTGTCCCCCAACCAGGGCTCGAAAAGTTGCAGATCGCTAAAAAATTGATAATTTTGAATTACAAAAAATGGAAATAACATCTGCTTGGTACCAAAACTGGACTCAAATGGCTCTTATTGATGCAAAAAAAATATTTCGATAGAAAAAGTTGAAAAAATTTCATAGCAGGGCTGCCAACTTTCGATTTTCATAAAACATCAAAATTTCCCCCTTTTTTTGGTAAAAAATTGATGTTTTATGAAAATCGAAAGTTGGCAGCCCTGCTATGAAATTTTTTCAACTTTTTCTATCGAAATATTTTTTTTGCATCAATAAGAGCCATTTGAGTCCAGTTTTGGTACCAAGCAGATGTTATTTCCATTTTTTGTAATTCAAAATTATCAATTTTTTAGCGATCATGTTTTTTTTTTTGCTCCACCCTAATGTGTATGCATGTTTGCCGACCCTGACATTTGAAGGGGCAAAGTTATACATCCGTGATGTTCATTTCTTCAGAACGTCATAACTTTTCCAATAATGTAGATAGACTGGATTTGCTTGACGGGTTTTTGTAGAACTTTTTATGTTCTACAAAATTGGTTATATTCATGTTTTGCCTAGCTCCAAAATTGAAGAAGCTACAATGATTTGAAAATTTGTTCGGTCAATAACTCCTTCAGTTTTCAAGTTAAGCAAAATTTGTAAGAGTCAATTATTCTTCATTTTTTTGTGTTCTACAAAATGAGCTATTAATTTTTTGCCTGACTCAAAAATTAAAGGAACTGCAACATTCAAAAAATTAAAAAAAACAAAACAATTTCCTTCAAATTTGGCATTTATTATTCTAATTTGCAAAATTTCACAAGTTTTATTTTTTAGTTCCTCTTCACTTCTGAATTTCGTTTTACTTTATCACAATTTTCGACGAGATACAAAAAATCGGTCCCACTTTTGGCCCTAATTTTGTAAATCCTTTACGAGTACAAACGAATTTATTTTGAGAGTTGGCTATAATCAAAATCGTTCGCTGTGATCTTCTTCAGAAACAAACCAACACTCTGCAGTTGGTATAAAGCGAAAGGAAAAGCAAAGGCAGGTATCTGTAAAGCAATAAATTTCCTCGAAGATTGGCTACCACCGCGACCGCCACCTTATACCGCACCCACCACCCACCACTCCGCAAGACGTAGCTTGGTAGGTACTTACAGGGTGGAAAATATCTAAAACGAGAAAGGGATAAGAGAGTGAGAGAAAGTACGCGTTAGGTGGAAAAGATAGTTTAGGATGACCACTATTTGCAGCGTGGGTATGAGAGTGATATCTCACCAGGGACACATTATTCCCACCGCAGACATCAGAGTTCGCTGAGATATAGCCAATGCTGGGACCGTTACCCGGTGGGACCCACTACCCTAGTCTCAACTAACTAGGGTCATTTCTTTCTTAAATACTCGCCGCTCGCTGTACTTCGTACTTCTCTGACGCATACACGTAGATATACTTTAAACTTCGAGAGGACGCAGGGCAGGCTGCTGGGCTCTTCTTGCCTTGGCAGGTCTTTCTATCGCTATCGCACCCGCTTCTTGCTTATACGTTGCTGTATATCTCAGTACCTACTACTGCTGTACGAAGGATCGTAAACCGCACGGTCTTCATCTTATATATACGCGAAGCTCCTTGGCTACGCGATGCGGTCATACGCGGTGTCAGTTGATAAGAAACTTACACGCTAACTTCATTAAGTATTTATTCGGTGGATTTAATCAACGACGGACGCGGACGCGGACGTCCCGACGTTGTAACTCGTTGTCCCTTGTTCCTAACTCTGTACCTAAGAAGACTATTTTATCTGGCATAATATCATCTCTCGTGTTTATGTTGTGGCAACGATGATATTACGTACAATGGATTTAGAAAAATTAGATGAAGATCTGAATTGAAACTAAAGAATGTGATGTGGGAGGTTTTCGAAGGGAAAAATTAATAAAATTTATTCGAACAAAATTATTTAGAAATAGTAGCTGAACGAAATTTTGATGAATTCGATTTTTTTTAGGGGGGGGAGGGGACTTGCTTCGGTTCCTTACAAAATTCCAAAAAAGTGATTTCCAATAAAAAATTTTAAAATATATTATTTTGATAACATTTTTAGATACCTAATTTAAAATCAAAATTCAAAAAAATTGAATTTGAATTTAATCGTGATGGTTTCAATTTTGAACAAATTTCTCAAAATTTTAATTTATAGGTAACAAAATTCTGAAATTTTGTATTTTAACGAAATTTGAAAATATTGAATTTTGAACAAAATTTTGAAAAAGATCCTTGATCAAAATTTGAAAAAAAAATTGCATATTTCAAAAGAATTTTTAAGAATTTGATTTTTAGTAATTTGAAGAAGAAAAAATTAATTTGCAACAAATTTTATGAAATTGGATTGTGCGTAAGTAATAAAGTTCATAGAGATGATGAATTTGAACAAAATTTTGAGATATTTTTTAATTTCAAGCAGTAAAAAATTAAAATTGTTTGAAAATAATTTTGAAAAATTGGGTTTTGAGCCAAAAATTCAATGTTCAACAATAAAATTTTAAAAACCTAATTCTGATGATTTTGTTTTTTGGAAATTTGATTCGTAACAAAATTTGAAGATGAATATTTCAATGATTGTGTTTGAACAGAGTTTTTAAAAAATTCAATTCTAATTCTATAAATTTTAAGATACCTACCTATTTAATTTTTATCAAAATTTTTAAAAAACACGAGTTTGAACTGAATTTTGATTTTGATTTTGAACAGGAGAATATTTTGAAAAAATGCCTTCATACGAGTATAATGTTAGTATATTATTTGTAAAATTTGAAAAAAGTGGTTTTTAAACAGAATACCTAGGTAGTAGGTACCTAATTACAAGAAATTTATTTTTGAAAAAAATTTAGAAAAATCATGTTTGAAAAATTTTGAAGATATACGAGTACCTATTTAATTTTAAATAATGTGTATAATTAGTTATCATTTTTTAATTTTAGACAAAATTTTTTGAAAATCTTCAATTACCTAAAATAATATTTAATTTTTCAAAAATTATCAAAATTTCTTCTACTATAATAATTAGTATTTTTCAATTTTTTATGTTTATTATTTTCAATAATTTTGAATCTTGATCATCGTAAAAATTCTTGAACTTTTTCTTTGCAAGTCTTACCAATTGTTCAAAATGCTTCAATTTCTATCAATCTTTTTACAATTTTGCAAGTTTTAGAAATTTTTTAATTATTTTCATCGATTTTTTGAAGTTCTATAACCATTCATTTTTCTCCAAATTCACTCTGTCCACATAGGATGCATCAAATTGCCTGATGTCTTCTACGAAACTGTAAGTGCAAGCGATCTTGAACTTCTCATCGAGGCTGATTTGGTCACAAAGCATCATGCGTCTTGCTATCAATTTGTTCCCAATTCATCATTCTTTCATTTCAAACTCAACCATTTTTTCAGAAACCTTGAAAAAAATAATTTTTAATTCAAACTGTCAAAATTCCTCAACGTTTTCATTTCAATTTCTCTAATTTTTTGCCAAAGTTCCTCAAATTTTTCATTTGAAAATTCGTCAATTTCTTCTTTTTTTTCTTTTTTACAATTTTTCAATTTTTTATAAATTTTTTAATTTCTTTAATTTTACAATTTTTTTTTTTTTAATTTTTCAACTAAATTTCAAAAAATGACAATTTGAATTTAATTAATTTTCAAAGGCTACCATTTGCTTCTATGCAAAATCCTATACCGTTACTACAAATGAGAAAATGTTTATTTTCATTAAATTTCAAAAAATGTCAATTTGAATTTAATTAATTTTCAAAGGCTACCATTTGGTCCAATACAAAATCCTACCCTTACTGAAAATGAGAAAATTTTTATTTTTAGTAAATTCCAAAAAATGCCAATTTGAATGTAATTAGTTTTCAAAGGCTACCATTTGCCCCTATGCAATATGATACCCTTATTGAAAATGAGAAAATTTTTATTTTCAGTAAATTTCAAAAAATGCCAATTTGAATTTAATTAATTTTCAAACGCTACCATTATTGCTCCTATGCAAAATCCTACCCTCATTAAAAATGAGAAAATTTTTATTTTCAGTAAATTTCAAAAAATGCCAATTTGAATTTAATTAATTTTCAAACGCTACCATTATTGCTCCTATACAAAATCCTACCCTCATTAAAAATGAGAAAATTTTTATTTTTAGTAAATTTCAAAAAATGTCGATTTGAATTTAATTAATGTTCAAAGGCTACCATTTGGTCCAATACAAAATCCTTCCCTTACTGAAAATGAGAAAATTTTTATTTTCAGTAAATTTCAAAAAATGCTTAAGTATTTGAATTTAATTTTTATAATTTTTCAAGTTTTAAGTTGTCAAAAATATTTAAATTTTTTTGGTGGAGTATTCTTCAATTTCTTTATTTTTTTTACAATATTTCAAGTAGGTTACATTTGAAACTTTTGAATTTTTCGAAAATTTTCAAAAAAAATTGGTCATCTTTCAAATTTTTAAAATTCTTAAATTTTTTCAATTGAAAATCTTCTAATTTTTATTTGTTCGAAGATTCTTCTATTTTTGCACTTTTTTTAGTTTTCAGAATTCTTCAATTTGTATAGGTAGGTAGGTACTTCTGTCATTTTACAATTTTTTTTAAATTCATTATTTCCAACGATTTTTTGTAATTCTAATCACGTGTTTTTCTCAGAATTTCTATTTTTTTTTTGGTCAAGAATCTTTTCACTTTTTTTGGTCACAAATTCTTTAATTTCGATTTTTCATGCAGTTTTTAAGAAATTTTGAGCGTCTTTTCATACTCAGTTTTTCAAGTTTTAAATTCATTATTCAATCTAAGTAGGTAATTATTCGAAGTTATTTAGTTAATTTCTTTCTCAAAATTTTTCAATTTTTTGGCCGAAGATCTTTCAATAGGTGTCTTTTGCAATTTTCCAAGTTATTTTTCAAAAGTCTTAAGATATCTTAAATTTTTATAATTCTTTTTCTTCAACATTTTAGTTACCTGCCATTTTTTCACAATTTTTAAAAATGAAATTATGTTGAGATTTTTAAATATTGTTCTGTTGAAAATCTCCCCGTTTTTTTTTTTTTTTTTTTTTTGTAAAAAATTCTTTAATTTTTTCAATTTTTTGATTGTTTAAAATTTTCAGTCGAAATCATTGGCTTTTTCAAAATTTTTCGAATGAGATAAGTTTATTTTTAATTCTTAATTTTTTGATCAAAAATTCTTCAATTTTTTTACAATTTTTCAAGTTTTTGAAACATTTTAATTTTCAAAAATTTCCATTTTAGAAATTTTTCACTCAAATACCTAATACATCTTGTCGCTCGAAGAAATTGCCATCAAACATCCAGAAACGAAGTGCCACATATTTAGAAGAAAAATAAAACTGGAAATGATATCTCGCGTTAGCTCGTGCTCGTTAGTCACACTCGAGCAAAAAAAAAAAAAGTATAAAAGTAGAAATTACCTGTCTAACGAGGTTGGTCATTTATCCGTTTAAATTTACGTATAAGTAATTTGGCACTTCGACCAGGCGCGTAACGTTCAAAATACGATAATTCGCGACCGCCGACAATTACGATAATCCTCGCGAATTAGCCGCTAGCTCGATACCCTCTCCCCTCTCCACTTCCCTGCACTGCCTACTCGGGTGATCTTATATATGGCGCATTTTTCGCTGACATTTACGATGTCGTTTTGTACGTATCTGGTCGAAGCTCGCGGTATGAATTGGCGCCTGCCTCAGCCTGCTGTATTTATGACATTCTAGCTCGTTCCGCAGTCTCAAGGTTCGTATAGGAGGTGAGGAGGAGATGATGGTGGATGAGAAAATGAATGAGCAGAAGATCAGCCATATCGAGGAGAAGAAGTGGGGTCTCTAAGTGTCTGCTGCAAAGATGAAGAAAAAAAATAAGTTTAGAAGCGTTTCGATGGAAGCAGGCGAAGTGATGCTGCGGTGATGAGGATTTACTAAAGCGAAACACTTACTATGGGTGCCGTGCTACGCGCTCTGTCACCAAGAAATGCACGCTATTTATGAAATTACCATTTATACATTTTATACTCGGATGATCGCGTGAAATATATACTTCGATAGACCGCTCAGAGTCGTCCGAGGCGATAAATAAATGCTAATTTATCTTCTAAGTACTAAGTACCTACCATCGATGACCTAATTCCAGCCTGCTTCTTTTTTCCTTCCATTTTTTTCTTTGTTTTTGGCGAGTTTAATCTGCGTATGGGTGTTTGTGTGTGTGAGTGCTGTACTTACCAATGGTCGAATTCGAATCACCATTGATTAATTTGACTGATATCGACGTGGCTTCGAAATCCCTGCAAAGATCAACGAACGACTGCGACTGAGGCAAGGCAAGGAGTAATCGGAAAAACGAGAGAAGTGTTTTTGATTAATGTTAAACAGCGACACTTGGCCCGTATCGCACAATTGCGGTGTCATTTAAACGTAATCCGAGCCGTGAAATGCTCATCACGATCCGGTCATTACCAGCAACACGTCTACCGCGCGCGTATTTTCCACTCGTCTTCGTCTTGTCGTCAGCTCAGCGCGTCAGCTGCGGTAGTGCTGCGGCACTATTATCGTAATCGTCCATTTTCTTCATTGTAAAGCCAACCGAGCGACGTGGTTTTCTTTTCGTGTGTTTCTGCGTTTTCCAGCGATGATGAGCAGTGTCGTGGTAACGAGCTTTGGAATCTGTGAAACGAGATTAATCTGCAGAGGAGTGGTTTTGTAAGGAATTAAAAAATAAAATATTGGTTCAATTCAAAAATTGATATAACAAATAAATTTCGTTCGTTCGTTCGTTAAGTTTCATTAGTTTTTTTTGGGGGGAAATTTCGTTCAAACTTAATTTTTTGTGAACTGTTTTCTTCTTTTTGTAAAATTTTTCCAAAACTTTTTTTTAAAAGAAGTTATGAAAATAGTTAAAAATTGAAGGAACATTGACATTTTTATTCATTTTTTAGAAAAATTATCGTCTGTTTATTCAAAACCAATCATCTTTCTTCATTTTTTAAAATGCTTCAATTTCTATGAATTTTTCTACAATTCTTCAAGCTTGTAGAATTTTCAAAAAATCTTCAATTAAATAGGCAGGTCTAGGTACTTACATTATTTAGTTTTTCAAAAATTCTAAAATTTTTATGCTAGAACATTGAAAAATAGACTAACTAATTTACCTAATTTTGAAGAACTAAGTATAATTTTTTTTTACAAAAATTGAAGAATTCTGAAAAAAGGGGAAATTATTGAATTTGAATTCCTAAATCGGTTGACGTATTCTTGAAATTTTTTTTAAAAGGATTTTGAAGAAAATGGATTATATCTACTCGTACCTAATTAATCTGAAAAATAAATTGAGGTGATGAATTTGAAAAATCGAAGAATTTCAAATGAATCGAAGAATTTTTTTAAATTGATGAAATGATGATCAATGAAAATTTTGTCATTTTAAAATTTTTGGAATAATCGAGTGTAACTAGTCGAGACTCGAGAGGAGTTTGAAAAATTTTAATGATTTAGTAGAATTGAAGAATTTTGAAAAAATTGGTAGGTATTTGAATTTCTGAATAACCATGATGGAAGAAATAGATTTGATAATTTGATAAAGATTCCTAAAAAATTAAAGAAAAATTGGAGATATTTGAAGATTTTTGGAAAATTCTATATCTATTGAAATTGAAGAATTTCAGAATACAAAAAATTTAGAAAAATTCTGAAAAAAACTGATAATCTATGATTTTGAAACATTAATAGGAATGATTCATTTGAACAATCGAAAAAATATTAAACACGCTTGAAAGACTTTGAAAAATTTAAATTAATTTTCCAAGTTTTTTTATGTCATCCAAACCTAACCCAATCTAACATAACCTAACCCAACTGTCGGATTTTGGTGTCTTTTTTTCCATTTTGGTCTCCGTAAAAGCATATACTATGCTAAAAAGTATTCAAAATTTGTAGAATTGTGAAGGATTGCGAAGATTCAGCAGAATCAAGGAATTAAAAAAAGCATCTAAAAGAAAAAAAAAATTGGAATAATTTTGAAGAAATCGGTGATTGAGATTTGATAATAACTAATTGTAATTGAAGAATTTTGAATAAAATTGATGATTCTTTGTAAATGAAAGAACATAAATAAAATGGATTAGCAAAACTAGAAGATTGACATTGAAAATTTTGAATGAATCAATGAATTCCTGAGAGAAACCTTGAACATTTTTTAATAAATTGACACGATTAGAATTTTTTTTGGAATAATTGAAAAATCATGAATTTTTTCGTCATAACCTCTTAGAATGGACCCGAATGATGAAAAAAAAAATTTTTTGACAATTTTTTCAAAGAAATTAAATATGTGAAATTTCCCATGCAAAAAGCTCCGCGAAAAACCCGGATCTTTTTACATGGTAAAAATGAATTTTTTTCAAAAATAGGAAGAATTGAAAAATCATGAATTTTTCGTCATAATCTCTCAGAATGGACCCGAATAGTGAGAAAACATTTTTTGAGCAGTTTTTTCAAAGAAATTAAATTTAAGGAAAATTTAAAATATCCGTTTTTTTCAAAAATGGGAATAATTGAAAAATTCAATAATTTTCCATCATAACCTCTCAGAATAGACCGGAATGATAAAAAAAAAAAAAAAAAATTGGCAATTTTTCCAATGAAATTGAATTTTGGGAAAATGTGAAATTGCCTATCGCAAAATAAACTTTTTTCAAAAATGAGAATAATTGAAAAATTTAAAATTTTTCATCAGAATCTCTCAGAATGGTCCCGAATAATGAGAAAAAAAATTTTTGGACAATTTTTTCAAAGAAATTAAATATGTGAAATTTCCCATGTAAAAAGCTCCGTGATAAAAACTGATCTTTTTACGTACTTGGCAAAAATGATTTTTTTTCAAAAATGCGAATACCTAATTGAAAAATACAAAAATTTTTCATAATTTTTTTGTGGAAATTTTTCCATCAAAATTGAATTTTGGGAAAATTTGAAATTGCCCATTGCAAAATAAACTTTTTTCAAATATAGGTAGAAAACATTGAAAAATCATGAATTTTTTCGTCATAACCTCGCAGAATGGACCACAATAATGAGAAAAAAATTTTTTGGACAATTTTTTCAAAGAAATTAAATTAGTGAAATTTCCCATGTAGGTAAAAAGGTCCGTGAAAAACTCGGATCTTTTTGCATGGCAAAAATTAATTTTTTCCAAAAATGCGAATAATTGAAAAATTCAGAATTTTTTCATCATAAACCTCTCAGAAGTGGCCCGAATTGTGAGAAAAAAAAAATTTGAGCAGTTTTTTCAAAGGAATTAAATTTTAGGAAAATTTGAAATATCCGTTTTTGTTTTTTTTTTTCAAAAATGGGAATAATTGAAAAATTCAAAAAATTTTCATTAGAATCTCTCAGAATGGACCCGAATAATGAGATAAAAATTTTTTGGACAATTTTTTAAGAGAAATTAAATATGTGAAATTTCCCATGTAAAAGGCTCTGCGAAAAAACCGGTTACTTTTACATGGTAAAAATGAATTTTTTCCAAGAATACGAGTAGGTAATTGGAATAATTTTTTTCAAAAATAGAATAAAAATGATCAAACAAGAGTAAAAGAAATATTGAAAAAGTTGGAAATCAGAGAAAAACTTAAGATATTTGGATATTTTAAAATAATTAAAAACTTGAAGAATTAAGAAAAGAAAAAGAAAAAACATTTGAAGAAGATTACTGTATTTTTGAAAAAATGGGTTGATTCTGAAAATGAAATGAAAATGATGGATTAAAAAAATTGTAGAATAACAAATTCTAAAAAATTCGAAAACTTGGAAAAATTGAAAATAAGCAAGTATAGCTCTTTATTAAAACACACAAAAAAAAAAAACATAAATTTCTCTAAAAATTTCAGCGCTCTTAATTTTTTTTAAAAACTTTTCTCTGGTCCAATTTTTCTAAAAAACACATAATCGAACCATTCAAAAAATTCCCTAAAACATGGACAACTGGAAAAAATATTCTTCAGTCGCCTTAACTTTGGCACCTATGCAACCATTCAGACGATACGAGCGCGTCGACCGCAACATTGGCCTATAATGGGATCGCGGTTCGGTCTTCGGTCGCAACGCGTCGATAAATCGCGAATTCTTTATCCGTGCAGTAAAACTAAATCGTATCGAATACTCGCGAGCCCGTAAGCGACGAACGGACGGACGGACGCGGACATGGACACGAGTTGGATATAAAGACAGCTTTGCGGCTGTGCGGCGCGGCGGCGGGTTCCGGTCCGAGAAGCGCGGGCGCAGCCCATAACGTGATTCTCGCAGCAATGGCAATGATGCGATGGTTTCGGTATAAAATACGAATAACAAATTGCATCGGTTCGAACGTAAATATCGTTCGGGAAAAGATTTATATAGTATAAAGGCGCGTTCCGTACGTAAAAGTCTACAGAGAGCACGTTGCGTGCGGGGCCAACTAAGGCGTGGAATTTCGAAAGAAATTACTCGGTGTTTATACGAGTAGCGGAATTAGCAATGGCATATGTCCTAAACGGTGATAAATACTTATGGGCTAAGAAATAGTACCGACGTTCTCTGGTATACTACCTTCCTACTACTCGTCGTCGTGGTATTAAGGAAGTGGCGCGGGCAAGACTAGCACCGCAGAGCAGAGCAGAGCAGGAAAAACAGTGTGATTCATGATCCCTTTTGAGGTATAGACGGTGCTGTTTACGTGACGTTTATACAAGTTGCATACTTAGCGTTATTTCCAAAAACTTTTGTCCTCCCCTTAGAATTGCCTTTGCCGGGCTGCAGAACGGAGCCGGACCTTTTTCACAATTCATTTCCTTCGCCTCCTCCGGCTCCGGCCCCCTCCTCAGCCTCGATCATGGCCTGGTTACTATTACATCGCTATTGCTATTCCAACCGTAAGCTCTTACTACCTCGATCGTACTTTCGAGGCAATAATTTTCTCAAGTGTCCTTTGTTGATTCCTTTTTTCCAACTTGCAAGTAGTTCTCACGTTTTTGTAAGGTTTGTTTTGTATTTTGTGCGAGCCGCATAAAAGGTGTACAGTGTACACCTACGCAACTTTCTGGGTGGCTTTTAGTCCTAGTTGAAGGTTTCACTTTTTGCATAAACGATTCTCCAGGGCATGTTGAGCAGCTGTGGTGGGAAATTCAATATCTGCGTGCTTTTTCTTGGTTCCTCAAAAGTTTTCGATTACTTTGAAATTCTTCCAAGTTCCGAAAATAAATCTTTTAATATTTCAGATTTTTTCAATATTTTTTTTTTTTTCTCAAAAAATATTTGAATTTTTTTCAAAATTCTTGATTTTACTCATTATAACATTAAAAAAAATGATTTTTTTAGTATTCACAAATTTGGTTACTAATTATTTTAATTTTTTACTTCAATTTTTACAATTCAAAATTTTTCATCGATTTTTTTTTTAAGCCATTATTTCTAATTCTATTGATTTTTTAAAACCTTATAGTGTTCATTCTCCTTGATCAATTTTTCTCTTCACAAAATACTCCTAGTTCTTTCTAAATTCTTCAAGTTTTCAAATCAATTTGAACTGAGTATTTATTTTTCAACTTTTTGAAAACACTCGCCTATTTTAGGTCTATTATTTCCATTGATTTCTCAAAACTTCGAACATCATAATAATTTCTTCAAATTTTTTTAAATATCCAATCTCTATTCATTTTTTAGAATCATCCATTTTCTTAAATATTTTTATTTTTATTTTTCAAAAATTCACAAATCTTTTCAGAACGTTCAATTCTGTTTTTTTTTGTTGTTTTTTTTCAAAATTCTTCAATTTTATAAAATCTATTTCAAGTTTTGTAAGTTTTCAAAATCCATTTTTTATTAATCTTCAATTTCCATTATTATTTTTTTCAATTTTCAATATCATCATTATGATTTGGATTTTTCATCATTTCAATTTTTTGAGTCATTTTGTATATTCAGGATCTCAATCGTCGAATTCTTTCAAATTATTCGATTTTTCTAATCGATTTAGTTCGGTTTATTTTTCAGAATTATCATCATCATTTGGGAAAAAAATCATCATAATCTTATTCAAAATTCTTCAATTTCTCAATTTTTCATAATTTCAATTTTAATTTTTATAATCAATTTGTATCTTCGGAATCTCAATCCTTAAATTCTTTCAAATTCTTCAATTTTTTTATCTATTATTTCGGTTTATTTTTCATAATGGTTCTTCAAAATCCTTCATTTGAAAAAATCATTATTTTTGCTCAAAATTTTTCAATTTAGGTATTAAAAAACTTTAATTTCTTAAAAATTTACAAACATTTTTTCAAATTTCTCATCAGTTTTTCCATTAATTTTTCAGGACTCCAATTATCAATTACCTAAAAATTCTTCAATTCAAACCCCCTCTCTCCGCCCCAACGAAATTCATCAATTTTTTCGCAACTTTCAATTTATTAATTTTTTTTTTCCTTCAAAATTCTTCATTTTTTTTGGTAATCTTCAACTGCAAAATAATCAACTTTTCTTGAATTTTTAAAAACATTTTCAAGTTTTCTCCAACTTTGAATTTGTTCTCTTCAAAATTCTTCTAATTTATTTTTCAAAAATTATTGCCTCTCGTTCACTTTTTAATTTTCAGAAAATTTTTTCATAATTCTTCAATTTTTTAAATCGAATAGTTCCATGAGCCAATTAATTATTCAAAATCTCGATCATCAATTTCTTCAAAATTCTTCATTTTTTTTTCAACATAAATTCGTTGGTTTTTTCTCCAGAATATTCAGCTTTAAAAATCTGTTCACTTCTTCAAATTCTTCAGTTTTTTGCAAATAAATTCACAATTCTTTGAGATATCAATTTCCATTCTTCAATTCTTAATCTTAAATTACCCACCATAATTTAATTTTTCAGAATTCTCGTATTTCTTTTTAAAAACATTACAGTTCTCAAGTTTTTTAGAAGTCTTCCATTAAGTTTACCCACTTTCAAAAAAAAATTCATTTTTTAAAATGATTCTTCAAAATTGTCTAAATATTGTGTTCATAATTTCATTCAAATTTTTTTAATTTTTCTTTTTTGGAAATTCATTTGTTTTTGGTTTTAAAATTTGCTAATTTTGTTTCATTTTTCAATTTCTTTAAAAATATTTTTATAATTTTTCAATACGTATTTCATCTTTTATAATATTCCACTCTCTATTGTTCAATTTTTAAAAAAGAGAAACCTGCGTGTAAACCAAAATCAATTTCTTGTATGTATCTATGATTTTTCATTAATTTCTAAAGCAATTAGGACCTTTTTGAAAAATTTCAATTCAATAAATTAATTTTTTCAGAAATTTTCCATTGTCTCGAATTTTTCAAAAATAATTTTCATCAATTTTTTAGAGTCACTAAGTATCATCAGTGTCTCCAATATTCTTCAATTTTTCAAGTCATGATTTCCATTCACTTCTCCAACATCTTATAATTTTTCAATTTTTTTTTTCAAAATTACCTACGTATTTTTTCAAAGTTTTAAAAATTCCTCATTTTAAAAATTTTCAATCCCAATATTCAGTGCTTCAAAAATTTCAAATTTTCTTAATTTTTTTTTCTTTGATCTTGCATGTTTTTTTTCGAATTCTCTAATTTCTTCAAGTTTTTTTTTTTTTTTTTTTTTTTAATTCAATATTTATTTTTCATTACCTCTTTTGAAACGTATTCGTCGATTTTTTTTAAAATCTTCAGTCCTTTAAATCCATCAATTTTGTTCAATTTTCAGGATAATTATTATCCGCTTCTTCATAGTCCTTCACCCCCCCCCTCCCTACCCAAAAATCATACCTCCTAATTCAAAAAAATTATTTTCTTTTTAAATTTCTTCAATTTCATTAAATATTTTTCCAATTCTTCATGTTTGAAAATGTTCTGAGTCTTCTATAGTTTTTGATTTTTCAAAAATCTTCGATTTTTAAATTTTATTACCATTTTTTAATTTTTTATTATTTCCAAATTTTCTGATTCAAAATGAAAAATTGAAATCCTTTGAAATCGTTCAAATTTTTTATTTTTACAACGCTTTCAAAAATTGCAAATATCGTCAAAATTTCTCAAACGTGGTCCAAGGAATTCAATTCGTATAATGCGCTAATATACACCTACCTTTCATTAGCTTTCTCCGGCGGGGTTCCGCTTGGCTTGGCGAAGAAGGGTGGATAAAAGCTTGCACGACTTTTCACCACGGGTGCATTCGCAGGGTTACGAAATATGTCAAACAAACGTCACAACTGATGCCGCCCCTCTGTACGTATGTGTCGGGAAAAAGGTCATAAAAAGTAACACCACATTTCTTCGTAATTATTTCTTTTTAACGACCGCTCACGTAATTCTATTGTCACCCTCTCTCGGTGGTCTGATCGGACCTTACGTACAGTGCCATTGCTGTATAGCGTAGCATTCGCAGCAGACAAACTAATTTGCGGTTGCGACGACCGAACGACGAAACCGCCTTTCCCATTTCATTAACGGTAGCCAATTTGTCGTACGTCGTTCTTTTTCTCGTTCGTTATTCGCTTTTCCCGATGGCCTTTTTTTTTTGCTCGCTTCTCCTATGAGTGTGGTAACTGTGGTATGTCTTTCGATACTCTTTAGTAGTGCTGTAGACGTAGGTTGGTACACGATATATAAAGTGTTTCTCTCGTTTTTACGTCGTTTTTCCTTATTATCGCGTAACCGAACCGTTTGGGTGGCGTTTTTATTACGAACTCGAGGACGCCGTTCTACGCCAACACATGAGTATTGTACTTGTCGTCGCAGGTGTTCTAGGTTCCCATCATTTGTACAAGCCGTAGCGGTGGCACAGGCCTTTCGTCGTCGTCGGTCGCTAATTTACTGGGTGTGTGGAATATACGAGCTCATAGATAAAGCATGTACACTTATTAACCTCGAACTCTTACGCAACTAATTCAAATGTATAGGCCTAAAAGGGTTTCTTTTCGTTCAATTTTTTTTCTCAAGGTGTCGAACTATAATATTTTCCAAGAAAAAAGTGTAGGACTTCAGTCGTCTTCAGCATAGACGTATGATTTCGTCCAAACATTTGAAAAAACTTCATATAGTTTTCAAAATTTAACCCCTTTTCTGAATTTAGAAATTTTTCTTTATTGAAGTTTATATCACTTTTTTTAAAATATGTATTCAAATAGTTTTTTTTCTCCAAAGTTTGAATTTTTCTGAAATGGAAGAAAATCAGAAAAAATTATAAAATTAAAAATATACCTAAATCAAACTAAAAATTCTGGATGATTCCATAAAATGAAAAAATGAAAAATTGTAAAAATGAAAATAAAACTAAAAATTTCTTAAAATAACACGAATAATTAAAAATTATAAAAGGACATTTTTAGAGTATTAGAGAAATTTAAAATTGAAAAAAAGAGAAAAAATCAGAGAAATGGAAAATTGAAGGAAATTACACATTGGAAATTCTTAAAAAATGATGGAAAATTTATTAAAAATTTAAAATGACGGAAATAAATAAAAAATTTAGAAATATTCAAAATTTAAAAATAATTAGGTACAACATGGAAAGTTTTTTAAATTACCAAAAATTTAAAGACGCTAAAAATTGAGATAAGTAAATAAAAAAATTAAAGAAAATTGAAATTGTAGATAACTTTTCTTAAATTATGGGAAATTGAGCAAAATTAAAAAATAATAGAATAAAATTGCATAAATTGAGAATGATAATACAACTGGAAATTAGGAAAAATTTGGAAGCATCCAAAAAAATGAGGTTTTCCCTAAAAACATGTGAGAGATTTTTTTCTAGAAAAGTTTGAAAAATAGATTTATATATTTCCAAAATTGGAGGCATTCCCTTAATCCAAAAAAAAATTGAAAAAATTTCATTCAAAAAACATTGAAACATTTTCAAAAATAATTTTTCAATTTTTTTTTCCAAAAACATTTTTTTATTCCCAAAACATTAAAAAAAATTTCCAAAAAATTTATTTTAGAAAAATGTGAAAAATCAAGATTCAAGATTTTTTTTCAAAAACTTGAATCTTCAAAGATCTGCCAAATTTCCGAACGAAAAATGACTGTTGGTTTGACACCCCAAACTCCCTCTGGCCCTCACACAGGCTCTGAATGTAAGTTCATAAGAATTGTTGAAAAAGCGAAGAAATGTGTAGGTAAGAATTGAAGTGGAAGAATATAAAAATAAAAAAAATTTGAAAATCTGAAACAAATAAACTTATTATATTATTTTATGAATAATACAAAAATTTTAAGGCGTCAAAATTAAAGAATACCAAATTAACAATTTTCAAATTTTTCACGGATTTCATTTTTTTTCTCAATTTTCGAAAAAGAAAATGAAATTTGTGAAAAATTTGAAAATTGTTTGAAATTCATGAAAGATTTGTAGATTTAAAAAAATTAATAAAACATCAGAAAAGTTTTAAATGTTCATTGAAATATTTCGCTTTCTTTTTGAGTGATTTTTTTTTTTTGGGGGGGGGGGGAAGTTTCAATGTTTTGCAAGTGAAAAAATTTCAATTTTTTTTTTTTTTTTTTTTTTGGAGGAAAATCTGAAATAGGTAGGTAGGTAGGTACTAGCCTACTAGGTAGGTAAGGTATTATTTTTTCCACATTTTTTTTTTTTGAAAAAAAAACTTATTTCAATCTTTTGTGAACTAAAATTTTTTCTCTTTGGATTATTTAAATTTCTCAATTTTTGGAAAATAAACTGTTTTTCAAATTTTTGTAGAAAAAAACTCTCAAATGTTTCCAGAAAAAAACTCAACTTAAAAAGAAAAATTCTAAATGCTTTGGAATAGAAAACATTTCTCAAATTTTTGGAGAAACAAAACTGCTTTTTTGTCTCATTTTCACTGAAAATTAAAAAAAATTATAAGTCCGCTATTAGAGTGAATTTTATGAAGAAAAAAAAAATTTTGGAATAAAAAAATTTCTTGATTTTTTGGTGCAAAAGTATTTCTCAATTCTTTGGGAATAACTATAAATTTTTCGATTTTTTGATGAAAAAATACCTTATTTTTTGATGAAAAAATACCTTATTTTTTGAGGAGTAAAATCATTTCCCAGCAAATTTTTGGAAAATTTCGAATTGCAAATTAGGAAAAATTTTGAAAAATTTCAATTTTCAAATTCGGAAAAATTATGAAAAAATTATTATTTTAAAAACATTTTCCGTCTACATTTTCAAAAATTATTTTCTAAATTTTTCCAATAATTTTCTTCAAAATTTTTTCAATAATTATTTTCTTCAAAATTTTTTTAAATTCCCATAATTTTTTTTTCTTCTAAAAATTCTTGTTAATTTCATTTACAAATTCTTCTTCTGAATTTTATATTAAATAAATTCCTTTCTGTATTCTTCTTACTTTCTTTTTCCAAATTGGTCTGTAATTACCTACTCAAAGAATACATATTTTCCCGATAACTCTCATCGAATTCAATTTTTCAATTCCTTCTTAATTATTTTTCACAATTTTTTCTACCTACTGCTATTCTTATTTATCTAAATCAAAGATAGCAGAAGATACGCCTTCTGAAAAGAAACATGTCGTAGAAGAAATTAATTCACATCAGTCCAACTCGCCATCACTGTCACGATCACAATGGACGCGTTCTGTACATTTCGCATGCAAACCAAGTACACGCTATCATCGCGAGATCATAAAATGCGAGACATTTTGCATATGTAACTATACGAAGCTCCACCTCTCTCGCATCTCTTTCCTGCTTCACATGTAATTACACGTTAGCAGGTCGCGGGGCCAAAGTGGAAATGATAACATCCCTAATTACACCGTCGAGTACGCCGCACTGCAGCGACTCGCTAATCGTTCATCATATCATATCCATCGGACGCTTGATGTAACCGCAGCGCTCTGTTCATGGTTTGTGGAGGAGTCAGGGAGTCTCGGTGTACGTCTTTGGTGAGATGTGGACTTGTCGAGGGAGACGTGATACGTGAACGTATTAGTCGTCAAATATCACACCGTCAGCGTCCAGATAGAAGGCCAGATAATAGCTCACGATTACCATACGAGACTCATATCCGTATCATCTTTCGTCCGACGAAACAGGTCGGTCGTTTACGTATCTCGAGAGCTGGAGCAAATCAAAAAACTCTACCGCAGCATCTGCGGTAGAAAAGCTGATTTTTCTTTTGTTTCACGAACGACCGATTCAATTGAACGAATCGTTCGCGAACGACTGATTCATTCGAACGAATCGTTCACAAACAATTGATTTATTTGAACGAATCGTTCGCGAACGACTGATTCATTCAAACGAATCGTTCGCGAACGACTGATTCATTCGACCGAATCGTTTGCGAACGACTGATTCATTCATGCATCGGAACACGGTTACTTTTTAGTAACTTGGTTACTTTTTTAAAGGCAAGGTTACTTTAGTTACTTTTGGGCTCATTTTGGTTACTATGGTTACTTTTGGACTCATTTTGGTTACTATTTCGTCAAAAATCTGACGAACAGCTGCCATTAAAATTTAAAATTTCTTTAAAAACGTTTTGAAAGTTTTTTTCAGAGATTTTGCTTCCAAAAAATTTGAAATATTTTATTTAAAAATGAATTAAGTAAGGTCAGTTGGGGTAACTGGGCCACCGGGATATCTGGGCCATTCTCTTCCTAATCCCCTCCAAAATCGTCTTGACGAAAATGGTTGGTTGCATGGTAACACTGACATCGTAAGCCCACCATAACAATTATCATTCGGTTCCTAGCTCCCCTTGAGGAGGCCTCAGTAATGTGAGTAACATGACATGGCCCAGTTACCCCCAACAACTGTGGCCCAGTTACCCCAAAACTCATATTTGAGTGGGGGTAAGTGAATTACACATCTTGAATCTTCCTTAATAAAAAAAAAATTTGGTGGCCCAGTTACCCCATTTTTCGGGGTAACTGGGCGACCATTCTTTGTGTAGAGTGAGGTGTTCCTCAGCTCAGGTATGTGCTTCACCCTCAAAATCAAAAAAGTGAGCGTACCTCTATGACACCCCTCTACACGTCTCATTTGAAGATTTAAGGTTATTCTTCACTAGTGAGGCATTTTTGAATAAAGATTTTTTTGAGTTGTAAAAACGTGGCCCAGTTACCCCAACTGACCTTAATTGAACAATTTATTGAATCTTCTTTTAAAATTGAGATTTTTTCTGCTCGAACTTCAAGAATATTTATTTTGTACTTATGTATTGAAATTCAAGGTAGAAAAATGTTTGCTCCTAAAAAAATTGAAAGATCTTTTATAGGCATTTTTCAAGTCAGTATGAAAAATTGTGATTTTTTTTCTTGAAGAATTAAGATTTATTCTTGTCTAAAAATGAGCCACATTTCTTGAAAAAAAAAATGTAAGTAGATAAGCCGTATTTTTTTGAAAAAATTGAGAAATTCTTTTCTCGACAAATAAACGATTTTTTCTCAAAATTTCTTTTCAAAAAAAGTAGAGGCCGTCGAAGAATAAAACCGATTTCTCCTCATTAAAAACTTTTTTTTAAAATGAGAATACCTTTCAATTAAAAAAAAAAATGTGTTCGAAGTATTTGAAAATTATGTTTGAAAAATAGAGAACTCCTCAAAAATGAAACATAAAATCGTTTCAACTCGTGAACTTAAAATGCTTCAAAAATTTGATATTTCCCAAATGAGCAAAACTTTCCTTTTAAAAATTTTGAAAAGTTGTGAATTTCACATGTTGAAAAATTGTTTTTTTGTGGAGAATGAAGACTTTTCAAAAATTAAAATTTTTAGTATCTACTCATTTTGCAATAAGCCAATCAAAAAATTGATTTTTTTAGACTTTAAATTCTTAGGCATTACAATTTTTATAAATTGGAAATTTTTTATTTGAATAAACATGAATTTTAGGAACGACTATTTTTTTTAAATTAAATATAAATTGTTTAAAAATCAAAAAATTGAGAATTTTAAGTTTAATTTTTTGAAATCCAGAACTTTTTAGAAATTCCAAATTGTTAATAAATTTAAATTTATAGAAATTAAAAATTGTTTGAAAAATAAAAAAAATCGAAAAAAATTTAAATTTAAAAATTAAAAAAAGGACAGTATTGTTTGTAATTTAAATTTTTTCTAAAATTCACGTTTTTTGAAATCAACAATTATTTGAAAACTGAAAACTATTTCAAAACAAATAAGAGTTCAAACACTTAAAAAAGTTGATATCAAGTATTTTCAAGAAATTTTTTTTTTTTTTTTTGAATTTTCAATATTGAGTTCAAAAAAAATTAAGATTTGATAGGAACTCAAAAATTATTTATTGTGAGCTTCTCAAGAATTGAAATTTCCTATGATATAAAAATTGAGCACCTATTAAGCCAACTATTCTATTAAAATTCGTCATAATTATAGAAAAAGAAAAAATGCATGAATTATTATTTTTGAATTAAAAATTTTGATTTCTTCAAAATTTTTACCATTGATTTCAAGAGTTGTGAAACGTCAAATTTAGCGAAAATATGAGAAAAACGGCGACGAGGGGAGGGGAGGGGGTTATGAGTCATTATATTCAAGTGGAAATGGAAAATTTTTGGTTACTTTTTTCCACAATTTTGGTTACTTTTTTTGAAATTTCAGGTTACTAAAGTTACTTTTATTTTTTCAAATTTCGCTCCGATGCATGTTCATTCGAACGAATCGTTCACAAACAATTGATTTATTTGAACGAATCGTTCGCAAACGACTGATTCATTTAAACGAATCGTTCGCGAACGAGTGATTCATTCAAACGAATCATTCACAAACAACTGATTCATTTGAACGAATCGTTCGCGAACGACTGATTCATTCGAACGATTCACAAACAACGGATTCATTTGAACGAATCTTTCGCGAACGACTGATTCATTTGAACGAATCGTTCGCAAACGACTGATTCATTCGAACGATTCACAAACAACGGATTCATTTGAACGAATCGTTCGCGAACGGCTGATTCAATTGAACGAATCATCCTCGAACGCTGATTCATTTGATTTGAAACGTTAAAATACCGTTATCGTAACGTTACATAAAACAGGTGATGTGCAAAAATCGCATATCTACCTTATTTGATGATTCAACAGGTTTGAAAATTTCGATCATATCTCGCGAACCCGCGAACCGATTCCGCTCAAATTTGGTACTCTGATAGATCGTGAAGTGTACTACAAAAAAGGTCGAGTGCAAAAATCACGTATCTAGCTTATTTGCGGAGTTATAGAGTTTTGAAAATTTCGATCGCAGATATCTCGCGAACCCGCGAACCGATTTCACTCAAATTCAATATGCTTCTATTCCCAATGACCTTCTACCACTGATATAAATTTCAACTAATTTCATCAATTATAACTCCAGTTATCGCAGTGACAAATTTTAGTACATACATACATACCTACATATAGTTATATACATATAAAGAAATACCAAATCGCGAAATTGGTGTCAATCGTCATATTTCGTCATAAAACGTCGAGAAATATCACTCACACCCCCCCACTCTTACCAACGGGTCAAATTTAATAGCTGATTTTTTCATAAATGAAAAATCAGCTAAACAGGAAGAAGCGTACCGAGAAGAAGTTTACACACCGGCGGCTTGGACCAGCGGTAAATCGATCGCAACTGTAACATATCCTATCTCGATAATGGTAAGAGAACATATAATACGTATATACTCTATATGTATACTATATAGTATAGTACGTACGTGAAATTACAACCTCAAAAAGACTACTCCTACAGGAGTGTAGGTGGCTATGCCATACGACCAGGTCGTCGTGAACAAACCTCCCCCGTACCTCGTCCGTTGCTCCAGGTCTCCGGGTATAGGATAACAAACATAACCATTATCAAGCATTACACTACTATTTCCGAGCAACGACGCCACTTCAAAAACCATACAACCATATCATTGCCTGTTTATACGAGCTCGCCTGCCATCATCTGTGCGCCTTAACGATATGTGAAATGATGCTCTTCGCATAAATGTCTCATCCGATACCGCACACCAGAGTCGTGCTGCAGTCGTAATGTTACCAAAGCTTCCCTCGCGGCTTCCACGTCTGATTCGAGCAAGGCGAGAGAAGCGTCGGAATGCTAAAAAGACACCACACAGCCATCGACGATGCTGATGCCAATGCTACGCAGTGTACTTAACGTATAAATAATCGAATAAACGATTATTACCCCATACGTCCGATCTGCGGGCTTCAACCCCTCGCCTTTTGCGTTATACTTTTTCGATAATTCGTCTATAATTTCCTTTTTTTTTTTACTCGAATGCGACGTGCTTCGAGGTTCGTTATTTGTTTTTGCAACGTTTATGTAGGTTGGGTTCCAATTCGACCACGTTTTCCACGAGCAGGAGTTTAATCCACGATGAGTCGATCTTTTTCCATAAGATTTGTCATGTATTAGCAGGGCTGCAGAAGGATGGAACAGAAGTTGAAAATTATTAAACTTCACTTTGCTAAAATTGGCAAAAAATGAAGAAAAACAATAGAAGAACAGCTGTCCTACCCAAAAAAAATTGATTCATGACAAAAGGAAATTGTAGAAATTAAAACTATGAAACATCATAAAAAATATTTAAAAACTTCTCAATTTTTTGGAATGAGAATATTTTGTTTAGGTTTCTGTAGAATTGAAGTCTCAATTTTTGCAGAAAACAATTAACAATTCTTTTTAATATGATGAGTTCTTTTTTCACTTTTTGGCAGAAAAAATAAATGTAGATGTAATTTTTTTTTCAATTTTTTAGAGAAAAAATATTTGGAAATAAAAGCTTTAATGTTTTGGAAATTAAAATTTTTTTAAATTTTTTCTTTGAAGAAAAAAATATTTTCAATTTTTTTTAGAATCAAACTTATTTCACAGGTTTTGGAAAAAGAAAAATCTGAAATAGTTACTTACCCTATCATTATTTTCCTCATAAAATATGTTTATCTTTTCAGAGTAAAATTTTTTGGTAAGAAACGATTCACAATTCTTTGTAAATTAAAAAATTCCTCAATTTTTCGAAAAAATGAAAATTTTCAAATATTTTTAGAAAAAAATTTCTCAAGTGTTTTCAGGAAAAAAACTCATCTTTTTTTTAGAATTGATAAGGAAATTTCTAAATTTTTTGGAATACATAAAAAAAAAAAATAAAAATAAAAAAGAAGTAAATTAAAAAAAAAATTGGTTGAAATAGGTACCCGCAGCTAATTATTAATTGTTTTCTAATAAAATATCTTCCATCTTTTCAGAACAGAATTTTTTGGAAAAAAAAGTTTCAATACTTTGTATCTAATACCTACCTACCTAAATGAAAAAATTTCTCAATTTTTCGAAATGAAATATTTCAAATTTTTGTAGAAAAAAATGTCTCAAATGATTCTAGAAAAAAACTCAATTTTTTCAGGATAAAAAATTTCCTAAATGTTTTTAAATACCTACTTAATATCGAATACCTAATAAAATAATCTCTCATAAAATATTTTAATTTTTTTAGAGTGAACTTTTTTGGGAAAAAAAAGTTTCAATACTTACTTAAGGTACCTACTTTGTGAATAAAAAAAATTACTCAATTTTTCAAAATGAAAATTTTCAATTTTTTTTAGAAAAAAATTTCTTAAAATATGTTTTTAGGAAAAAACTCAACTTTTTTAGAATTAATAGGTAGGTAAGAAAATTTCTAAATGTTTCAGAATAAATCAAAAAAAAAACTGTTATTTTTTTGGTTGAAATAGGTACTTACCTACTTGAGTATTTAATTTTGTTCTCATAAAACATTTTCAAGTTCTCAGAGTAAAATATGGGTTTTAAATGAAAACATTTCACAATTTTTCAAAACTAAAATTTTTTAATTTCTTTGGAAAAAAATTTCTCCAATGTTTCTAGGAAAAAACTAAACTTTTTAAAAATAAATAATACCTAATAAATTTTTTTTTAAAAATGGATAAAGGAATCTGAAATATGTACCTAAACCTTTTTTCTCTCATAAAATATCTTCATTTTTTCAGAGTGAAATTTTTTGAAAAAAAAAAAAAGGTTCAACACTTTGTACCTAAATGAGAAAATTTCTTAATTTTTTGAAATTAAATTTTTCAATTCTTCGAAATTAATTTTTTTTAGGAAAAAAAATTCTCAAATGTTTCTAGAAAAAACTCAACTTTTTTAGAATTAGGTACATAAAAAAATTTCCCAATGGTTTGGAATAAAAATTTTAAAAAACAACATTTTTTTCATTGAAATAGATATAGATTTTTTTTCTCATAAAATATTTTCATTTTTTTGGAAAAAAAATTCTTAAATGTTTCTAGGAAAAAGCTCAACTTTTTTTAGAATTAATAAAAAAAATTCAAATATTTTCGAATAAAAAAATAATAGTTTTTTTTTTTTGATATTTATTGAAATGGATACCTATCTAGTATCTACCTAAGTATTGATTTTTTTCTCATAAAATATTTTAATTTTTTTAGAAAAAAAATTCTTAAATGTTTGGAAAAAACTCAACTTTTTTAGAATTAATAAAAGATGTCGAATGGTTTCGAATAAAAAATTCCAAAAAAACACATTTTTTTTATTGAAGTACCTAGGTAGACCTTACCTTATTATTATTTTTTTATTTTCATATAAAATATTTTCATTTTTTCAGAGTGAAATTTTTGAAAAAAAAAGTTTCAATACTTACTTTGTAGTTTGTACCTACCTAAATGAAAAAATGTATCAATGTTTTGTAAAGAAAATTTTCAAATTTTTTTAGAATTTTTTTTTTTTTAAGTTTTTAGGAAAAACTTAACTTTTTTAGAATAAAAAATTTCTAAATGTTTTGGAATAAAAAAAATAAAAAACATTTTATGCAGTAAAGAATTTGAAATACGTAACCTAAAGAACTTGAAAAAAAAAATCTCCAAAAATTTGAAAACTCTACGAAAATCACTAACTAATTTCTTTTTAAAATTCTAATTAAAATCACAAGCCTAATTACTCAAAAAAAACAACCAACACAACTCAAACAAGGGAGAGGGCATCAAAGAGAAAAAGCCTCATCTTGAAAATTCGGTTAAAATTACCACGCAATAATAACTTATGCCAGACCCCTGCGCTTCTCCACCCTCTTTGTGAGAAAATCTACCTCTTCGACCCTCCAGTATTTTTAATCCGTTTGAGAAAAGAGAAAAAAAACAGCGAAAAAAAAAAATAAGAAAAGAAGCTCGCAATTAGGAAAAATTAATCGTTGCGAATATCGTCGGTAAACGCTAAATTAACGAGTGTCCCATTTAGAAGAAAAATTGAAACAATTAAATATACGTAAAACGCCTCTCATCTCTTATCACCCAGTGCA
Source organism: Balanococcus diminutus (assembly GCA_959613365.1). Taxonomy (NCBI): domain Eukaryota; kingdom Metazoa; phylum Arthropoda; class Insecta; order Hemiptera; family Pseudococcidae; genus Balanococcus; species Balanococcus diminutus. The sequence goes on along the minus strand of OY390718.1, from coordinate 44,766,372 downwards.
CGATTGGTGAAGACCAAGGGTAGGAGAGAGAGGGGATCGTGCATGAATAAGCCGAATCTTAGCTCGCGCCAAAGGTATCAGGTGGTTTAATAAGAAAATCGCCGCAGAACCGTTTTAAAAATACCGAAGAGCCACTTTAAGAGGGTTATAAAGCGTATAAAACAGACAAAGAGGGCGTGAGAGAGAGAGGAGGGGGGAAAATACGCTGTATTCGAAAGCAGAGCACACCGTCTTGCGTCGGTGGTCGGTGTTAAGGATATCAATCAAGAACTCGAACAGGATACGCGTAGTATAACATCGAGGGTTAGAGCGAAAAAATCCCGGCCAAAAGCTCGACCAAAAGGAACGCGTTCGCCGGAAATGACAAACTTACTCGTCCGCGATAAAAGAAAAACCAAATCACGTAGAGAATAGCGAAAGCGACAACGCAAACTAACGTATGTGACTCACGTTTACGAACAGAAGTACTTTTTCCAGTAAACATTAGAAGGGAAAATTAAAAGAAAAGTAAAACCCCCGACGATGTGCACTTCGTCCACTCTGCTCCATCCCTGGCCTGCCACGCTTCACGCTTCTTCGTCGCTGGTGCTTTTCTATGTCTTACGAGCGAGTATACCTATATATATATCGTCTCTACTTACCTACCTACCTATCTAAAAGTACGAGAAAATAGACCGTCTCCGGCTGCCGCGCATAGTCCCCGATGAAAGGGAAAAGATTGTAATTAAGACTCGATAGAAAAGTCCTTTAATTTCACTATTGTAACAGCTACTATCGTCGAATTCATAATCGCTGTCGATAAAAAGTTTAGCTTTTGTGGAGGTTATCGCGAACGTTGTACTTGCCCTTCCATAATATCCGCACCCTGCCACATTCACTGCACAGCTTCGTCGCCACCTCATTGTGCAAATGTGCACGTATATCGAAGTATTGACTCGATAGAGAGTTATGCTTTAAGAAGTTTTTTCCCTTATTTTGACTTTCTCGCGATGTATTTTTGGCTTCTGAGGATTTTATCCTTCTCTTTCTCTTTGCTTTGTGCGAAATAAATGCAAATTTTAGAAGAAAATCTATTACGGTTTTCAATTACCATCGAGCAGCGAAGAGGAGTTGATATGCAAATTTCAAGGACAAGGAATTATGAAGAGATAATTTTCAACCATGCGCGATTCTACTTCTTATAATTACCCACTTTGAAAATTTTTAATTGTTTGAAAAATTATTAAGTTCGTCGAAAATTTTACTATTTCTTGGAAATATTCCATTTTTCATACAAACTTTCAAATTTTTTCAAATTTAGGTACAAATTTATCACGATTATTTCTAATTTTTACATTCATCTTTCCAAATATTACAAGTAGAATATTTTTTTTTTCAATTTTTAAATTCCTTTTAATTTTTTTACTTATTTTGAACGTTTTTTCAAGTATTTCTTTAAATTTCCAAAATTTTCACCATTAAGTAGGTATTATTTTTTCAATCTTCAATTCTTCAAAATTATTGAATTTTTCTTGATTTTTCAACATTTCGTAATTTACAAAATTTTCCATAATCTTTCAATTTCTCGACTTATTTTGTTAATCTTCATATTTTGTAATTGTTCCAAATCCTCCAATTTTTATTATTTCTAAATTTTCAATCTGACGATTTCCTAATTTGTCCAAAGTTTTTGATAAGTAATTTAATAAACATTCATTTTTTCAGTTCTTCCAATTTTTTTAATTTTTCACTGCTTACAAATTCCTATACTTTTTAGAAATTTTACAATTATTTTCAAATTAGTAAAGAAAATCCAAAATTTTAATTTTATTCTAATTTTTTGCAATTTTTTTTTTTTAATTTTTAATTTTAAAAATTGCTGTAAACCATATTGTACAATGCATCGATGTACAATATGGAAACTATGAACGAATTTTCCAATGATTCGTTCAAATCACTAAACTTTTTATACTTTTATTATTTTTCAATCCTTTCATTTACTAAAAGTTTATTTCCCCTATGTATTTTTTTTTCTTTAATCAGAATTCTCACAAATTTCCATTTGTGCAAGTATTTCATTACCTACCTATTTATTTTTTATTTTTTGACAAACTTTAAATCTTTACATTTCAATTTTTCCTCATTTTGTACAAATTTTATATTTATTTTAAATTTGTTCATCAAAATTTTCACATTCTTCATGAATTTTGATTAAATTTTAATTTCTCTGTTTCTATATCATTTTAAAAAATATTTCACAAATTAATGTTTCAACAAAACTTTTCAAGTTAGTCCCGCCCAAACCAAAAAAAAAAAAAATTAAATGAGTTTAAAAAAATCAAAAGTTGCGATTTATTTTTTATTTCGAGTCATTCTTTAAAAAATGAAATTATCATTTTGTTAAATCTGAAAGTAATTTTTTTTTAGTTTTAAAAATTTTTGAGTCATTTTAAAAAAAAATTCTGAATCAGTTTTTTAATTAAAGCTTTTCAAAACAGTTCATCTTTCAAAAAAACTGAACTTCACTTTTTACAAAAAATTGGATTTTCACTTTTAATACGTAATACCTAACCTATTTATTTAATTTTCCCATTAAAAAATAAAAAATGTTTTTAAAATTTATTCTTCAAAAAATTTTGAAAAATGATTTTTTTGATTGTTTTTTTCAAATTTTGGATCATTCAAAAAATAAGAAATCATAATTTCTTCAAAATCTATTAGTTATTTTGAAAATGCAATTTTTAAAAATATTTTCAAATCATTTTCAAAAGAATTTTATGGTTTTGCCAAACAATAATTTATTGTTAGTTTTGATACTTTACCTAATTTATTTTTATCTTTATTCAAGAGTTTGGATATGTTTTTCAAAAAAATTTGAATTGATCTTTTTTCAATTTTTTAAAGGATGGTAAATTCTAAAATAAATTTATCAGAGACGAAACTACTGGGGGGGGGGGGGGTGAGAGGTTGGTACACCTTCTCACTAAAAATTTTTCAAAAAATTCGGCAAATTCCTGAAAATTCGTAAATTTTTTGGTGAAATTTCGACGAAGTAGGTTAGGTATGTCAAAAATTTTACAAACACCAAATTTAAAAAAAAAAAAGTACGATGGGAAAATTCTAATTTCTCGTTTCACTCCTCCTGATTTTTGGTCAAGTTTCGTCTCTGCAATTTATGGGACATTTTTTTTGAAAAAATTCTTGTCATAATTTTATAAAATGTTTAATTTTCAAAAAATTAAAAAAAAAAAAATTCTCAACAAAACATGGTTTTTCTGAAGTAGAAAATATACCCAACAGCGCACGTTCACGTACTTAATTCTTAAATTTTTGACAAATTTTTCTCAAACTTACTGAAACTAGGAATTTTTTATTCTGCTCTATCCATTGCTTTGTCATATCTATGATGCATCTGAATTTCACATTTTTGGTAAATTTTTTCTCATTTCGACGCTTTATTGTTTCAAAATTTTGAAAAAATACGTTCTCACTGAATTCGAATCAATTTTTGGAAAGTTTCACATTCGCAAGTTTTTCAATTTCACCTGCATCGATTGTACGAATTTTTATGAATTTTTCAAGAACTACATTCTATTAAATTTCGCTGCACTTTCCAAGTCAAACCACTCCTCTCTTCTCTTCATCTGTGTCTTGCATTAAAAATTCACCGATGACACGTGTTAAAAATTAACTTCCTTTGACCCTCCCTTCGTTCAGTCACGTTATACGATAAAACCGAATTTCGTAAATAGATTGAAAAATTCGTCATTAATCGGCGTTTTCGACTCGCGGGCATCGGCATGGCACATTGTATCGTGCGCCCGTAAACGTCAATGAAGGTTATTTTGAGAATTTGATTATTTTTTGATAAACACCCGTCGTCGGCGTCCCCATACCGTTGAAATTTGGCAGTGGTAAGTGGCTACAGTGTGGTATGTCGCTTATATACAAAAAATAGAAAAAAGAATCAACACCAGGAGTAGGAGGAGGAAGAGTTGGAAGATGAGGAAACGAAAAAAGAGGAAGCTGCAGTTGAGAAAGCTATTTCGTGATCTAAACAAAGTGTCAAACGTGTACGGTTTTTCTTCCTTTCCTTTTTTTTTTTTTTTTTTTTTGTTTTTAATGTTTTGTTTATATTATTAACGACATTTCTCACATCGTTCGATGCCAGCTTTTCGTTGTTTTTTTCATCAGATCTTTATTACTTTCTTCGGTTTTAGTCGATAACTAACGTAAGCGCGCGAAATAAACATCAAAGCGTGTATAGACAAAGTTCTTCTCGGGTCTATGGCATCTCGTTCTCGTTTCGTTTACGTGTGTACAGATTTAGTGTAAATATCGCAGAGAGAGAGAGACTTTGTAATGTTTAGAAGAGAATCACACGCCGTGTAACCATACGTGTGTCGATAAAAACGTCACATATTTGAGAGAAAGAGGCCATATTATGAGCACAGTGGGGGGCAGAAGTGCTGGGTGGGATGAGATCGAAAATAATTGAGATTTTTTCGATTTTGTCTATTTTTGGATGGATGGGCCAGGTTCTGAGGTGAATTTCAACTGCCTTTGATTAATTTCAGTAAAGACCATTGTCGTTCAAATTATTTCTGACCATCTTTGAGGAATCCTCAACCATAAATTAGGAAGGACGAATACTTGCCCAAAATCAGATGAGCTTACTCCAATTTGATGAGGAAATACGTGATACCTTATTAAAGGAAAAAAAAAACTGCTGAAAAGACAAAGAAATTGAAAGAAAGAAAGAAAGAAAGGGATGCTGCGTGATGAAAGTGCACACATCCACACAGCACACATAGAACATCATATAAGGTATAGAGGTTAGATCAACGAGTGTGTTCGTTACGAGAGAACACTGAAGTCTGAAGGGGTGCTAAACGCATATTGTAAATGACATTTCGCTGATTGAACGAGGTAATTATTGACCTAAAGCGAATTCAACCCTTGACGTTTTTCGTTGCAGCAGCAGCAGCAGCGAGAGAGCAGGAGTTAAACGTGTGTAATACGGTGCAAGAACATCGTACAAAAATCAGCCCAGCTCGACGACCCGAGACCCGTCGACGTCGAGAAATGCGAAGCCCGAACCAAGGCAAGCGTATCCAATATTGTCGTGTAATGGTGAAACAAAAGGGATGTAAGAGTGTACTGTAATAATGTAATATAGGCCTGCAGTACATATTATGCTATGTACTATAAAGATAGAGTTAAAAAGAAGGGAAGAGGGAGAGAAGGAAGGCACGAGACACACCGCATATCGTTGTATGGTGTGTAAGACCTTGTATACCGTGTAATAATTCTATTAGTGTTTTAGAAAGGGCGCGTGTTGAAAAAAAAAAGAATACTTTAATCGGAGTTATTACAACAGACTTAATCCGTCGCGTGTCTTGTAAACATTTCTTGACATTTTTTACGTTAATCATAATTTATTCCTGGTGACTTAGTCGGCTGGTTATTAAATTCAGCGTTTGTTGTGGCGAAGATGCAGACAACGTCGAATGAGACGGTGTTTTTTGAATGCTTTTTTCTCCATATAATTTGTTAATTGAATTCTATGAATGTGTTGTGGCTGAAATTTTAAGATTATTGAAAGTCTTTGAAATTTTTAAAGATTTAAAAATTTAAGAAAATTCGAAACAAAAAAATCTGACAATAAACGATGACTCTTAAAAAACAATAGTTCTGACAAATGAAGGCCCTATCAAGCAATACTTGTGACCAGAAAAAAAAAATCAAAGATATTGACAAAATTTGGTTAACCTGCAGATGAAATATAATTTTGGCAAATGATAACGAGTTATCACAAAATACAACTCTGGCGATTTAATAATTCTGAAAAAAAAGGCTACTTTGACCAGAAATAATCCTGACATTCGACCCAATTCACTGTCAAATGATAATTCCTGAAAAATAAGAACTGCCATGAAAAATTAATCTTGATAAATATAAACTTTGACTGAAAGTAATTTCGATGAAAAACTGACATTATCCTGATGAACAAAGATTCAAAAAATTTCTCCTGCCAAATGATAATTCCAATTGATAACAACCTCAAAAATTTCACCCCAAAAGAAACAGTTTTGACAAAATATTCTGACTAATAATTTTGACAAAAAAAATCACTCCTGACCAATGATAACTCTGAGTAATAATGCCAAGAAAAAAAATGTCCTGACAAATGTAACCTCTAACAAAAAATGGTCTCCAACGAGAATTTGACACCATATCCTGATAAATGACAGATACCTCCAAAAAAAAAAAAAAATATATATATATATATATATGGGTATAGGTTTCCAGACATGTCGTCCACTTTGCGGGTTATTCTTACATTACAAGTCGGCCACCGCACTTCTCGGCCATGGCTGACTTCCTACGGGTTATTTCTACATTACAAGTCGGCCACTCTCAGCCAATCTCGACCACAGGGTTTCACAAACTTCATCGCGTCCGCGCAACCCTTAGAAATCAAGTCACAGGGATGAACGCGGGCTCTACAATCAATGCACAGTGTGTAGAATCACAAGCACTGGCCGAGATGTACGGAAATATGCCGAAACTAGATATACACGACCTCAAATTTGACTCATAATTTTTCAGTATTTTATTGATGCACAGAAAAGTTATTGATACCAAAATTTTTAATACCCTGCAGGCTTCTATTTAATCTGAAGGCCTATTTAAAATTTGAATTAGTTAGGCCAATTTTTCAATTTTTTTCCGCAAACTTCATCCTAAGAGTCTCATTATTTTTTCCATGGCGTATTTATTGTATATAAGATCGAATCTGTGATTGAAATTTTTATAAATTAATTAGAACAAAGATTAGAAATGTTTTTCAATTTTGACATTTCTCGTAAATTGGACAAATATATATGAAAAGTGGCCGACATGTCTGGAAACGGGCCAATATATATATATATAAAAAAATACTCTCGACATAAATGATAACTCCAATTGAAAATGACCCTGAAAAATTACAGTTATGAATTGACAAAAAACCTGACAAAATATTCTGATGTATAATAATTTTAACAAAAAATGACTCCTGAGTTCTGATCAATCATAACTGGATCAAAGAATGATTCTGATAATTATCAACTCTGACAAAAAACTAATTGAATATCTTAATAAATAATGAATTTTGAAAAGAATATAGCTCCTGAGAAACGATAACTCTCGAAAAATTAGGAATTTTTATCTAGAACACTTTAATGCACTGCAACAAAAAAAAAAGGAAGATTTTGAAAATTGGTAAACGTTACCTATCATTTTGCTAAAAAAAAATAGCAATGTGACCGAGAGGCCAGGCAGGCAGGCCACTTGAAATTCAGTTACAGAAAAAATAAAAAATAATGAACTATTCGGGGGTGAAACAAAAAAAATCGCAAGTTCAAAATAAGGGTCACTTTAATGAACTCTGATCAAAAAATAATCTTGACCAAAAAAAAATTTTTAAAAAAGCTGGCAAAATACATCCTATTAAATCAAAAAATTATGATAAGAATATAGCACCTGACAAACGATAACTCCGATGAAAAAATTACAAAATATTTTGAATAATAACACTTCTGACAAAAAAATCCGAACAAATGATAACTCCTAAAAAAAAAGATGCTGACAAATTATCGCACTATAACAAGTTTATATCCTGATGGAAATCTGACAATTAAAATTTTGACAGATGATAACTTTGAAAAGCCAACTCATGATCAGTGATAACTCTGACAAGTGCATGTATTTTATTTTCCTCTTAACCAAAAGTTTGTTTTTTATTTTAAAAAAAATGTTTTTTGGCAGTTTTAAATTTTGTAAGGACCCCCCCCCCCCCCCCAAAAGATAATTAAATACCAGAGATAATCTATTTCATATAAATTTGACGCGAGTTTATTTCATTTTTTCTACATTACATACCTGCAACTGCAAACAAAATTAAATTGCAATCCCTCCACACACAACCAAATTAAAACCTTCCAATCTGTAGACTGATATCGATTCAAACGTAGGTAGCCGGAGGTAGCAAAGGTCCGATGCGATTTCTAGCGGCAAATGACGGTGCGCAAAGCGCCGAGAATATTTGATTTGAACCGAAATAACAATTCTTTTTTGTCATAATGACGTTGGTAACGGCCGCCACCTCGTTATCGGATTCGCATTAAGAAAAGAGGAATTGATTTAAAGAAAAATTACACCGAACCGCGTTTAGGGACTCTCATCCAGCGGAAATCTGAAATCGAACCGAGGACACATGTGCTACCTACTCTACCATGTACCGTGTCCCGGGCCAACGTTGGTGGGTAATCATAAAGAAAAAATGCCGAATCACGACGTTAAGTTGCCATCACACACTCGTACTTATACGAAGTTACGAGAGTATCGTTATTCGTCGATTCTCGATTATATTACGATTACAACACGCAACTTTTGAGTGTGTGTGTTCGGATTTGAAATGCTGAGATTTTGCCTTTTTACACCAAATTCACACCATACTCCAAGCTATAACTGGGCAGAAATTTTTTGATAATTTTTGTTTATTGCTTATGTCAAAAACATGCAAGGGAACCCTTACCAACTCTTCATCTTCGATTGAGCTGAAATTTGGCTCATTGAAATAGTATGCCATCCAGACCTCAGAACTAAGTTTTTTGCTGCCGAAATCAATTTTTTGATTTTGGAAAATTTTCAAAATCACTTCTACCACTTCTTCCTGCTGGATATTCTACCCTAATTTCACGTTCATATCCTGAGGATCTCCATTTCCTGAAGTTCACTAATTCCATCATTTCTTCCTGCTGGGTATTCTAACCTACATTCACGTTCACCTTATTTTGTTCTACTTCCTTCTTCGTTGTCACACTGTGAATTTTGGACATTGAACGCGAATAGTATCAACATATTAAGACCAAAAATTTTAACCAGTTTCATTTTCGCACTATTTTGAACCGAGAAATAATTCAAATGTAGAATGGGAAGCATTCTTGTAGCCACATTCTAAGCTATTGAACTGAGGCAGTGCTAGCGTTTCCATATTTTTCATAAGATAAGAATCTCGTAACCCAGCAAATTTATTTGACATTTAGTTATCAACTTGTGCGAATACCTCCAACGTTTTCGTATAATCGTGTCAGCTGCCTTGGTTGCGAAACATTTTATTTATAAATGTATTATCTACAATGAAAAATTTTTCAACAGGACTTAGGCAACATACTGACTTGACATCAAATTTAAAAATACAAACACGATTGAAACCTTTTTGTTCATTATAAATTTACAAACGTTGAGCCCCCCCCCCCCCCCCCCCCCCCGAAAAAGATGACAGCTCATAGGTGTTACTTTTAGTTTGGTAAAATTATGGAAATGAAACTGAATTGTGTCAAATGCGAGCCCAACGAGATCTCTGTTGACCCCTCATGTGTATAACCTATTTCACAAAAGGAGGCAATTTTGAGTGAAATCAGGGTTGCTAAAACTAAAACTAAAAAAAAAAAAAAAAAATTCAATCATTGTAGGAAATAAAACTGAACTGTCGTAATTAACCATTTAATTAATACAAAAACGTACGCGCTACATATTTACTCGATTACATATGCACAACAACTGATACTATTGCATTATCTAATCTAACATAAACATTACAGTAATAACGGTAATAACTAGAAATAACTAAAGATTTTCCACATTTGGCCATTCTGCAAACAGCATTGTCCTCAATGCTGGAAAATTCAAAACAAAAACAAGAATAATATCAAAATAAACTTTAAAATAATGATACAAAAATGCTCACAAAACTCACACAATACAAACATTCACAAAAAACTCAGCTAGAGAAAAACAATACACTTCCACCTAACATGTATTCTCATAGCAACACAGCTAACATAGAAATTCAATACAACGAGACATGAATTCTCATAGCACACAGTTTTGGATGGACAAAACAATAAAACACGACATGAATCGCCACCAAAACAAACACAGCTTTGGACAATACAATACAACGAGACATGTATCCAGGCCCAGATTTAGGGGGGGCAGCGGGGCCATGGCCCTGGGGCCCATCATCAAAAGGGGCCCTTCACTGAAAAGGGGCTACCGGCAGATCACTTAAAAATTGAAAATTACAAGAGGCAAGAGGGCCTTCAGTAATTATATGGTCCTGGGGCATTTTTTTCCTAAATCCGGCCCTGCATGTATCATCACAAAACACACACAAAAATACCAAAAACTAACACAAAAACATACACAAATCACATGAAATACAAGAAAACTTACAACCTAATATCGCAACTTATCAATTATTAATTAACACATAGAACTTGGCGTACTTCTTCACTGGAAACCGAAAAGAAAACTCCATAGCTGACGCAATCTCTCGCCTCGTCGTTGATCTCGCCGTAAGCATCATCCACATACCCGTTGATGGCATCATAGTCAAACTTGCCGGAAGCATTTTCATCAATTTCGCCGAAAGCACTGTTATTGAACCCGTGTTCCAACATTCGCTATACTCGGCACTGATTTTTTTGCCGAAGGCATTCGTTATCGTGAAACCATTTTTAAATAAAGGTACAGGTCAAAATTTTATTAATGAAAATCAGCCAAAACCCTTGAATCGATTTTTTCCTGACTAGTCATGTTTTCTCATCCACATTCACAAACTTAAAATGGAAACTTGAAATAACAAGCTGATTTTGCACTTGAAATCGTGTATTGATTTTAGATGTACATAAGATTCTATAAGCTTATAGATAAAGATTAAACATACAGTTAGATATTGGTACATTGTTTCATACGTAAACCAGAAAAAATCTTCGAACGTGAAATTAATTTGTGATTACGGTTAGAGAAAATGCAGCGATATTATGATAGTGACGTTATGGTTAAGGTGTTTATTCTGTTGTTGTCATACACAAGTGTCACCACCTGTAACTTACTTATCTACTCTGAGGGTGTATCACATTCACTTTCTTCGGGTCTTCTGTATTTTGTCCTTCTTATACGTGTAGCTCTTGAGGATCTTCTACTATTTTCATCTCCATATCCTGATTGCTCTTCACCTGTTGTACCACTTCTTCCTGCTGGGTATTCTATCCTCCTTTCACGTTCATCTTCTTCTGTTGTGCTTCTTTCTTCGTTGCCACCGAGTGAATTTTGGACATTGAATGCAAATAGTATCAACACAATAAGACCAAAAATGTTAACCAGTTTCATCTTCGCACTATTTTTTACCGAAAATAATTCAAATGTTGAATGGAAGGCGGAAGGTGTTGCTCTAAGCACATTCCAAGCTATTGTACTGAGGCACCGCTGCCATTTCCATGGTGAGAATTTCTTAACCCATCAGCATATTAATTTGACGCTCAGATATCAACTTGTGTCGGTAGAGATACCTACAACGTTTTCGTAATCGGGTTCACCCGCTGTGCCCCAATGTTAGTTGCAGTGATTATGAAAAATTTTATGTAAAGTATTATTGACAATGGAAAATTTTTCAACAGAACTTATGCTTCATCCAGACTGGTGTAAAATTGAAAAATATGAACACGATTATTATAAACTGTTTGTTCATACAATAATTCATTTTTTTCTGCGCCATTAAAAATTTTTCGAAGAAATGTTCACATTTTTATCGGCTACCTAGAATTTGAAAAATCTTATCTTTAGTTCTTTACATACGTAAGGTAACAAAAAAAACACTTTTTACCATGCTTCTATACGTATTATTAATTTTAATTCTAAAAATTTTTGGGGAGACCGTTTGTGCAAAAAAATTGGTGAATGCTCACTGAGGCCTCCTCTGAATCCAACCCTGATTGACATTATAATTTTTTAACGTGTATAAAATGGTAAAACAAAAAAAAAACGCGTAAATGTGGTGTACGTCGAGTACACGTCGTCGTGTGTGGCTTACACGACGGCGCTTTTTGCTTTTCTCTCTTTTTCTCCCATATAGTGGATGTGCCGGCTTAAAACGGCGCTGTCTTCTTCTCTGGTTTGGTTTTTTTTTTTTCTTCTTTCCTATACCATACAGTATTTTTACTATTGGAATTTAATGGAAAGGCACGGCGTGGCGCGTGAGGATAAACGGTTGTGTCGTCGTTTTTATTGTCGCTTCGATATATATACTATACACGTAAACTCGTATACTTATACTATTACAACCATGTATAAAAAATAGCGGCAGAGACGCGTCGATCTGTTTTATGACGCGTGCACGTATAAACATATCGTACCAGAAAGACAGAGAGAGAGAGCGCGATCTTCGACATAAGCCATGTGTTCGCGACGATGGGATGACTCGATTCTAATAAAACGCGCAACTAAATTCCAATTACATCGTGCGATGCGCATTGTCGTATCCTACGATAGTTAATAAACCAGCCTGTACTTGGCGGCTGGTGCTGTGATGCTGGCTGACTTGGGTAGATACACGTACGTAGGCGCTTTGTACCATGTAATAACCTCTTCGACAAGCGATAAAAAAATTCCTCGTCGCGATTTTTTTCACACATTACGGCTATAAATTCGCAAATGCGAACGTCGCCAAGGCCCCTGTCCTGTCGCAATACGGAAATTGTCAATCATTCGATTGACATCTTACAATAATGTCAGCTCTGTTGATGAGTGCGACGGCGAGAACGACAAAGAAAATGCTTTTAATTTTTAACCAAAAGTTTGCCAAAAAAAATCGACGACCAACGGTGACATTTTCAATCGCGGTATTTGCATAAGAGTAGGTAAAATAAACAAAATGCGCTTACAATTACGTAGAATGCCAGTTGTGAGAGGGAGACCAATCTTCAATGTCGTATTATCATCAAAAACTACGTGATTTTTAATCTCATCTAAGTGAAATGTTGTGCCATGTATGTAAAACATCGGTTTCTTCGAATACTTTGTACAAGTGCATTAAGGCCATTCAATGTCAATTTATAGTGCAGTAGAATTACACTTGGAGGTCAAACAAATTGCTACCGAAGGTTTTTTTGGTTTATTCGGTAGAAGAGGGTCTACTCTGTCACATAATAAAAATCCTCCCCGTTCCGACCCCCTAAGTGACTTTTTTCGATGCCTCACCCCCCAAAAACCAGTTTTTGACTTCCAGCGGCCCAGGGTTCAATTTTACAAAGAAAGTCATCAGAACAATAATTGTTCTACATAAAATTTCCGACAAATTGTTTTTTTTTGAATTTTTTCTGTACGAGTCATAGGGTGGAGTTATGGACTCCCAAAGATGAGACCTAAAAGAGGCAACGTATAAAGTACACGAATTCAATAGGGTAGGGTAAAAAAAAAAACATTCCTCGGATTTTGACCAAACTCGCAGAGGTGATTTACTTTGAGTTGAGGACTTCCCAAAATAAATTTGAGCCCTTTTCCTCCAAGGGGAGTGGAGCTAGGGGCCCTCAAAGTAGGGTCACTTTTGAAGAAACTCCACTTTTTTGCCATTTTTGGGTATTGCCACCTACATGATACCTCGAAAACACCCCTAGAAAAGTTCAATTTGTGTTTCTACACCTCCCCAGACCATTGACCTTCAAATTTGATATCGATTTTCTCACCCTACCAGGGGGTTGAAAAGTTGCAGTCCGCTAAAAAAACGAAAGAATCGGTAATTTTGAATTACAAAAAATAGAAATAACGTCTGCTTGGTACCAAAACTGAATTCAAAGAGCTCCTATTGATGCAAACAAATTATTTCGATAAAAAAAGTTGAAAATTTTCCATAGCAGGGTTGCCAACTTTCAATTTTCATAAAATATCAAAAATTTTCATTTCTTTTTGGTAAAAATTGGTTTTATGAAAAAAAAATTTCAGGATATCAAGTATACTTATTTATTTACCATGGTTATCGACTCGATCAGTTTGTTGCCAGAATTATGATTTGTCAACAACTTTTTTTGTGAGAGTTATTATTCATCAGGATATTTTCTCAGTTCACTTTCAGGTTTATTTATATTTTTTATGAGAGCTTTTATTTGTCAGCATGATTTTTGTTAGAGTTATAATTTGTCAGAGTTTTGATTTTTCAGGAGAATTTTTTGTCAAAATTATTATTCATCAGGATATTTTGCTAGTGTTTTGTCAAAATTGTTTTTGTCGAGAGTTGAATTTAAATTTATCAGAAATGTCATCCTATGGCAATTATACGCCAGATTTTCACTTTAAATCTTCTAATTTTGCTTAAAACCTTTTTATGGGCTTCTCTCATCCCAAAAGTAAGATAACCTTTATTGTTTCACTCCCCCCCCCCTCCTGAAGGTTTCGATGGGGCGGGTTTTTAAGGTTTTATGTTTTTTCAGTTTGGAGATTTCGTTTAATCATGGTCATATCTTATGACTTGTCTATTTGCCAGACTTTTTATCAGAATATTTTGTAAATTCACTTTTGATACTTATTTTTTATGAGAGTTTGTATTTGCCTGGACCATTTTTGTCAGAGTCGATCTTTTTTTATCAGGAACTATTTTTGTCAAAATCATTACCTAATTACTTATCAGAATATTTTATTAGTTTTTCTCTGATATTATTTCATGTCAGCGTGTATTATTTGTCAAAAAATATTTTTTAGAGGGTTACTAGTCGTCAACGTTCTGATTTGTCAGTTTTTTTTTTTTTTTCAATGGTTAACATTTATTACTTGTTGGGATATTGTTTTTATAAAAGTTATATCATTTGTCAGGAGTTTTTTTTTTTTTTTTTTTTTTTTTTTTTTTGGTAAAAATTGCATTTAATTGTTTTATTATTTTTTTTGTCAGAATCATTTTTTATTGGTACTATATTAGTCAAAATTTTAATTCATCTGAAATAATCAGGATGTGTTTTCAGTTTTTCATCCAACAATAATCCGCAAAATGGAAAACATATTTTTAAAGGATTTTTTTCAAAAGTCAAATTAAATTAATTATTTACAACTTTGTACTGTCCAGATTATATTTGGTCAGGATGTATTTTTTGTCAGAGTGTTTTTTTTTAGAGTCAGAGATACTTTTTGTCAAAGTTTGGGCTTGTCAGTTTTTGTCAATTTTGTAGTTTTTTTTTTTTTTTTTTTTGTCAGAATTATTTTTTATTGGTACTAGTAGTGACATTTTTTCAAAATTATTATTCATCAGCGTATTTATATTTTTTTAGTTTTTTACGGAGATCATTCTCTGTTCTTTGGGATACGCATTGTCAGGATTATTTTTCAGTCAGTGTTACTGTTTATAAAAATTATAATTTACTCGTATCAGGAGTTGTATTTTTGTGAAATTTCGTTATTTATCAGGTTATTTGGTCAGGTTTTTTTTTTTACTTTCTTGTCGAGATTATTTCTTTGTTAGTGCCATCAGAGGCATCTAATCTGTTTTGCATTGCGCTGCTGGTTTTGCAATAGTCCCTCCTTTTTCAAATCGGAAACTATGCCATCTAAATAAAAATTAAGGAACTCGGAATTTTTCGAATTTTGAATTTTAATAAATTTTCTAACTTTTGATCAATTTTTAAAGTTTGACTTCTTGAAATTCTTAAAAAAAATTGAAGTTGGAGTTTTTTTTTTTTTTAATTTGAGGCATTTTTAATTTTGGAAAAATCTTCAATTACCGAGGAATAGATATTATTTCACATGAAATGAGAGTCAAAAGCGTTGATATTAGAGGATTTCGAAGACGCTGAATTTGTTTTTTGAAGTTAATTCACCCTCGACCCCAAATTGAGTTAGCGGGGGTGGGGGTCAATTTCAAAATTTTCGACATTTGCAATATTGGTATTAAAATGTAGGTTTTTGAGGGTCCTGAATTCGTGTTTTAAAGTTGATACCTAATTTCACCTAGGACCCCAAAATGGGCTCCTGCAGAAATTTACAACATGGGTATTGAAGTGTAGGTTTTCGAGGTCGCTGAATTCGTTTTTCGAAGTTCACTTCACTCTCGACCCCAAATTGCGCTTTTATAAGGGGCATCAATTTTGAAAATTTTAAAATTTACAATATTGGTATCAAAATGTAGGTTTTTGAGGTCACTGAATTCGTTTTCAAAGTTGAATTTATCAACGACCCCAAATTGGGCCCCTGAGAGGGGTTTAATTTTGAAAAATTAAATTTACGATATTGGTATCAAAATGTAGGTTTTTGTGGTCGCTGAAATCGTTTTTTCAAGTTAAATTTACCTTAGACCCAAAATTAGGCTTTTGGAGGGCTCAATTTTGAAAATTCATAAATTTACAATATTGGTATCAAAATGTAGGGTTTTCAGGTTGCTGAATTCGTTTTTTGAAGATAAATTTACCTTCGATCCAAAATTGGACTTTTGGGGACTCAATTTTGAAAATTCAGAAATTTACAATATTGGTATCGATATGTAGGTTTTCGAGGTTGCTGAATTCGTTTTTTGAAGTTGAATTTCCCTTCGACCCAAAATTGGGCTTTTGGGGGGGGGGCTCAATTTTGAAAATTCAGAAATTTACAATATTGATATCGATATGTAGGTTTTCGAGGTTGCTGAATTCGTTTTTTAAAGTTTAATTTACTCTGAACCCCAAATTGGGCTCTTAGGGGGTTCAATTTTGAAATTTTGAAATTTACAATATTGGTATCAAAATGTAGGTGTAAACAATATAATATGTGCGTCTGAAATTTTCTTGAAAATTGTTTTAATTTACCAGTAAAAAGAGTTGAATAAATTTTGACAGCTTTTCAGTAAATTTGAAAAATCTATCCAAGTGTGAATACAAATGCGATGCTGATGCTTGCTCGTTGCTCGTTCTGCAATATTACAATAATAATAAGCTTTGGTTTAGGACGTAAAAATTTGAATTCGTCGTAGAACGTAAATTTCCCCCTCCCCCACCTAAGCAATTTGCTACAGCTCATCTTCTGTTCGAAATAAGCGCCCAGCGCTTAGCTCGCTTCGAAATAAGTTACCATGTAATGGCTTTTCTGGAGCCGCGAGAGCTGGTCAAGTCAAACGCGCGTAGATAGAATGTCTTTGGGAGCGGAGGTGAGGGAGGGAAAAAACAATAATAATTTTTCACGCGTCAAACGCATAGATATAGGTACGCGGCCGCGGTCGCGGTCGAAGCTCAGAGCAAATATTTGACTTGTTCGAAGAACGATGCTTTAAAATACGGTTACTTAGTATTGTAGCGAGAGTATTATTATACCTTATAGTGTATGGTTGAATTCTTGAAGGAAGAAAATGGACGCGGATGGGAGAAAGGTTGCCGCGCGGTGCCGGTGCCGGTACCGATGGCGGTACACGGTGCACACGATTGTTAACAAAATAATGAAACGCGATTAATCAGGTGCCGCAACAACATACTCAAAATAAATGCTACATTTAATCGGCGTGTGTAAACGGCGTAACTCCCTTGGCCGCTGCCCCGTCCACGTCTCACGGCGACCGCGAGCACCATTCTGCGGGTAATGAGTATAAGGTGGCTCGGACTCGGTACGATATCTTTTAAAATAAGAAATATATCGAGAAGAAGAGAGAGAGAGAGAGATGGGAAGCCGAACGTGAACCACGTAGCGCCGCAGGTCAGTTGATGAAGTATCTCGCATTAAGGGGGTAGCCTTTAATACATTCCATCTTAACAGAACTGTCCTCCAGAACCCATTACAACTCTCAATCAATGTAGGTATTTATGTGTTTGTGTGCTGACTCGTGTTTTACACGGGGTTGCAAGTAGGATACCTACCTATTCGCGTAAGAACTGCAGAGACTGGACGCTATAGTAACCACCCAGCCTATTTACTCGCAACTCCATTAATTCTTGAAACGAAGAGTCTCGGTCTTCGGTCCCGGACTCCCGGTCCCGGTCAACTCCTCCAATATACACACGGTCGCAACTAATTTACCCGCTAGAGCTTATTTATGACCATATACGTGATTCTTACTACTACTCCTACTATTACCATCGCCGCTGACGCTGCTGCTGCTCCAGTTGCTGGAAACCAGCGCGCTAAATAACTTTGTGAACTTTTCTTCTGTATCTACAGCACATATCGTACACGTACTTATGTACAGGATAGGTACGTGTATAGTCTATATACATTTCTACTGCTGTTACTCCTCATCATCATCATCGTATTTCCAAACTCGTAATGTGTGGTACGGTATATACGCGGTGATACTCTCGTCTGCACGAGCTAATAAATGTATATCGAGGTGAATCCCTTCTCCCTCCCCCCCCCCCCCCTCTGCATGCCCATCCATAAGTGTAACTTACACATACCTACGTATTGCGGTGAGTTATTTGTACACCGAGTTTATTTCTGTCTCAATTTCAAAGCGTACTTGATACCGAAGGGTTAATTTGCAATGTGAAAAATTTACAACGTGAGACGACTGTGAAGGAAATATTTCGTGTTGAGAGCGAAATGTACAATATTTGAGGTGGGAGGAGGGTCGAAGTAGAAGTAGTGTAATAGAGTCGAAGTTTGGTCAATATGATTGAAATTCGCGAAATTGCATGTGGAACCTTGAAACATAATTGGGGAAAAAGTTGAAAAAATTGGTGGCTAATGATGTCCTTGAAGTAGCTTGAAAAACTTTTTACAGACGTCGTTGCATTTCATTTTACAGAAAGTTCAGATCAAAAATGGTAACTTTCTATTTCTAAAATTGAGATTTTTTTTGTAAAAGTTAAGTGGCAAATGAATTGACTTTTTCAGTCACAAATATTTTTTTGATTTAATTTTATTTTGCACTTTTCTTTGAATTTGTTTCAAATTATTTTCCATTCAAATTTCAATTACACTTACAAAGGAACCTTGGAAACTTGTCAATTAGGAATGTGCTAAAATTTGACTGACTGAAAGAGCATGCCAGCCAGACCTCAAAATCAAATTTTGAGCTTCCGAAGTCGATTTTTCGATTTTTGGCGAATTTTTGAAAATTGAGAAAAAATCGTCATTTGGTAAATCAATTTTTTACAAAAGTTGCAGATTTTGACTTGAAATTCTGAATATTAATTTTCGAAAAGATCCGTAGCCTTCAGAAAAATTAAGTACGGTATTATCAGTCGATTAGCCTGGTTGATTTACCTACCAATGGGCTATTTTGGTTATTTTCAAGAATTCGTAAAAAATTAAAAAATCAATTTCGGCAGCTGAAAGTTTGGTTCTGAGGTTTGCCCCTGACCAGTGACATGTTTTTTCAATAGGCCAAATTTCAGTTCAATCACAGTTGACGAGTTGCCAAGGTTCCCTTGTTAGCAGAAATGTAATTAAATTTTGTTCAAAGTGCAAATTTTAATAATTATTCAAAAGTCAATTTTTTCGATAATTTTTTTAAAAAATCAATCAAAACCCATTTTCGTCAAATTTCAAAATTTGTAATAAAAAGCAGATTTTTCAAGGGTCAATTTTTTTTGACATTTGGCCAATTTCTTTTATTACCTATTCAAAAGCAAACATTTTCAAATTTTTTTCTAAAACAATTTTTAAAATTTTCATCTTTGCCAAATTACTTATCTTTCCGTTTAAAATTTTTCTCTCGTTTTTTTTTCAAAAATTTTTTTATACGTACGAATTTTCATTTTTTTTTTTTCAAAAACTAAGGAAAAATTATTTAGAAATAATAAAAATATTGTTCTAGGTATTTCAAAAATATTTTCTATTTTCTTAAAAAAAAAATTTAAAAAATAACTCCTTGTTTAAAAAAAGTAATAATTTTCAACCTTTTTTCCAAGTGAAAAATTTGATCAGGATTTGTCTTATTTTTCATTTTCAAAGCTATTTTTTCATTTATTTTTTTTTTTTTTTTATAAAAAATGTTTTCTCATAATATTTTGTTTAAAAACGATTTTTTTCTAACTTTGTGCAAAAGTAAATTTTCATTTTTTAAAGGCTGAAATTTGTCAAGATTAGTCTCATTTTCGTCAAAATTGGGTTAAAATGCAAATGCTAATTCTTGAAAAAAAAAAATCAAATGCAAATCAAACTTAATTTTTGGGAAAACAACGAGATGTTTATTTCCAACGTCGCGTATTTTATTCATTTTAGCTCGTCTCGTGTACTTTTTTGTCAAGTTTCAGTTCTTTTTCGATACAGTCTCAAGGGAGAGTCGTGTTCGAAGTGTCGGATGCTCTTGATGAGCTGATACGACAACATGGCTATTTTTTTTTCAAAGATGATTCTAATTTTATGGAATCTTCTTTGTTCAGAATTTGTCTTATTTTTATTCAAAATTGGTTCAAACCTTTACTGACATATTTTTTAGACATTGTAAAACTATTTTTTTCAAATTTTGATTAAAAATTATTTTTTTCAATTTTTTAGGATTTTTTTTTGGAAATTTTGTTCTCATCTTTTTTATCTATAATTAGACCCTAGTTTTTTTTCAAAGAAAAAACTAGTATAGAATTTGTTTCAAGTATTTTTTTCAAGCATTGAAATGGTTATTTTTTCAAAATTCGAATTTTTTAAAAATTGCTTCAAAAACAAACCTACTTTTTTTTTTGTTTAAAAACAGTTCTATAACAATATTTTCTGAAATATATTTTTTTGAATGTTGTCAAAATTAATTTTTTTTTTTTTTCAGGATGAACATTGTTTACAATTTTTCTCATTTTTTTAAGTATTCAAAACCAATTTTCTCAGGATTTGACCAAATATAAATTTTTCCATTTTTTTGCTTTCGTTTTCTCTAAGTAATGTTCAAAATGATAATTTTTTCGAATTTTGTAAAAAAAGATTTTTTAGAGGTTTTGTTCTCATTTTTTTTTCAAGAAATATTTTTTAGTTTTATTGTTTGAAAAAATCAAAGTTTTGAAATTGTTCAGTGAAAAAAATGTTTGAATTTTTTTTTTTTTTTTTTTGAAGATATCTATGGGTATTTTGACCTTTTTTTTCAAAATGGGTTCAAAGAATTTTTAATTCTATTTTTCAAGACTTTATTTTCTTTTCTTTTCAAGATTGAAATTTACTCTGAATCAGTAATTCAGTATCATTTTATTAATTTTTTTCAAACATTCTCAAGTTTGCTAATTTTTTCAAATTTTGTGAAAAACATATTTTTTTTCTTTTCAGAGGTACCTAAAGTTTGTTTTGAATTTCTCCCATTTTTTCAGACATTGTTTTATATTTTTTTAGAAATATACCTAATGTCTCAATTTTTCAAACATTCAAAATATTATTTTTTTCGAATTTTGTTCAATAGCATTTTTTCAAAAAATTTGTTCATGAAGAAATTTGAAAAAAAATTTAGTGGTAAAATTTGTTCAGAAGTTCTCCGATTTTTTAAACATTGTTTTATTTTTTTCTATTTTTTTTTTCGAATCGAACTATTTATTCGTTTTTTATATGAAAAAATTTGTTTAAAATTTACTGTTTCATTTTTTTCAATCCTTGTTCCATTCTTTTTTTCTTTTTCAAAAAACTAATTTTCAATCTTTTTTCAAAGGTTCAATGGGTAATTGAATAAATATATTTTTGGAATTTGGTCGAAGCCAATTTTATTTTTATTTTGTTCAAAAACTAATTTTAAATTTTTTTAAAGGGTAAAATTTGTTAAATATTTAAAGCTTAATATATTTTTTAAATTTTGTTTGAAAGTTCCCTAAACTTTTAAATTTTTTTTGAAGGCAAAATTTCTGCAACACTAATTTTTTCAAACGTTTAAAAGCTAATTTTTCAAAATTTTCTTCGACGTTTATTTTTTGAAAATTTAGTTCATAAACTTACCTATTCTTTTATGTTCCATATTTTCTTCTTTTTTTTTCAATTAGAAAAACAAATTTATTCATCTTTTTGAAATTATATTTCACTTGTGAATCACTCTGAACGAAACCTGACTATTCCACTCGAGGTGACAAAATCAATCCGTGTTCCGACGAGACTGGTTTAATTATAATTTCTCATATAAATTCATACATTACGTGCCTTTATGCCTCGATGAAGCACTCACAACTCACTCGACGTTTAAATCACAACCTTTCACCCATCCCGGAGATTTTTTTTTTCAAAGTATAGGTAAAGTTCAGACTCGATTCTCCTATAAGTACAATGTCCAAAACAGATCCGCAACAGCTGAGTCATACCTTTGGCTATAATTCCAAGCGGAAATTTCCCGAAACCCGCGAACTCCAACTCGTGCGCAATTTGCATACTAATTCGAATAGATAAAATGCAAGCTAGATGGGAAATAAGACTGGTGGCGATATTAATTATCGAACGCGAATTACCACCCGAGTAAAAAAAAATTCGTATGGAACCGACAAAGAAAATTTCATAAGGACGATTTTACGAACCACTCGCGACCATCGGCTACTCGATAATCTGAGAAGGTATATGAGGATAAGCTTCGGCTATGGCCGACGATTAGCATTTGGTCGACGTCTACTATGCAGCAATTTAGTACATTGTATACTCTCATGGCCCGAAGTGGGGCTAGTTTTTTTCTCTCTTAAATGACGTTCTGGGGCGGAGGGTACACGAAGCGAAAGGAGTGATAGATAATTTTTTCACGGACGTAGATGACCGAACTGATGTCGATGTCGTATAGCTTTTGGACCATTATTAAGTATAGGTGCTGAGGACGAACAACAGGTGATATTTAAATGCATCTTGTTCATCGACGTACACGTACACATTTTTATACATAAACGATCGGACAACTCGATATACAAGTTGAATGCGGAAATCTGCCAAGGTAATCGAAGCTGAAGCATTCACCGCGATCTTAATAATCGATACATATTAATACGTACGTACAACTACGCTCGCCGATCGCATAATTTACCTTGCCATCGACTTATAATGTCAATTCGATTAGCAGATAGGATTTTTATTTCACTCCTCCTTCTCTCTACAGTACGTGTTATTATAAAGACAAGTCACAAAACAACGTTTCAAAGTCACCTCGTCCAGTATATCTGGGTACTCGACTCGCTACTCGAGATGAGGCGTATATAGCCTTATAAAAATTAGAAGAAAAAAAAATCGACGAACAAATTCACTTATTCCTACCTACATACATACCTAGGTATTGCCTTGATTTACGAATAAATACGTCGCGTAATCGATTAATCAACGCGACTGGTACCTAGACCTACGGTCAAACGATTTGCCTTCTTTATGTGCAAGCAGATTTGGGCTCGTCTTCATCATCTCCATCAACTTTAGTGTACTCGAAAGATCGGGCAGAGACGAGGGCAGTACAAATGAAAATATATTTCATTATGGGATGTTTTTCTCCTACGTCTTCGGGGAGTCTTTTAAGCTGGACCACGACCACACGATTACGAATGGAGAACGACAGTCGTTTATTAGAGATGTTCGTATCTTTCGTGATGTATGGTAGCGTGACGTAACAAATAACGACTTAGTGGAGTCTTGTATCCAGCTCGTTTGGGAAATACGTTCGAATGTCCACATGTTTCCATAATGTATATTGGTGAGGAGAAGATGTCTTCACGACGATGCAATGGATTTGATGAAGGAAGTAAATGAAAAAAAAAATCAATAAAAATTGATTTGTGACGAAATTACAAAAAAAAAAAAAAAAAATCAAACAAAATTTGAAAACATACTTACCTACTTCTTATTTTCTTCTTGATGGAAATTTTAAAATATTTTTTTTTGGCGAAATCTTTAAACACATTAAAAAAGTATTCAAGAAGATTTTTTTTTTTTTAATTTTCAAGCAAATTCGAAGAAAAGTTCGGTTGATCAAATATTTTAAAATTTTCGATTCCAGTAAAATTATTCATGTAAAAATTTATTTTTTTAGAGGAAAAAATTGTACTTATCGATACAAAAAGTAGTTTCAAAAATATTTTTGTGAAATTTCTTTTCATTTGACAAAAATATTTTTAATGCAATCAAAAATAGGTTTTTAAAAATTAGAAAAAATCGCTTAAAAAATTTGTTTACAGATTTTCTTCTCAAAAAAAAGTGTTATTTAATTTTTTTTCTTGAAAATGTGTAAAATAATACTTACTTACCTATGCGACAAAAATTGTATGTTGTAAAATTACTTAGATATCTACTGATTCAAGAAAAACTCGAAGAAAAAAAAAATCTAAATCGGTTAGAAAAAAAATACCCATTTATTTTGAAAAAAAAAACAAATAAAATGAATAATTATTTTTATGCAGAAAAAATTGTGCATAAAAAATTCAATTTACCTACTTTCAAAAAAAAAAAAAAAAAAAAAAAAACAATTTTCAAAACCAAGGAAAAAAAATTCAACAAAATATAAGAAATTTGGTTCTTGACGAAATCGAAAAAAAAACACGATTTTAACGAGATGTTTGGAAATTTTCTTCTCGACAAATTTACTTGAAAGAAAAAATTGTTTTAAAAAGTACTGAAAAAAATTGAAAACTATTTTTTATAAAAATTAAAAAATCAAAAAATTCCACGAACAGAGATTTTTTTTTGGGGGGGGGGGGTTATAAAATCAATAACAATTTACTTTTTACAAAAATTCTGTTTCTAAAATAGAAATAAGTACGTACCTTATAATAATGATTCTGGAAAATAAAATTCAACAAAATAATAGGTAAATTATAGAAAAGTTACCTCTTGACAAAAATGAAAAAAATAATTATTTCAATAAAATACCTATTTGAAAAGTTTCATTCGACAAAATATATTTTAAATTCAACCAAAAACAATTTTTTTTAAATAATGTACTTGCTTGAAATTTTTTTTAAATTTTTAAAGTGTGATTAAAAAATTGTTTCTTGACAATTCATTCAAGAAAAATTTTATTTTGTAAGAATTGGATACCCATTTGCGAAAAATTGTAAAAAAATATCTAAACGTTGAAAAAGAAATTGCGTCAAAAAAATACAAAATCTTTTTAATTAAAAAAAGAAATGAAATAATACCTATTTAATTTTTTTTTACATAAGTCAATAAAAATTTATTTGTTTAAAAAAATCAATTTCCAAAGATAGGGATTCTCAAAATAAAATTATTTTATCAAAATATTTAACATTTTGTAAAAATTACTCTTTCTGTTGAAAAAAAAATTAAATTTCATTTCGGAAAAAAAATTATGCAAAAAGTTTTTGCAGACCTACAAAAAAAATCAATTACAATTCCTTTTTGAAAAAAATCAATTTAAGAAAATAATCCTCGAAAATTTTCTATTTTTAACACAGTAGTGCTACCGGAAAATAATTTTTTTTTCAAAATTAAAAAATAATTAGGTATAATATATGTACCTAAGTGAATTTTTTTAAACAAAACTTGTCATTAAAAAAAATACTTTTTGACAATTCTCTAAAAATATTTTACAAATTTTTTTTTTAAATGTTGTTACCTACTCGTCTTTTGCAAAAAATTCAAAAAAATCGGAACTAATTCGAAAAAAAATTTCACCCAAAAATTTTAAAAACAACTTCATTTTGAAAAAAAAAATAGGTAGAGTATTTATTTTTTGGGAGAGGGAATTGTATAAAAAAAAATCTATAAATGATTTACTTTTGAAAAAGTTCACCCCCCCCCCAAAAAAAAAAAATCATTCCAACAAAATATATTTAAGAATTTTCTTTTTTATACAATAGAAGCAAAAATTATTTCCAAAGATATCGAAAAAAAATCAATTTAAAAACATTTATATGTAGGTAAAAATCACTCATTTCCTAAAAATTAAAAAAAAATTTGGTTGATAAGAATGATTAAAACACCCATTTCACCCCCCCCCCTCCCCCCCAAAAAAAACACAACAACTGCATTTTTACTCTTTTTTAGAAAAAATTTTGTTCAAAAAAAAATCAGGAAAAAATTCAATTTCTAAAAAAAGAATTAGTTATCGAAAAAATTCTAATAAAAACTTGGAAAATTGCTTCTTTTGATAAAATTTTGAAAAAATGTTTTCAACAAAATAAATTTGGAGGTTACTTCTTCAAATCGAAAAAAGAATCGCTTTCAAAATATATCGAAAAAATATTTAAAAACAACTCCTGTAAAAATTACTGTTTTGCCAAAAATTTGGAAAAATATCCAAACCAATTTAAAAAAATTATGGTCGCTAAAATATTCGAAAAAAAATTTGTATTCCACCAAAAAAATACGAATTCATTTTGAAAAAAAAAATGTTTTTCTACTCAATGACTTTTTTATAAAAAATTGAAAAAAAACTGAGTAGAAAAAATTGAAAACAATTTACCTAAGTCCTTAACTACCTACATTAAAAAATAAGATTTCAAAAAAAAAAAAAAATTATTTGAAATAGGTACGTTTACTTCAGCATATTAAAAAAAAATTGTTTTCCATAATTATGAGGGTTGGAAAAATCATATTTTAGAAAAAATGACAAAACATTAAATTTTTAAAATAATTTTGAATGTGGTTTTCAAAACACTTTTAAAAAATAATACCCTAATTTGCAATAATTGAACAAAATTTCAAAAAATATTGAAAATTTCTTGTTAGAAATTAAAAAAGAAAAACCATCTTTTCAATTTCAATCATACCACAATCAATTTAATTTCATTCAAAATTCGTAATTTTGTCTTTCCATTCAATAAACGAAATCGATTTTTTATTCACTTCCCAGTCCGAGGTTAGACTCGATAATAGCAAAAAGGCGACGGTTCATAGCTCTACATATTATACACGTCGTGTCGAAGGGAACCAGCGATGAAATTTTTTTGGACCAGATTCAATTTATAAATAGCGAATTGTCGATATTGTATAGATAGGCTGGGGCCTGAGAGTGAGAGGAATCTCACATACGAGCACATCATCGTCTCTAGATAATCATTTATAAGCCGACTGTCGATTGGTATACGTCAACGACAATAAAACGAGAAAAAAAATGAATGAATGAATGAATGAACGAACGAAGGACGTACGAGTATGTAGAGTACTACGATCTTGTAACCGAGCTTCCGAACGAAGCCCCGAAGAAACAGGGTAAAGATTGGGTTTACAAATGTTTTAAAGTATATAAAAAGGCAACCGCCGTCGCCGCTGCTGCCGTGTAAGGGGTTGACAGAAGAGGTACATTAATCACAGTATCTTTGTTTTGTAAACGGCGCGACGACATCAACAAACACAATGACTTTTCGTTATTTTCATTTCGTTCGTTGCTCTCTCCCCCTTTTTCTCGCGTAAGGTACGCGTTTTGGGGTTTCAGCTCGCTTCGTTGTAGGTTTTGCTTAATGTTTTTCATTTGGTAAATTATCCGGCATGACTTAGGTATTTCAACTATGCCAACTTATGCCCTGCTTTTTCTTCTTTTTTTTTTCTTTTCGTATTTTAAAGCAGCGACGACGACGAAGACGAAGACGACTGTGACGGAATTTCGTTCAGTTGTGGGACCCAGGACGTTTTTTAAAATTCGCTACAATTAGTTTCTGAAACGAGTCGCATATTTCGAATTATCAAAATCTCGTAAAAAGTTTGAAAATTTCCCAAAAAAGGATTCTTTCGTCGGATCTCGAGAGCAGCAAATTCGCAAGAATCCGAATCCATCGTGCGGCCGCGACGACCGCACTTTGAAAAACGCGAAAACATGTCAAATGGCTTCCCATTTAAAATATGTTAAAGCTGCTTCACTTCTTTAGCCAGCGAAGGGGTGAAGAATATTACAGCCCGGTTTTCCAGCTAAATTATGCCGTTATTTCTCTTAAAAATTAATTTAACGTGCCATCAATTAAGGACAAACCAGAAGCAGATGCCGCTTTCCAAGACAATCTTTAACCCTCGGTTTTTTTTCTCCACTCGTCAGATGAAGAAAAAAATATCGCGAATGTTCTCCAGCGCTGTTTACCAACTAAATTAGCCCTTCTGTCTGCGGAGAAAAGGAAAAAAATAGAGAGAGGAAGAAATCTAAAGAAAAGTTTATACTTGGAAAAATCTGTAAATTGAAGCGTGTGCTTTATTTGCTGTAAGGAATTGGCGACGGTGGGAAGAGGCTGGAGGAGGCAATTTGGCTTTGTTTGGGAGTAATTTAGCGTTATTTCGATGGTTAATTTTTATTTTCATGTTTCTTTTATTGTTTATTTGTTTCAGCAGGAATTGGATGAAATTGACGGAGTCATATGAAGATGAAAAATTTAATGAGGGTGAGTGTTTTCGAAATTTAAAAAAAAAAAAATTATGTTTACCTATTTGTTGAAATTGGGGTTTAAAGTGTTCTTGGACGTGGGTATTTTTTTTTTTTTTTTTTTTTTTTGAAATTGAATCCATGAAAATTTTATTATTCTATCAGATCTCTCATTTCTGCTATTAAAATTACGAGTGACTTTCATCATTTCATCAGATTTGATAAAACTTTGCTAATTTTTTTTTGTTTCCTCTTTTTAAATTTTTTCAAACTTGAAAGAACAAACAATTTGATTATTGTGTGAGTTTATCTGATCTTGAGCGAAGGAAAAAATAAAATTTTATTTGATTCAGTTTTGAAAATAAAGAAAAAAACAAAAGAAAAAAGTTCATTCAAATTTTTTAATTTGAAGAAAAAAGATGGAACAAAGCTAAATTCACAAAAAAAAATCAATTCAATATTTTGAAAAGAAGTGGAAGAATTAAATTTTATTTACCTAGGTACGTACATACTATTTTTCTACCCAGAAAACAGCAAAGCGAGCCAGTCGAATAAAAAAATTAGATGTAGTATACTTAGGTAGGTACTTATGAAAAAAATAATACTTTTCTTACCACCACCACTACCCCCCCCCCCCCCCCCCACCAAAGAAATGTTGAAAATAAAATATTTGATATGTCCCTTCTCCAAAAAAAAAATATTTTACCTTCCAAAAAATGATATACGTATTTTCAGAACGTTTTTTTTGAACCAAAGAAATATTATTATAGGCCTATAAAATATTTTTTACACCAAAAAATTGAGAAATTTTCTAGCTTTAAAAAATTGATTCTAGAAAGTAAGAAAATTCTTATTTTTGGTATTTCTTCTCGTTGAACAGTTTTCACAATGTTGAACATTTTTTTTCTGGTTGAAGTACATATTTTCACAAGTTGAAGCATTTTTACAATTTGAATCATTTTTTGTAGCTGAAGCATTTTTACCTACGGAAATTTTTTTTCTAGTTGAACCATTTTCATAAGTTGAATCTTTTTCTTAGTTGAAGTATTTTCACAAATTGAAATTTTTTTCTAGTTGAAGCATTTTTACAAGTTGAATATTTTTTTCATTTTGGGAGTATTTTCACAAGTTGGATATTTTTTTCTAGTTGAGGTATTTTCCCAAATTTAATATTTTTTACTAGTTGAATAATTGAAACATTATCACTAGTCAAATTATTTTTTCCCAGTCGAATCATTTCAGCAGTCAAAGTATTTTTTCTGGTTGAGGCATTTTCACCAGTCGAACAATTTTTCTGATTGAAGCTTTTTCACAAGTTGAATATTTTTTTTTTGTACCTAGCTAAAGTATTTTTACCTCTTGAAATATTTTTTCCATTAAAGCAATTTCACAAGTTGATTATTTATTTCTAGTTGAAGTATTTTCACAAATTGAATCTTTTTTTCTAGTTAAAGCATTTTTACAAGTTAAATCTTTCTTTCTCGTTGAAGCATCATCACCAGTCAATTTTTTTTTCCAATTGAAGCATTTCAACAGCCAATTTTTTTTTCTAGTCAAAGCATTTTCACAAGTCGAAGTATTTTTTTCTTGTTGAAGAATTTCCACAAGTTTATTCTCTTTTTTTTGTGGATGAAGCATTTTCACAAGTTGAATCTTTTTTCTCAGTTGAAACATTTCACCAGTTTAAATATTTTTTTTTTTTTAGTTGGAAGTATTTTCACAAGTTGATTTTTTTCCTAATCGAATCATTTAGAGTCAATAAGACCATTTTTTGACCATTGGTCTTTCGATTCTGTTTAGAATTTTTTTACAAGTTTTTGTAATCCCAAAATTGAAAATTATCACAGTTCTTCTCCCATGACCCCCCCCTCATGAGACTTTTTGTAGGGCTTTATTGTTTTTGCACTTGATTTTTTGTTATACCTAATACCCAACTTTGAAAGAACCCTATATCGAGATTGGTGCTAGGTACATATAAAAATTTTTTAATACATGGTGAATTTCAAATTTTCCTTAACTTTAATTTTTTTGAAAAAATTGCTCCAAAAATTTTTTTTCTCATTTTTGGGGTCCGTTCTGAGAAGTTCTGATGAAGAAATTCTGAATTTTTCAATTTTTTTCATTTTTGGGAAAAATTCATTTGTGCCATGTAATAGGTAGAACCTACCAGTGGTACTTATTACAGGGTGAATTAAACATTTTATAATTCTAAATTTAATTTCTTTGAAAAAATTGCTCAAAATTTTTTTTTCTCATTATTCGAGTCCATTCTGAGAGGTTCTGGTGAAAATTTTTTGAATTTTTCAATTATTCCCATTTTTGAACAAAAAAAAATCATTTTTGCCATGTACCTAATAAGTAGGTACCATGTGGTACATTACATGGCGAATTAAAAATTTTCCCTAAATTTAATTTCTTTGAAAAAATTGCTCAAAAATTTTTTTTTTCATTATTCGGGTCTGTTCTGAGAGGTTCTGACGAAAAATTATGAATTTTTCAATTTTTTTCATTTTAGGTAAAAATTTAATTGAAGTACAACTGTGAATTTCAAATTTTCCTTCAATTTAATTCCTGTGAAAAAATTGCTCAATTTTTTTTTCTCATTATTCGGGTCCATTGTGAGAGGTTCTGACAAAAAAATTCTGAATTTTTCAATTTTTTTCATTTTAGGTAAAAATTCAATTGAAGTACAACTGTGAATTTCAAATTTTCCCTCAATTTAATTCCTGGGAAAAAATTGCTCAATTTTGTTTCTAATTATTCGGGTCCATTCTGAGAAGTTCTGATGAAAAAATTCTGAATTTTTCAATTATTCTCATTTTGAAAAAAAAAATTAATTTTTGCCATGCAATAATAAGTCACCAGTGGTACTTATACAGTATTTTTAAGAGCATTAAGAGGAGATTCAGAATCACCTATGGAAATTTCAAAATTGGAATTCTGAAACCCCTAAGTAGCAAAGTTTCCGAAAATTTTAGTCCAAATTCAAAAAAAAAAAAAAAAATTAAAAACGAGTGAAATATCGTTTGTTATACAGGGTGGCCCGCATGTCACCTGACAAAATAAAACCACGTATTCTACACATGAATACAAGTTGAAAAGTTATGTACCAAAAAGTTCATAAGTCCTTAGTTGAGGAGATTTGGGCATTTAAAGAGTGTAGAAAAGTGGCAACGTCGCGCGTCGGCGCTCGCAAAATTAACGCTGCATTTTGGAACGTTGAACGGCGACTAACGTACAAGTCCCTTACAGCGTTGCTGCTTATAAAATGATGCTGTAGTGCATCTGTAAATTTTCGGTTCACAAAAATAATTTTGCTCAAACACCTTTTCTAAAATGTTAAGTGATCAAAGGAAATTATTAGAAAAAAATAATTTTCCAAACAAACGCCAAGTTAGGGAAATTAAGGTGGGAAAACTCCACTTTGAGGAGCGAATATCTCCTCAACTAAGTAATTGACAAAGGCTATAGCAGGATAAGCATATGTGAATCGACCTCAGACGTCATTTTCGAATTTTTTTCAAAAAATCTTTTTGTAGTGGTAAAAGATGATTTTAGAACGTATCGTGAAATTCCCATCCCCCTCGAGGGGGCTGGTACCTCGAAAAACATGGTTTTCACTTTTTCGGCATTATCTCAGCCGTTTTTCGGCCGATTGAAGTGAAACTTGGTGGATGGTAGAGGGTTACGAGTACCAATATGCACAATTTTTTTTCAGATTTTTCTGACCTTGAAAATGACATTGAAACGCGTTTTGAAAACTTTGACAGCCGTTTAAAAAAAAACAAAAATACACGCATACCGCGATTAAATTACCATATGTTTTTAGGTGTATTTTGAACCTCTGTGAATTTTTTTGGATTTTTCCGAGTGGTGGAAATTGCCTAAAATGGCGAAAAACCGCGTTTTTTCAACATTTTACGCATGTACGCAGGGTGAAATTGAGTTTTGGTTGTACGCTCACATTATGCAGTACAATTCATGTATTAACAACCATTTCAAGACGTATTTTGAAATTTCGCCCCTTTTTAGGGAGGTGTTGCCTCAAAAACCACGATTTTCATCGTTTTCGAATATTTTTCAACCGATCAAAGTGAAATTTGGTGTACAGGGGAGGGTTCTGAGTGGAAACAACCCCAAATTTTTTCAGATTTTTTTGACCTTGAAAACGACCTCAAAACGTGGTTTGAAAACTTTGACAGCCGTTTAAAAAAAAAACTAAGATACACGTACGTCTCGAAAAAATTACCATATCTTTTTAGGTGTATTCTGAATCACCATGAATTTTTTCAGATTTTTCCAAGTGGTGGAAATTGCCTAAAATGGCAAAAAACCATGTTTTTTCAACGTTTTTCGCGTGTACGCAGAATGAAATTTGGTCAAAAATTTTTTTCCTTATAGTACATCACTAAGCACTCCCTCGTACACCTTTAGCCCGAATTTCAGCTCAATTCGTTCATTTTCCGCGAATTCGGTTTTTTCACTTCTTTTGCATGCATGAAATTGCAATAATCACAAGAAATGATGAAATCAAAACACTAATCGCGAATTCGGTTTCTGCGTGTCAAACTACGCCGATTTAGACCCCTTGCGCGAAAATTTTGCCCAAAATTGAAAAAATTGCATTTTTAAAAAATCGAACATGAAGAGAAAAAAATATATTTTTAACTAAAAATGCAATTGTTTTTAAAACGCATTTCAAGGTCATTTTCAAGGTCAGAAAAATCTGAAAAAAATTGTGCATATTGGTACTCGTAACCCTCTACCATCCACCAAGTTTCACTTCAATCGGCCGAAAAACGGCTGAGATAATGCCGAAAAAGTGAAAAAATCATCTTTTACCACTAGAAAAAGATTTTTTGAAAAAAATTCGAAAATGGCGTCTGAGGCCGATTCACCTATGCTTATCCTGCTATAGCCTTTTTGTACATAACTTTTCAACTTGTATTCATGTGTAGAATACGTACGTGGTTTCTTTTTGTCAGGTGACTTGCGGGCCACCCTGTATTTTCGATAACACTGCATGAGTTCGAATACTATACCTACCTTACGTAGTTTTTTGATAAGACCCTTCTAAAGCCCCTCATAACCCCCTCAAATTTTGAAAAAAATTGATGAAATCAAAAAAAAATGATGTGTATATCATTGTAATATTTTTGATAGCGCTGAATTCGAATATTGTGGTTTTTTTTATTGGACCCTCCCCAGGCTCCCACCACCACCCCCAAAATTTTGAAAAAAATTGACGAAAACAACAGAATGGTGTGACATATTGTTTGTTACATTTTCGATAACGCCGAGTTCAAATATTGCCTTAGTTTTTTGATAAGACCTTTCTGGAGCTCCTCATAAGTCACAACCCTCTCAAATTTTGAAAAAAATTGTTGAAATTAAGAAAATGGTGTGACATATCATTTTTGATATTTTCGATAACGCTGAGTTCGAATATTGTGGTTTTTTTTATTGGACCCTCCCCAGGCTCCCACCACCACCCCCAAAATTTTGAAAAAGATTGACGAAAACAACAGAATGGTGTGACATATCGTTTGTTACATTTTCGATAACGCCGAGTTCAAATATTGCCTTAGGTTTTTTGATAAGACCTTTCTGGAGCTCCTCATAAGTCACAACCCTCTCAAATTTTGAAAAAAATTGTTGAAATTAAGAAAATGGTGTGACATATCATTTTTGATATTTTCGATAACGCTGAGTTCGAATATTGACTTATTTTTTCGATTGGACCCTGCCCAAGTCCTCAGCATCCCTAAAATTTTGAAAAAGTTTGACAAAAGCAACAGAATAGTGTGGCATATTGTTTTTTATGTTTTTGGTAGTGCTGGATTGAAATATAGTCACTTACTTTTTCGTTTGGGCCCCCATGATGACTTCTCCTAGCCCTCAAGTTATGAAATAAGCCCAGTAAAAAGGTTCTGGAGACCTCAATTTAAATAAAAATACCTCAAGAAAAGCAAGCCTTATTACTGGACTTGCGGGGATGGACACAAAAACCTTGTAAGGTACATACTCGTACATAGGACTGAACTTGGGTATCTCGCAGTCGAGTCGCATAGTCTCGCATACCGATAATTTATACTCATAAAAGTCTCATCTTCTGCGAGTCCGTGACTGTGTGAAGTTATTTCCAAGACATTGCGAGCCAATGTTTCGCCTTTTTACACGCGTATGTGAAATTTCCCCTTCGATAGGTGCGTTTTTTGTTGCATTCAGTGCCACGTATCTTTTTTTTAATACACTTTTCGAACTTGTTCGCTCTTCGATCTTTCCTCTCCTCTCGTTTTCACGCGTTATCTTATCTCTCGAAACGTGGGACAGCCAAGTCGCGTGTATCATAAAGCGCAATTTGCGACTATTAGAATGATACGAGGGACGTGTACCGAGATGCTGGTATTCACGTGTGAGTACGTCTGTACAGTACGTACACGTTCGGAGTGTTGCAGAGCCGAACCGCACCCAATACATCGCTCTGGGTGATTGTTGACACCGGCCAGAACATGTCCATGTCCAGGTATTCTTGGCCAATGTCACGGTCTCTCGTCTCGTTGTCTCTCCGCCGTTTCTTTTTTTTATCGAGCAAGTAAACGAGGTACAAGGAGGTATCTAAGTCGACGTAAGCGTATTTTAAACTGTATCAATTACCCAGACATCGCCACATCGCGCATAACTCGGTCGACTTGTTTATGATTTGTTGCTGGCCGCGAGTGCGAAGAGAGCGGTGGCGATTTTGCTTTGCTCGTTTGATCGCTGGCCAACGTAGCGTTCTTTTTTTCGCGCAGAGGTACACGGAATCCTGGCTGTAGGCAGCTGACGTGCGAGATAGTGCGACAAGAGGTACGTCTACGTACCTATAAAATCGCAGCCTGAGCCGGATAACCTTGTCGCATTTTGACGGATTTTTACGATGTGATGGGGCACGAGGATCGCGTGATTTGGAAGATTTATCAGTTTTGTTGTTTTTCGAGATTTTTGTAGATGATTTTTAAAGCGTGGAAAAAAATGAAATCTATGGAGCATTGTGATGTTTGAAATGGAAGGTGGTATGTCCCTGGTCAAGTTAGATTGTTTGGCTTTGTCTCCACTTTCTCAGAAAGTACGTAGTCATCAGATGTTACTGAATACTCTCAAAAAAAAAAATTAGGGCTCATTTTCTCCCCTTTTTATCTTCAGACAAGAAAATCTCACTTTATCATTGAAAACTCCCATTTTGGAAAATGGGGTCAATTCTAAATTTTAATAAAGTCTTAAAACTTAATCATCTTTAAAATTAAGATAAATTTCCAAGAAGTTCTAAAACGTTAATTTTCCAAACTTGATAAATTTTGATGATGAAACTTCAAAATTTAATTAGGTTGGTATTTATAAATTTTAATGAATTTTTGAAAATAAATTAGGTAGGTACTTTTAAAATTTAACTAAATTTTCAAAAAAATTTGAGACTTGGATTTTCAAAGTTTGGTAAATTTTTACAAATTTCAAAACTTTGATGGAATTGAAAATTTGAAAATTTTGAAATTTGGTCATTTTGAAATTTCAATTAGAATTGGATTAATTTTTGAAGTTTGATTAGATACTTATTAGGTAGCTTTCAAAATTTATGTGGACGAAATAAAAAAAATCGTAAATTTCTTTTTTTTTACCTACTTGTCACCAAATAACGAATTTTCTGGAATTTTGATTTGGAAAAATTGTCCAATTTTATGTAAGAAATTTTAATTCTGATAATTAGGTAAAACTCTTCTTTGTAATGAAAATTATACTTGATTTAAAAAAAATTAAATGTTTAAATTCGAAATTGAGTAATAGTAGTTTATTTCCCTATTTGGGTAAATCATTTTACGTTACGACGTTACGAGGGAGAAAAAGGCTTGTTTATACTATACTGAAAGATCAGCGAGAGGTATATAAAGTAGCACTTTATCTCCCTAGTAACGTAAATAAAACTTTTAGATTTCTTGGAGTTCACAATTAGACTAGTTTCATTTCAATTTTTCGAAAAATCAAGTTTATTTGATTTTTTCATTTTTTGATCAATTTTTCATCATTCTAACATTTTTAAATTATTTCTCTCATCTCTTTATTTTTTTTTTAATTTTCCGTTTTCTGATTTTTTTTTTTTTTGTATTTGGTCAATTAAAAAGAAATGTTGAGTTTTTAAACTTGCTAATTCCTTCAACATTGACTATTTTTTTATGTAATGAACGCAGTTTATTAAACTCACCTAGATTTTTATTTTTATTCATTTTTTAATTTTCTGATTTTTTTTTAATTTTGCAATTTTTTTTAAAAATTCAAGTTTCCCACAAATACTCAATTTTTCAATATTTTCTAGAGTTTTTACTTTTTTTCTTGTTTTTCGACGTTTTCTTTTCTTTTCTTTTTTTTCTTTTCCAAGCTTGCAAATTTTATATGCAAATGATTGTCAAAATAAAATTTTTCTATTTTTATTGTTGAAAAAAATCAGTTTTTCAAATGATTTTTTGCCAATTTCTGAAATTTTACAAATTTGACCAAAAAAAAATCAACTCATCATTTTTTTAATACCTACCTAATTAAATTTTTCAAGTTTTCTGAAATTTGTTAGTTTTTTCAAATTTTTAAATTTCCTAAATTTTGTCGAATTCGAGTTCGATCAATTTGTGTAGATGATATTTTCCAATTTTTCCAAAAATTTTCGATTTTTAAAATGGAGTAGTTTTTTAATTTTGGTTAAATAATTTTCGGGATTCAAATTTTCCAACAGTGCTGTTTTTTCAATGTTCCAAATTTCTTTATAAAATTCAAATTTGATGAATTTTTCTGATTTAATTTTTTTTTACACCGATACAAAAATTTTAAAACTTTAAAAATTACCAATTTTTTGATAATTATGAATAAATTTTGAGCTTTCGAAATTTTTTTAGTTTTTTGTTAAATTCAAATTAGATGTATTTTCCTAATTTAATTTTTTACCATTTTTCCAAAAATTAGAATTTTTTAAAAATTGAACAATTTTTTTTACATTTTTTTCTCCAAGTTTTTAGTGATCTTAAATTTTCTAGTTTCTTCAAGGTTCTAAATTTCTTTGTCAAATTCAAGTTTGTATTTCAAAATTTACCAATTTTTTGATTGAAATTTTTTTAACTCATTTTTTTCAAAATTTTCAATTTTCCTTAATTTTGTCGAATTCAAAATTTAGTTTTTCAAAATTTACCAATTTTTTGATTGATTTTTTTAAATCAGTTTTTTCCAAATTTTCAATTTTCCTAAATTTTGTCGAATTCAAATTCGATGAGTTTTTTTTGAATTTGAATTTTTTTCAAGTTCTCCAAAAATTTTGAATT
Source organism: Balanococcus diminutus (assembly GCA_959613365.1). NCBI lineage: Eukaryota > Metazoa > Arthropoda > Insecta > Hemiptera > Pseudococcidae > Balanococcus > Balanococcus diminutus. Next base: position 44,729,058 of record OY390718.1, on the reverse strand, counting down.
TTTTAATTTCATCAATTTTTTAGTTTATCAAACTTTTTCAATAATTGTCTAAAACCTGACAGTATTTTTCAAGTTCCCAGGTATATTAAGTTTTGTCAAATTCAAGTTTGACCAATTTTTCTAATTTAAAGTTTTTCCACTGTTCCAAAAACTTTATAATGAATTTATAGAAATTTTCAAATTTTCAGGTCAATTCTTTTTTTTTTTTTTTTAACCTAATAACTTAATAAGTATATGTGTGATATTTTTTGTTTTGCTTCAATTCGAAAGCAATTGAAAATTCGATGGTCTTATAAATTGAGGATTTTTTTCTTTTGCTCTTCATTTACCATCAATTAGTGATTTTTATTTTTCTGTTTTTGAGACTGGATTTCCTCAAAATATTTTTTTCTCATTGTAAGGCCTACAATTTTTTTGAAAGTTTTCACTAAATTTCATTTCCTTGTTTTATTTTTCTTAGTCGATTTTTAATTTTAATTTTTTCATCGATAAGGACGTTTGTCGAATGATCATAGGTATCTACTTTCAACTCGAAATATTTAAATTTATTGGTGATGTGATTTTTTAAAATTGTTATTTTTTTCAATTTTCAATGTTTTCTTGGTAAGAAAATTTTGAACTGTTCAAGTAACAAGTACCCTATGACGATGATCGAAATTTTTCAATCAATTTTGAAATCGTATTTTACGACGAGATGAACTGCTTAGAACCCTATCACTCCAGCAAGGCCGTAAAAGAAGCTCAGTCTCCTCCAAAATCACGTCATTTGCAGTCAACTTTCCAATCATACATTAATCTTCGAAGCTGAAATTCCACAAAAAAAAATCCGCACCATCGTCGTGATTTTTCAAACACATCCGAGAAGAGATTTTTATCTATTAGAACAACATTTCAAAATTACCGACGACCTTGAAGTAACCTCTATTACGGCGAACATGCTCCGATCGTGTTTACATATATTTATTGTATAACAAGGGCACTTTTAATCATAGGCACTCGGGTAATTAATACACCTACGTCGTGTTTTATGCGAAATTATCATACGACCGGCGCGTTATAACTCTATAATGACAAAATAATTATGTTGAAAGATTTTTTTCGCCCTTTCGCGAACGATCTGGCGCGATGGCCACGCAGCACGCAATCGCTCGCGTAGGCATTCTCGTTACATTCGGGGAACGAATTGAGACGTGAATCAAACTCCAAAATGAAAAAAAAAAACTGAAATCGCCCCGAGCTAAGGACCAAGCTCGTAATTTTTTTTCCTCCTTTCCTTAATTACCTTCTTTCTCTTCGCCTATCGAGTCCATAAAACTGGCACCGCCATCGTACATCTATACGACAAGTGTACGAGTATCTTATACGTATACTATACCGGGGCTCTGGGCGGTCTCCACACCGCCCTGGTGCTCCGTTGACCATTATGACCAACTGTGCAAAAAGCTACGGTAATTTCTATATACGTGTACCACTTCAGACCATCTATAAAACCATTTTAAGTGTTTTCTCTTATTTTTTTTCCTCTTCTCGTTGTACGACCATCGATACCTGTATGCTTGCTGTATAGGTGTGTAGCTCTACTCGTAGGTACGACGATAACACGACACCGGGGACTCGTTCCGAATCATAAGTACACTTGTGAAAAATTCACCTTTTTAGTGGGCTATTCAATAATGGATGGTAAGGGCGAAGATGGACTTTTCAGATGGTGGAATTTGCGCTGAGAAAAAATTACCGAATGACGAGAAAAGTTGCAGAGGACGATATTTTTTATGTGGATTTGTTTTATGCACTAGAGTATACTGTTCGACTGTTCGAAATTTCCAAGAATGAAATTTTAGTCTCCATTTGTGAAAATTGAAATTGAAAAAAAATTAGCACAAGAGAAAAATTGACCACTGCTCCTGTTAATAGGAATTTCCTGAAATGTAGGGAACCCGTCTATAGAAATCCCCATTTGAACTACGTTTAAGAATCTTTCAATTTATCTGTCATTTTTTTCAAAAGCAGATAGCAAAACCGACAAGTTGGAATTTTGTGGGGTTAGCTCGATTTTTTTCCGAAAAAGTGGCGGATTAAAAAAATTTTTACAACCTTCAAAAAATTACAAGATTTTTCCTACGAGAAATTGAAAAAAAAATAGCTAAGAAACTTTACAAAATTTTCTGCTCCAAAGAAATTGTGTTTTTTTCAACAAAAAAAAACAAAAAAATTCTTACTCAAAAAAACGAAAAATATTTCTATTTCAAACAAATTCTAAAAAATGCCAAAGAATTGAAAGTTTTTTTCACAATAAATTTAAAAAAAATTTAGCCCCAAAATTTTGATTTTTTTTTTTTTTTTTTTTTAATTGTTTTTTCCAAAAAATTCAGAAAATTTCTCACTAAAAACTTGAGAAATTTTTGATGTTAAACAAGTTGAAAAAATTCCAAATAAAATAATTTTATTAAATGATTTTTTTTTCTCCATAGGAAGTTGAATTAAAAAATTAAATCAGCTGCTTATTTAAAAAAAATAAAAATAAAAAAATAAGACAATTTATTACTGCGAAAGTTTGAGAAATAGTTTTACTGCAGAATTTTAGAAATTTACTTTTTCAGAAAAACTGAGTTTTTCCCAAAAAAATTCAGGAAATACCTACCTACCTTGCTTAAAAAGCAATAAAAAAAATGTTAATTTCCAAAAAAAAAAAATATAAATCCAAAAAATTGAATAACTTTTCTCTCGAGAAATGAAAATTTTATCTCCAAAAAAATTCTTTACTTCAAAAATTTGAGGAATAGCTGTTTTACTGCAAAATTTTGAAAATTTTTGTCCAGAAAAGTTTACTTTTTTCCTCCAAACAAAATTTATAATAAATCCTGCTTGAAACAATTAGAAAATATTTTACTCCTAACAAAAGAATTGAATATATGGCATGTACCTAATTATTTTTCTCTTGAGAAATTGGGATTTTCTCAAAAAAAAAATTGAGGAAATTCCTCACTGCAAAAAAAAATACAAAATTTCTTACTTCAAAAAAATGAGGAAACTTTTTCTCCTTTATTAAATAGGTAATTTAAAAAATTGAAAAATTGAAAAAAAAACTCCGAAAATTCAGAAAATTTCTCACCCAAAGTTTACTTGTAGGTACTTGAAAAAAATATCCAAAAAAATTGAATAATTTTTTTCTCTGCAAGACATTAAATTTTTTTCTTCAAAAAAATTGAAATCTACTCCATCTCCCCACCCTGCCCAAAAAAGGGAAATCGATAAGGAAAATTTCTAAGCCCAAAATATAAGAAACATTTTTATTTAAAAAAAAAGAAATTACCCCAAAAGTTCAATACCATACTTTTTTCCTTACAAGGATTTGGAATTTTTTTCTCAAAAAAGAAAAAGGATGCCTAATAAATTTTCTACTAGGTACAATAAGATAAGAAAATCTTTTGCTGCAAAATGTTTTTGCAAGTTCTGTTCTTCAATAAAATAAAGAAATTTTATCTCCAAAAATTTGAGAAATTTTATTTTTTTAAATTGAAAGATATTTTATTCAAAAAATTGTAGAAATATCTTACCACAAAACATTAGAAATTTTTATTCCTAAAATTTGAGGCATTGAAATTTTTTTTTGAAAAATTCCTTGCTCCATTAAAATTTTGAATGTCTCAAAAGATCTTTATTCTCCTCAAATTTTTTTAATTTTTTAATAGGTAAGGTGACATTTTTTTGAGATTTTTTCCCAGAAAGAATTTTATTTTCCAAAAAAAAAAAAAAATCAGAAAAATTTCCTACTCCAAAAAAATGAGAAAATATTTGACTTCGAAAGAATGAGAAAAATCCCCCCCAAAAAATTAGAGAATTTTTTTCCAAAAAAAATACGAAATTTTCTTCTTCAAAAATTTTGAAGACAAGTTTTATTCCAAAAAAATTCAAAAAATATTTTGCCCAAAGAAATGAGAGATTTTTTCCTCTACAAAATTTGATCTTACTCCATCACTTCAATTAGAAAAAAAATTGAATCATTTTTTCCCTAGTAAGATAAAACTGAAAGATTTTTCCCAAAAATTTGAGAAATAGCTTTTTTCTAAAAAAAAAAAATTGAAGAAATTCTCTTCTCTAAAAAATTTGGAAGATGAAGTACTTTCTTTCTCTGAAAATGATTTGTTATATTTATTTCGCCAAAAAACTGAGTTGAGTGATTTTTATTTGTTTATGCTGAGAAAATTCAAGTAATTTTTTTATTGTGATTTTTATTGACTGACCTTTTTCTTAAAAAAAAAAAAAATCTTTCAAAGACCATAAATTTTGTTTTCACAACAAAGTGAAATTCAATATCCCAAAAATCAAAAGAGATTTTTAATCAAAATAATCAATTAAAGATTGTTTTCTCTAAAAAAATTGATAGGTAGTACCAGTTATGGAAGGCGGAGGATATTTTTTATTCGAAGAACGTCTATAGATAGTAAAAATTGTCATTGAAATTCTCAGACATGGTTAAAACGTCTCCTCAATCGAATATCCCTTACGATCAATTAGATTATCGCATCCGAGAGTAAAGAAGGAGACTCGAATAAAGTGGTATGAAAAAGAAAGAAAAAAAGTCAACCCTTGAAATTATTAGCCCGTAAATTCGAAGAGCTATAAAAAAAAAAAAAAAAAAAAAAAAACAGACACACGTTGCAGTTACACGCGTACGTGCGGTCACACGACGAAAAAATAGGGAAGATATTGCCTCCTCTGGCTCGAGCTCATGAAGGAGAAAAACCAAAAGCCGATTGAAAACACCTTTTAGTAAGATTTGCTATCATTGCCAGCAGAGAAATTGTTATTTTCAATAAATATAACATTTTTAAGGGTTTAAATTCCAGTATATTATAGGAAAAAAGGGTGGTTTTTTATCGGCGCCGCTCCATGTGCCATGTTTGGTGCTTGGAGCTTGGGGGAGGGAGGGATCACCGGAGATGCCTTTACTCGCAGGACGGAGGTGTTGTGGGGCGACTCGACTTGCGTGAGTCAGGAAACAACAATTTACGGGTCACTAAGTTGTTGTTTGGTGGCTATAAAGGGGAAGTTGCGCGTACGCGACAAAACATTGAAACAAATGACAAAAAACACCATTGTGTTGAATTATTTTCGCCTTCGATGTTTTCTCTGTGTTTTTCACACCCTTTTTTTCCCCCTCTGGCTCGTCCTTCGCCCTGGTCTGCAGCGTGTTGTAATCGTTTAACACTTTGCTAAGTTTTCTTTTCGTCGGTATGGTTCGATTTCCTGTTTCCGTTCGTCTTGGATGAGCATGCAGAAGGGATGGGCAAGTAGGGAGGGTATTTAAAAAGCGATTTTTCGCCTGCTTCGATGAGACAGACTGTAAAATGAGGGTGGGTGCAGTGTGCAGGGTGATCTTGGAATTGAATTAAATGTGTAAAATACGTAATTAGTCTGACATGAGCTCTGTGTGGTATAATCCTTGGACTTGGATGAATTCAACGTAAGTAAAATTGACGTCTAGTCTACGCGCGGATGAGATTACACGTACGTAAAGAGAATAGACGAAAAAAAAATCGAGTTTATATTAAAACATTGTGTTTAAATTACGTTTCAAGTAATTTAGTCCAACTTTGTAGGTAATCAATTCAAAGAAGCTAATTTGCAGGCCGCTCAGCGCGTATAAATGTGTACGTAAACACCGCTAAACACGTAATAAAATTATGAAATTAATTTCTAACGAGTTTGCACGACCTTGAAAGACCGAAAAGTTAAACGGTCTCGGTTTTGAGTGCAGTGGCGATTTTTTTTTTTGCATTTGGGATCGAGATTTAATGATTGTAGATCAATTTCTTGAAGGGGACTGTAAAATTCTTGGGTAAAAATGGAACGAATCAACAAGAAAATTATGATTTTTTTTTTTCTCAATGACTCAATTAATAGGTAAGAATAAAAATGACAGAGGTATGAAAATATAAAAATGAAATGAAACAACGAAAAAAAAAGTAATGAAAAAGAAAATAAGGACGAGTTTTTTCTGCAATTTTTTTCAATACTTTGAGATGATTTATCGTAGGCCTATAGGTATAATTAGTCGAAATCATTGATTTTGAAAATTTTAGTAGGTACAATTATTATTAAATTACAGAGTAAATAAAAGTGACTGATTTCCAAAATCGAATGAAAGCAATATTTTAAAAATCAAATTTATTTATCAAATTTTTAAAATTCAATAAAAAGTTTAAAATTTGAAAAAGAATTAAAATTTTAATTTCAATTTTAAAAAAATAACAGAATTGCCTATTTTTTCCGTAGTAAATGAATTTATCATTTCTAATGTTTTGAAATTTACTAAAATCAATCAAAATGATTGATTTTAAAAATTGAATGAAAATATGGATTTCAAAAATTAGATTGAATTGTTAATTTTGAAAAATTGCATAAAATTACCTAGGTACCTATTAAAATATTTGAAGTCAATTGAAATGGTCGGTTTTCGAAAATTTTAGTAAAAATAAAAATCACTTTGAAAAATTCTAGGTATGAAATCATTTATTCTGGAAATTAGGTCACCTCATCGAATTTTGAATAATTTAAAAAAAATTTCGAATTTCAATTTATGTAGTTTTAATTTTAAAAAATACGATTTTTAATGAATTAACTAAAACTATTTTTTTTTTTTGTAGGTTTTGAGATTGATTGAAATTTTTGACTTTTGAGAAGTTTTAGGAAAGTATTGAATTTAAAATTCAATCGAAGTTATTGCTTCTAAAAAATTTTCAAAAATTAAGTTTTTAATTTCATAAAATTGGGTTTTGATAAAATCATTATTTTTTGATATCGATTCAAACCATCAATTTCATACATGAAACTGAATCATCTTATTAGGCTGTGCCCGTTTCGTGGGCAGCAACTTTGCATTTTTTAGGACGTAGCTTAGGTAATTTTTTTCAAAGAGGCATCAAGTTGAAAATTTTCTAATTTTAAATGTGAGAATGAATTTTCTTTTTCTAATTTCTCGAGAAATTTTTTTAAAAAATCTAAAATAATCAAGAGATTTTTCTTCAAGAAAAATTATTTAAAAAATTATAAAAAAAAAAAATGTTATTTATTTCAAAAAATAAAAATAAAAGATTACCCCAAAAATTTAGCTTTTTTTATCAAAACATTCATTGATTTTATTCCCTTAATTTTTCCACTGTCCAAAAATTTAAAATATTTTTTCACATTAAAAAATTAGATATTTTTGTACGCTGATGGCACACCCAAAAAATTAAGAGGAGCATTATTTTTATTTGAAGAAAATTCAGAAGTCTCCCCTTCTCCTCCCCTCAAATTGAGAAATAAAAAAATGAATTGAGTTTTTTCACCAAAAATTTAGTGTTTTTTTTTCTCTATGAAATATCGTGAGATTTCTTTCTTGGAAAAATTGAAATAAAAAAATAATTGAGATTTTTCTAAAAGAAAATTAAAATTCTATTCTCCAGAGAAAATATACGTATTCTACAAAATATTGATAATTTTTAGATTTTTCTTTTTCAAAAAAAGTGAGATGTTTTTTCATCACAAAAAGTTGGGAAAAAATCTAAAAAAATGAAAAAAGTGGTTTTTTCTCAAAAAAAAATTGAAAATTGAAATATTTTTCTCAAAAAAATTGATGAATAATTTTCTTAAAAAAATTGGGGATATTTTTATTCTAAAATAATGACATTTTTACCAACGAAATTGACTGTTCGTTGTCTAAAAAATGTTTTTTTTTCTCCGGAGAATTCTTGAGATTTATTTTTCAAAAATATTACCTAGAGATTTTTTTTTCTTTAAGAAAATGAGAGATTTCCTTCAAAAAATTAGATTATTGTTGAAAACTAAGATTTTTTAGTATTTTTTCGACTTTAAAAAAGTGAATGGGAAATTGAATGGTTCAAGTATTTTTTTCGAAGAAAAAATAATGGTAAATGAATTCAGACTGAAAACTGGAATCTTTTCTCTATAAACTTGAGTACTTCTGTAATTGGAAAAAAAATGAAAAAAATTACTTCGACAAAATTCATAGATTCTTTCGTCCATGAATTCTCAAGGAATGGAAAAATGAGAAATTTTGGTTCTCTTGAAAAAAAAACTGACTTACTTTTACTTATTTTTTTAATGTTTTTTTTTTTTTTTTTTTAATTCAAAATAATGTGTTTTCTCTAAGAATTTAAAACTAGGATCTATACCAAAAAAAAAAACAAAAAAAAAACGATCTGCTCCTTCAAAAAAAACTTTTTCTGCAAAACAGTCGTAAGATTCACTCATTGTAAAAATTAAAAAAAATTTTCCTCAAAAGAAAAAGAGAGGTTTCTTTTCGTATAAAATTTAAAGATAGTAAGTTAATAAAATAAAATAATTGTAAATTTTTTTTAGATATTTTTTTTTAATTTAAATAAATATAAAAATTAGAAATTTTTCACGCTTGTTTAAAAAAATTGAGATATTTTTAGTTCCAAAAAATTTTAGTTAATAACCAAGTGATTTTTCCTCCAAAAATGAAATGAGAAACGTGAGCTACCAAAAATTTTCAAAGTGACACAATAAAATTGAAGGTTGCTCACCAATGAAAGTGCCTAAGCTAGTAGGCAAATTAGTGTGAAAAAAATTGAAATTATTGCATCAGAGCTGCGCTCTCATTGGATGCAACAGCGATGTAATTTTTAGCTCATTGATCTGTTGCTTACGATTTAAAATACTGGAAGCGTGCAAAAGCTCCTTTTTTTTCCTCACCTCTTGTTGTTGTTTTTAACGTTGATCAAAAATGTATTCGCATATGCTGCGATTTGTGACGTGAGTATGGTACCTGGACACGATAGATGGGTATAGGTTAAGACATGTAGTTCGATATGTCTTCGGAATACACCTCAGACGCTAATAAAGTACTACCAGAAGAATATATGTATTATTGGAAAACGAGCAACCTGAGATAGAATGATTGCGCGAAGCAACATTATCGACGAACAATCGCGCTTCGAGAATCTGGAATAATTCTAATAATAATAATAATACAACAAAATACAAATACACACGTCTCAGACTGAGTATGTCGATAAATAAAGCATTTATAGGGATATTTCAGTGCAGACGCTGCTCTGCTGGTGCTACACTTACTCTGGCAAATTTGTAGGTATTGGTTTATATGGTAGACGAGTGATCGGTATGCTCGACCAAGGTATATGTGATTAAGTGTACCTGTTCTTCTGTATGGTTCGAATTCATGTGACACAAGTGGCTCAATGCACCGGAGAAGGCACTTTGTCCGACGGTGTTGTACGCATTCGTGACAAATATAGTCTGTTATCCGGCACGATTTATCAAAGTAGAACGAACGAACGCCTTGATCGCCGCGCCGCATCGCCCGTAGCGTCCGCCGCGCCGTACAGGTGTTTGAAAAATTAATAAGTCGTGAGCATTTCGCAATTTATGCGCCCTCGGTGTTATTTATTGGACACGGAACGAGATGCGGAGATGACCGTTCGAGTACTAACCGATAGATACCTGTACATACGTAAGCTCTGCGCTCTTCTTCGGTACCCTCGCACGGGAACGTAAGGTATCTATAGCGAATTTCGATCCAATATTCGAGCTGTGTGCAGTACACTTACTCGTGGATACACGTTGCATTCCATTTGTCTAGCAATTATTTATGTACCGGCCGCACGCCGCCACCGTTGCGGATATATACGTACGAGAGTGGTTTTTTTCACTCGCCAAATAAATGCAGATCTTTTTGGGATCGAAAAAGGTATTAGTTTGGTGTTTGACGTATGAAGAAGAAATTTTGCTGGAGCACATTTCTTCGAAAATCCCTTTAAGTATACCTAAATCAAGAATTTATTACGAAAACAACTGAAATTTTTTTTTAAATTCACATTGTGTTCAAAAGAGAAAAAATCCATAAAAATAAATTAGATAAATCGATATTTATATGCATTATCGATTTTTTAAATATCGATAAATTAACCTTATAAAATTTCAGAAATTAAAAAAAAAACGGATTTTTCATCAAGTTTTAGGTACCTATTTAGGATGGTAAAATTGGAGATGGTTTGATAAAAAAGAAAATTGATATTGGGAAATTACCTTTACATTCCATTATGAACTTCTAGAAAATATTATAAAACTTTAAAAGTATCTAATTTTATAAAATGTCAAAATTTCACCAGAGGAGGATTTTGCATTGATTTCTAGGGTAGCTTTTTCCATTGCTCAAATGCAATATGAAAACTTTCACAATTTTTTGAATTGTTATGCTTTTTAAAAAATTGGTAATTTTATGAAATTTCAAAATTTCACTAGAGGAGGATTTTGCATTGATTTTTGAGGTAGCTTTTCGCATTGGTTAAATGCAGTTCGGAATTTTTCTCAATTTTTTGAATTATTGAATTTTTACAAAATTGGTAATTTTATAAAATGTCAAAATTTCACCAGAGGAGGATTTTGCATTGATTTTTAGGGTAGCTTTTTGCTTTGGTTAAATGCAGTTCGGAATTTTTCTCAATTTTTTGAATTATTGAATTTTTACAAAATTGGTAATTTTATAAAATGTCAAAATTTCACCAGAAGAGGATTTTGCATTGGTTTTTAGGGTAGCTTTTTGCATTGGTTAAATGAAATTTAAGATTTTTCTCAGTTTTTTGAATTTTAAATTTTTTTAAAAACTGGAAAATTTAAAAAATGTCAAATTTTTACCATAGGAGGATTTTGCATTGATTCTTAGGATAGGTTTTTGCATTGGGTAAATGTAATTTGAAATTCTTCTCAATTTTTTGAATTTTTAAATTTTTACAAAATTGGAAATTTTATCAGAGGAAGTTTTTACATTGCTTTTTAGGGTAGCTTTTTGCATTGGTTAATTGCAATTTGAAATATTTTGAATTTTTAAGTTTGTAAAAAATTGGAAAATTTAAAAAATGTCAAAATTTCACGAGAGGAGGATTTTGCATTGATTCTTAGGATATGTTTTTGCATTGGGTAAATGCAATCTGAAATTTTTCTCAATTTTTTTCAATTTGAAATTTTTTTAAAATTGGAAAATTTTTAAAATGTCAAAATTTTACAAGAGGAGGATTTTGCATTGATTTTTAGGGTAGCTTTTTGCATTGATTCAATGCAGTTTGAAATTTTTCTCAATTTTTTGAATTTTTAAGTTTTTAAAAAATTTAAAAATTTCACCAGAGGAGGATTTTGCATTGATTTTTAAGGTAGCTTTTCGCATTGGTTAAATGCGATTTGAAGTTTTTCTCAATTTTTTGAATTTTTAAATTTTTACGAAATTGGTAATTTTATAAAATGTCAAAATTTTACCAGAGGAGGATTTGGCATTGATTTTTAGGGTAGCTTTTTGCATTGATTAAATGCAGTTTTTAATTTTTCTCAATTTTTTGAATTTTTGAATTTTTTAAAAATTGGTAATTTTATAAAATTTCAAAAATTTCACCAGAGGAGGATTTTGCATTGATTTTTTGAGTAGCTTTTCAGTTTTCGCATTGGTTAAATGCAATTTGGAATTTTTCTCAATTTTTTGAATTTCTAATTTTTTTATAACATTGGTGATTTTATAAAATTGCAAATTTTCACCAGAGGAGGATTTCACATTGATTCTTAGGATAACTTTTTGCATTGGGTAAATACAATTTGAAATTTTTCTCAATTTTTTGAATTTTTAAATTTTTACAAAATTGGTAGGTAGGTAATTTTATGAAATGTCAAAATCTCACAAGAGGAAGATTTTGTATTGATTTTTAGGGTAGCTTTTTGCATTGATTACCTAAATGCATTTTTTGAATTTTTAAATTTTTACAAAATTGGTAATTTTTATAAAATGCCAAAATTTCACGAGAGAATGGGATGATTTTGCATTGGTTTTTAGGATAGCTTTTCGCATTGATGGTTAAATTCAATTTGGAATTTTTCACAAAAATTAAATTTTTTTTCAATTTTCTTCTCAAAAAATGAGAGAAATTATAATATATTAAATATAAATATATATCAACATATTTAATTATTATTAAATAAATTTATTTAGCTTAAAAAATTTAATTTTTGTTTAAATTTTAGTTTCATTAATTTTAATATATATAAATTAATATAATTTTTATTATTTTTAAATAAAATAAAATAAAAAATTTTAATATATAATATTATAAAAAAATTATTTTATTTAATTATAAAAATTAATTTAATATTCCTAAACAAAATTCTTCTTGAAAATTTAGTAGATGTTTACTCCAAATCAATCAAACTAATTTTTCATTTTTTTCTACAAAACTATCCTAGAGATTCCTTCTGCAAAAAAAAAAAAAAAATGAATAGAAAATTTGTTTACTTCAAAAATTTTAGATTCTTTCTCCCCAAAAAAAAAACTAGGTATATTTTTACGAAAAAATTATTGAGTTGATAAAAAATATTTAGAATTTCGGTACAGAAGATTGAGACATTTTTATTTATAATAAAGAAAATTTTCCCATTTTTTCCCTTCAAATTTTTATATTTTTTAATGGATTTTTGTTTAAAGGAATTGGAGGGGGTGGCAAGTCTGTGAATTTCGAAATTGAATAACCATGAAAAATTCTGAGACTGCTGACAGCCTCGAAAAACTTTGAAAATTCCTCGAAAGTAAACCATTCATTGAACGATCAAACTTCTCCTTCAATTTGGTCTTATGCAACTCAACACAATCACCTGATCTATCACCTGCCTAGCTACCAACAAGCAGGAACTACGCCGCAGTTCCATTGCTACCAGTAAACCTTGCTGCGGCACGCAGCGCAGTAAAAGTGAAAAATTCATAAACAGGCAATAAAACTAAATTAAAACATTGCACAAGTTCTCATCTCATCTCATCTCGACACTACCCATCTCCGAATAAACTTATAAATTGAAATATGAAATTAAAAAAAAAAGTACGACGAAGAAGAAGTAGAAAACTATGGTAGCATATAGTCGAGCTTGAAAGTATATACGAGAAGAGTGGGAGGAAAAAACAAAAAAAAAGGGTTAAAATACGACACTAGGGGTTTGCTAGTATCGTTATACAGTACGTTAGCGTATTTACTATGCTTTTGTGTGTCGACATGTTTTCACTGTGCTGCGCGAACGAAGAACGGTTATTAATTTTTTAAAAGTACAAACAAAGAGGCAAAGAGGGATTGTAAAAAGCGACTGCAAAGTTGTAAGTAAAGTCTCAGAACTGAGTTAAATGCTCTCTCGGGGCTACTTCTTATACAGAAGAAAATTAATTATTAGACGAGCTTTTTCTTTTGCAACTTATATAGGTTTCTTCGTGCAGTAGATACAGCTTTTAACGAAGCTGCGCTCTCGTATACCCCTTTGCTGCTACACTATGGCTCGACTATGTGCTCTAACGCGAGAGGGAGGGGGCGAGCTTTCTCTACACTTATACCTAATACAGACGACTACTACAACGCCGTATTAATATCTAGCCGGAGAAAAGAAGAAGCAGTTTTAGTATTAGAAATTAACATCCGAAAATTCGCTACATTTTAATATCGTCTTTTAATGTTTATTAATTTCATTGTATACTTTTATGCGGAGCCGGAGCGAGATGAGTTGTAACGCCAAAGTCTCGCGATAAGGTACCTGCAACCACGTTTTTTGCTAGAATTCATTTTCACACCCTTAACCCCTCCTCGAGTTTCTCTTCTACCTGTGCAGCTTTAAAATAATTTTAAGGTACTTGATAGGTATGTATTGGGGCTTTACTGCCTCTTCCACTGGCACGAGTTTTCAGTTACAGAGATATAGTCGTATATTTCAAGTTGGAAAGTGAAATCCAAGTATAATATGTAATTTTGATCATACCACCAGAATACCTCGTCCTTCAGGTGGAACAGTGTGTTGACGTTAATAGAGTTTTCAAACTACAATAAAGACCAATTTATTCATCGAGTGTGAGTATATATAGCTCTCTAAGTTTATAGTATACAGCCCTTGGTTGAGTAGGACTGGAAGATTATGACAGAGAATGTTCATTACCAAAGTTCATAAAGCCAGAAGGAGTTGGAATTTTGAAAAATTTTCCCCTGATCAGTCTCAACTATGCATTGGACAACTTATTTGGTGCATAAAGGCAACTTTTTAAAAATTTGCAAAAATTGTAAATTTTGAGATAAAATTTTGAAAATCGGTGACCATTTTTGAAATGATTTAGAGCTTCGAGTAAAAGTTGAATTTTCAAGATTTTCTCCATTTTTCAAGTTGGAAAATTCTCAGTATAATTTTGTATAAAAAAAAATTGTAATCAGGGCGGTCCTTATACTACGACTGGAAAAATTTTTTTGAGACTTTTCGCTCCCAACCCCTCTCCAAAAGTTGTAACCTCTGGTGATAAAATAATTCCTTATTTTTTGTTTTTTCGCTCTGTGAAAACTCCTCCTTGCGGTAGCCCCCCCCGCCATTTTTCAAAATAAGAAAAAATACAAGTTTTCATCAAAATTTTCAAAATTTAATTTTTTTAGTGTCAGTGCATCAGTGTGGCTCCCAATTGTATAGGATGACTCTCAGAAGGATTTTAGCCCCCCACCTCCCTCTCTTCGACTAAAAAAAGTTTTCTCAAAATAACAATAATTAGCTATTGGTAAGAATGGGGGGGGGGGTGGGAGTGATATTTCTCGACGTTTTATGACAAAATATGACGATTGGCAGCAATTTCGCGATTTGGTATTTCTTTATAATATATAACTACACATATGTATGTATCTACAAAAATTTGTCCATGCGATAACTCGAGTTATAATTGATGGAATTATTTTTTTTTTAATTAATAATAATAATAATAATTTGAAATTTGAAATTTATTGGCGGAAATATAATAACAATTAATTTTTAATTACATATGTTTAACTGACCCCTATGCCAAAAATGGCGAGTGGGGGCCGGATTACTATTATTATACAGAAAAAGAATAAATAAGTTTATATCACATGAATAATTCAGAGGTTGTAAAAAACAAACAAAAACAAAAAAAATAATAGGATGAAAAACTACATACGTGGGTTGCAAACTCAACAAGAAGTAGTAACAGAATAAATACAATAATAGGTTCATATGCGACGTCACCTCTGAAAAATGTAGATACAGCAAAAAAAGATAGAAAAGTAAAAAACAGTAGATAAATATAAGTAGAGTACGAAAAAACAAAAATAGAAACGACGAAAGAACGAGTAATCATTTGATAATAGAACAAATGAAAAAAAGAAACGAAAATAAATAAATAAATAAATAATTTTTAGACGAGGATTTGAAGAAACTCGAAAAAAAGAACAGCTAGATATCTGAGGCTGAGGCAATGGTAACTCATGGCAAAAACAGTGTTAATAAGTGAGTTTAAACTAAATTAAATTAAATTAAATTAGGCGGCATCTCGAGTGGGTAGTATGTACTTTCTCAGTGCTCTCCCTTGTTTAGCACCGACCATTACACGGATGTCTTCTGGGAGCTCATTGTACATCACAGGCGCTCTAAAGCCAAATTGCGCCTGCGAGTGGGCTTTCACCCAATTGGGCACACACAGCAGATCCCTCGCGTGACCATGAAGAACACGACGAAGAGCCTGCAGCCCTATTTTTTCTCTGAGCACACCAGCCAATCTACAGGTTTCTATGCGCGCCAGTACATCCAATGTTGGCACCCGCACCTGCTCAAGAGCAGCAGATGCAGAAGCCACAGGAGGCAGTCCAGCCACCATTTTAACTGTTCGATGTTGCAACACACGAATAGGTTGCAAATGGCAACTGGCGCAACCCCCCCCCCCCCCCCCATATAGGTAAACTGTATCTGAAGACTGGTTCAAATACTGCTCTGTAAAAACGACGGAGATGAAGGCCAGAAACAAATTTCGATAGATAATAGAGCAGATAATTTAGACTTCGCACCCTACCTCTGAGCAGCACACAGTGATCAGACCAAGAAAGTGTTTCATTTATTATCAGACCAAGGTATTTATAGTTTTTCACAATTTCGAGAGGCGTACAAACACAGGTGGTATTTTGGTTAACACAACAACACAAGTATGAATTTTAATGGGTATTCTCCAATCATAGACCAATTTATATGTAAAAAACATAATTTTAGATTTCAAAATGTTCAAATTTAGATTATGTCGCTGTAACCAATCATAAAGGGTTCTCAAGTCATTTTCAAGGTAATTTTTAAGCTCTTTTCTTGTGTTGGCGCAGCAAACCAGTGATGTATCGTCCGCAAATGAAAAAATAGAACTAAAAAAATCAAGTTTGAGAAGATCGTTAACATAAATAAGAAACAGAATCGGGCCAAAACACTTCCCTGGGGAACCCCAGAGCCAATCTCTGACCACGAGCTGACCTGATCACCTATCTTCACTCTCTGCCTTCTGTTTTGGAGGTAGGATGCAAACCAGTCAAGCATAAATCCACGAATACCACAGGCTCGCAATTTTTCTATAAGAATTTTGTGATTAACACTATCAAAAGCTTTACGGACATCCAAATAAACTGAGGCTACTTTCAATTTTTTTTCAACAGCATCAGTAATTTTCATGATATGCTCGGCAAGAGCCTGTTCAGTTGACCTACCTGGAAGAAAGCCATACTGGCGCGCAGAGAAGAATTCAAATTTCATCAAAAATTTCAAAAGACGCTTTTTAATCAGTAATTCAAAAAGTTTTCCAATTGTTGGTAACAAGGAAATAGGCCTGTAGTTGGATACATCTGAGAGATCACCTGCCTTGGGCACTGGGACAATTTCGGCATCCTTAAAGCAGGCTGGAAATACTCCAGCCTGCACAGATTTATTGAAGAGCTCAGCCAAAGGTTCAGAAATAACATTGGAAACTGTTTTCAACATTTTGGACGAAATTTTATCATGGCCTTGGCTATTGCTACTTGGCCTTTTATCTATGGCGTATTTTACTTCACTGGGTGTTATGTAATAAAATGCAAACGTATTTGGTAGAATTTCAGAACCAAAATTGCCAGTAGCCTCACCATTGAGTGCGACTGTGCCAGCAAAGAACTTGTTAAATTCCTCTGCAACCACCTCCGCACTTTCACCATCTAGAGAAAGCAAGGATCCGCCAACTCTAAATCTTTTCCAGCCTTTTTGGCCCTCTCTGAGTAATTCTGTTGAGGAGTTTCCAAAACTCCCGTTGGTCCACATGAGTGTTCCAGCCTAATTGAGACTCTATGTGAACCCCTAAAAATTTCAAGCAATTTACTTTTTTGACTGGTACTTGTATATCTAGATTTTGCACCCCTGATCCAAAACACATCATATTTGTTTTATTTACGTTAAGTGTCATTCTATTTGCTTCAAACCACGTCATCAAATCATCCAAAACATCTTTAACCGATTGGTTGGATATCAGGGGAAATAAGGCTGCTGTATTGTCAGCAAATAGGATAACAAGACTTCGCACATGTTCTGGCAGATCATTAACATAGTAGACAAAGAAAGGGGGCCCTAAAACAGAGCCTTGTGGTACACCTTGGTCAATATGTATTATTCTTCAGAGAAATAGACTTCACCATCAGCACCAAAAATTTTTACTACTTGAGATCTTCCTTTGAGGAAGGATTCTATCCATTCTAAGGCTTTTCCACGTATACCATATTTTCTTAATTTTTCGATCAAGATGCCATGAATAATCATATCAAAAGCCTTTGACAGATCGCAAAACAAACCAGCCATATCTGTTTTTTTATGTAGATTTTCGAGAATTTCGTGAATTAAGTTGTATATAGCACTGGTTGTACTCCTATTTTTGCGAAAACCATGCTGTGAGTTGTTTAGCAGGTCATTTTCGTCAAAAAAAATTGATATTCTCTTATAAAAGAGGCCTTCAAGCACTTTTGAAAAAATAGGTGTTATTGACACTGGTCTGTAAATTTTATCCGGTGTGCCTCGATCACCTTTTTTAAAAACCGGGGTTACCACACTTGTTTTAAGTACATCAGGAAAAGCTCCTTGCTGAACAGATTGATTGAATAATTCTGCTAGGGGTTCGGAAAAACTTTCTCAATTTTTTGTAGAAGAAAATATTTTTTTGTGTTTCTTATTTTTTATAGAAAAAAACTTATAATTGTAGGCCTATCAGCCATATCTACCCTCTTAATTTATTGAAAGAAGCATAATTTTTCCAATTGAAAAAGTCTTATTTATATGTGCTGTCTGAATTTTTTTTTTTTTTTTGAAAAAAAAAACAATTGTTTGAAAGAAAAAAATGCTTTATTTTTTTGGAGAAAAAGTCAATTTTTTCAAGTCAATATTTCCCAAAATTTTTGGAGAAAAAAACTTGTTCGTTTAGAAAAAAATCCAATTTTCAGAATTAATATCTCAATATTGTTTGAAAGAAAAAAATGCTTTATTTTTTTGGAGAAAAAGTCAATTTTTTCAAGTAAAAATATTTCCCAAAATTTTTGGAGAAAAAAACTTGTTCGTTTAGAAAAAAAATCCAATTTTCAGAATTAATATCTTAATATTTTTTAAAAGCAGCGTTAAAAAATTCTCAATTTTTTTAAAAACTAGTTCTGAAAAAAAAAATCCCCTAATTATTTGGAATTTGTAAATGAAAACCACTTTATTTAAAAAAAAAAAAAAAATTGAAATTTTTGGAGAAAACAAAAACTAATTATGTAAGTTGAGTATTTTGAGGGGGAAACTAAATTTTATTTAAGAAAACTTCGAGAATGGTGTAAAAAAAATTACAATTTCTTTGAAAGTAAAGGTCCACTTTTTTGAAAAAAAATTACTTTATTTTTTCAATTCAAAAACTACATGATTTTTATTTTTCATTTTGTAAAGTATGTTTAATTAAATCAAATTTGAAACCTTTCATCAGTTTTGTAATTTTGTTCCTCATGTTATGCAAAATAAAATTTTTAACATTTAAACTTATTAATGTGTAAAAATTCAACTCTCCCATAGGTAACAGATTTGTAGTGAGGGGGGGGGGAGGTTTATATTTTATTGTAATTGTAATTTAATTACAATACATTGCTCAGACAAATTCATAAGAAGGTATCTCAAAATATGATTTTGCTAATTATGTTGTTTTGAGAAAACTTTTTTCATTCGAGGAAATGGAAGTGGAGGGGGATCTAAAATCGTTCTGAGACTCATTTTTATACAATTAGGAGCCACACTGAGGCACGCACTGGCACTAAAAAAATTAAATTTTGAAAAATTTTGATGAAAAATTGTTTTTTTTTCTTATTTTGAAAAATGAGAAGTACACCGCAGGGAGAGATTTTCACAGAGGGGAAAACAAAAAATTGAGAATTATTTTCTCACCATAGGTTACAACTTTGGGGTGGGAGATCAAACATTCCCAATTCGAAAAATAAGGACCACTCTAAAAAATAATTACATAAACGTCAACTCGTCAAACCGGATTTTTGATTCAACTCAAAAAATTTTTTTTTCAAATACGAATCAATTTATGAAATTAAATCAATTTTTAAAACTCATTAAATGGATTTTTAAAATTGAAAGTCAATTTTCATTTCAAAGTTGAATCGATTCAATTTTTATAACTTTCAAAATTTCATAACTTTTGAAATCTTATAAACCATAAAATTGGACCTAATTTTAACAATTTTTTCTAATTAATTTATTTTATCAATTTCCAAAAGTTCTTCAATTTTTCGAAAACTCAACAAAATCCCAAATTTGAAAAGAACCACAATAAAACTATAAAAAATTGCAAAATTTTCACAATTTTCGTCCAAATCAAAAGAATCATTTTTTCTGGATTCGGGTAGCAGGCTGTCAAATTTTTGGGGAATTTTATCAAACTCACAAAGTTTTGCAAAATTTATTAAAAACGACTACCAATCTAAAACTTTTTCTCATTTTAATAATTTTATGCAATTTATTATTTATTTATTTTTTTTGAAATTTAAATACCGCGAGTCAGTTTTTTTGGGGTTTGTCAATTTTTCAAAAATTCGAATAACAATCCTAAATAATTTAAAGCAGTTATTTGTAGTATAAAAACAAAATTCTGACAATTTTATTCAGTTGTAATTTATGTACGAGTATTTGTTAGCACCAAAAAAAAACTGAAATTTTTTATAAATTATTCCACCATTTGAAGAAAAAGAAAAAAAGAAGATTAATTTAGAGCATTCTTTGGTAAGCACTAACAGTATTTTAATTACAGCCGATAATGAAAATCGCGGCAGACCAAAACAAACAGAAAATTAATTACTGGTATTTTGATTAAAACTACGTGCCAAAGACTTCGATCTCGATACGGCCTGCAGATAGAGGAGAAAAAAATTAGACCTGTTGGAAAACCCCACACTTCCGACTTGGAATCAGCGGGACGAGCTAGTTAGAATCGTTAGCAAGCGATGAAGGGTGAAGAAAAAATGAAAGAAATGTAGCAATAAAACGATCTCAAACGAACGAATGTGTGGGAGAGAGAAAGAGGGAGAGAGTTCGTTAAAAAAAAGAAAGGAGTAAAATAAATAACTAAATACTCGTTTATGTGTCGAATAAAATATAAGGAAAGGATGGTAACTAAAATGAGATATGCAAAGGCGAAGGACCGAAGGTGCTGCGACTCCGAGCCGGATTCGGATTACTTAATAGGAAAACTACCGAGAATAAGTTTTGGTTTAATTATTTAACGTATCTGGTATCGACAGGGGGCAAGCAGGGGGGGGGGGGAGAAAAACCACCCGCGTAGAAAACGTATACATCAGCCAGCGCAGAAAAGAAGCTATTCATTCCGAGAAGAGGAAGGAGAAGAGGAAAAAAAACCATACACCGAAAAAGTCGCTTAGACAGATGGGGTGGATAAATATTAAAAGGACGAAATTAAAAGTGCAACATGCCTTTAATCCCCATTTGTTTTCCATTACCAAACCCTTAATGAGTAATGCTCGTGGCTAGGATTATATAACTCCCTGTTTTACATGATAAACCCATTTTCTTCGCTGAGAATCTTTCGTAAGAAACATTAAAAAAAAAACTTCAATGTCCCATTTGTAATACTTCTTTTTTTTTATCCGCCTTTTCTTAATTTTAATTTTAAAAAGTTTACGCCGCTATAACGTCTTTTTTTCAGACTTCAACCTCGACTAGAATCACTGCTGAGTAACTTTTTCTGTCCGTAATTCGCGAATATAAAATATTTTTACTGGTTACTAAATTACCCTGTAGAAGAGTTTTTTTTTTTTTTTTTTTTTTACGTGGACCGAGTCATCGTCGCATTGTAGGCTTTTTACGAGTTAGGTTTTTAAGGGAAAAAGGTAGAAAAAGTTGAGACGCTTTTAACTTATTTTATATGTCAGATTGGTAAATAGGTATTATGAAGAGTTATGCGAGATACTGGAAGGTGTTTTTTTGGATTTGACCTAGATGGAGGTGTTGAAAAAATTTTAGGGTGAGATTGTTGTTACGATGAGGGTTCTGTTTTTTTTTTTCGGTTGGATATGAAGTATTATGCTTGATGATTGGATGAGTTGACTTTTTCCAAGATCAAAGGTGACTAAAAGAAATATTTTACGAGTAGAAAAAATATATATTACACCAAACTGAGAGAACGGCATCAAGATAATATTTTTATTATTAATTCATTTTTTTCAAAAAAAATTATATTCTCAATATTTCTCTACCTACCAAAAATTGAAAATTCAGACTTACTAAATTCTCTTCTCGTAAATTATTGAATAATATTAGGTATTCATTAAGTAAGTAGGTACTTGGACTTACTTGATACGTAAGTAGGAGGTCGATACTTCTCTAAAAGACTTTCCAAACATGAGAAGACGACTTCAGTTGCGAAATAGGTACTTATACATACGTAATTTTCAAGAAATTTTTTTGACGGTTGAAAATGAAATTTTAAATTTAAATTGTTTTGAAAATGAAAAATCTGTGTTGGTTCCTTCCTAAACAGAAAAAAAAAATTGGGTGATACTTTTTGGAAAAAGTAAAATAATTATAAGAAAACAGCAAGAAAAATTTTGGAAAATATTTTTTATTGAAGTCATTGATTGTTGATCAATGATCACAATTTGTTCCCTTCGAATGACAAGATAGGCAACTCATCCATTTTGTCGTTGATATTTTAGAAAGTTGCTACTTATTTTCTTTTAATTTTTGTCTTTTTTTTTTTTAGAATGTGATTTCTCGTCATTTTTGTGCCCTTTTGCTTTTTTTCTTCTTCTTTTTTTACTAATTTTAAAGTATTTTTAAAAAATTGGAAAAATTTTGGGCGAAAAAATGAAAACAGTTTATACGAGATCAAAAAATGATGGTAACCTCATTCTGGATACCTTTTTTGAGTAAAAAAAGTTTATAATATACCACCCAGAAAAATCACTCTGAAGAAATTATCTGAAAAAAAATCTGTCTTATAGGACTAGTTACCTTTTCCCGCCTTTTTTTATCTTAGTCAAACTTGAAAAAAAAAATAATAATAACCCAATTTTAACTGGCACGTAAGTAAAAAGCCTAGAAAAATTTTATTCGAATTAAACTTTGAATTTGAAACATCACCTCAAAAAAAATGTAAAATTACTTTTGATGAAAACTGTAAAATGTTTCAAAATTAAACTTATTGATAAAAAAATTATTTACTTTATTTCGAAAAAATCCCTTTTAGCAAAATTCTAAAAAATGTAAAATATTAAAATATTGATTTTAAATAAAAATTTTTTAAAAATTTCAAACTTGAAAAAAACAAAAATATTTTTGAACGAGATTTCAAAAAGTTACACTAAAAGTATTTAAAAATGATTTTCAAAAAAAAAAAATCAGTAAAATATATCCAGGCCTAAAATTAAGAAAATTGTTTTCCTATGTTCAAATTAAAACTTTTAAAATTAAAAAAAATTCTAAAAAAAAAATTGAGAAAATTTCTCATTAAAATTTTTTAGGATCACGTACATCGAAGTGAATAAAATTTGAAACCTTATCTAGCTATTTCAAAGTTAATTTTCTAAAAAAAAATTATTTGAACGAAATTTGAAAACAAATTTTAATAAGTAATTGTTTTTAAAATTAAATTTGAAAAAAATCGATTTAGAACTAAACATCAATAAATTTATACTTGACAATTTTTTTAAAATTTCTTCATCTTAACCTATTTTTTTAAAATCAATTGACTTTTCAAAAAAATGAAGAAATTGCAATTTTGTGTTTTAAAACAATGGTTTAAAAAATTGAACTAAATTTAAAAAAATTGTGCTTGAATGAAATTTAAAAAGACAAAATTGAAGGAAAAAAACTGCAAAACTGCAAATAAAACTTGAAGAAAAATGCTTTTGAAAATTTTAAAAATAAGTTCTGTTTTATACCTAATAAAATCCAATTTTTTTTCGAACTAAATTTTGAAAAATTCGACTTGAACAAAGTTTCAAAAAGGGGGATTTTAAAATGAAAATGTTAAAACTGTTGATGAGGTGGGGTGTTGTAACTCATTATTAAATAATTTTGGGTTGACTTTTTTTTTACTTTTTTAGATGCAATAGGTTACTAAGTTAGGTAGGTACATTTTTTTTTTCAAATTTCGCTTTGACTGAAAAAAAAACAAATATGTTTACCACCAAATTCAAAAATGTTTTTTATGAAAAAAAAAATCAATATTTTTCCCGCGAGTGTTGGGAGATTTTTTCTCCCAAAAATGATTTTTTTTTAATTCGGGAATTTTTTCAACTTCAGTTAAAAAATATTTCATATTTTTTTCTTTGTTTTTTTGTTCTAAAAACTTGAGAAATAGGTAATTTTATTTGGCAGCAAAAAAGTATTTCTCAAATTTTTGGAACAAAAGAATGGAGAAAAAAAATTCTGAAATAATCCTGAATTTCTTGAAATTGACATTGTAAAAAATGGAACAATAAAAATATAACTATTTCAACTCAATTTTTTTTTAAATTAAAAAATGTAAATTTTTTCCAAAAAAATTGCTCCAGTGTACTTTTAAAAATTTTTGCAAAATAGGTAAGTATTTATTAAACTTTTCTTGAAAGTTTGAACACCATATTGACAAATTGGTGAAAAACTGGAAAAATTGCATAAAATAAGATTAAAAATTTAGAAAAAATTAAACAAATTCAAATGTCATAAATTTAAAAAAAAAAAAAACAAAGATTATAAATTTATAAGTGTATACTCGATTAATATTCATAAAGCATGTCACTTTAATTCAAATAAACAAACAAACAAAATTGAAATATCGAGCAATTAAATAATTTTAAAAAAAGTAAATTCTATATTATAAAAAAAAGGAAAATTATGAAGAAGTGAAAATATTTCTCAAATTGGGGGGGGGGGGTCTTTGATATTTTTGGGGTAATAAAAATATTCTCACTTTTATCAAAGATGATTTTTGTAGAATTTTTTTTTTCAGTGTTAAAAATTCGTAAAAATTGTTTAAAAACCTCCACTTCAATTCGACCTTCGAAAAACCCACCTCATCGATCCAAAATATCACACCGAGTAAATTGTCTTTCCGCGTAGTATTCAAACAGTATTAAATTTTTATGCCATTAAATAAGGCGCGAAACGTGTAAGAAAAGGCCAGGAGGGGTCGAAGAAGCCGCTAGATGTCGTAACGTTTTACGAGGGATTTTTTACTTCTCGCCTCGGATAATGCTCGGTCTTTTGCAAATTATGAAACATGAGATTTTGCTCGTGTACTTATTAGATGCTGCAGCAGTCCTGCTTCACTTTACATTTTCCCTTTTTGCAGTACTACATGACGTCGTCGTAAGACATTTTTGGCGGTAAAATTACTTTTTTGGGTAAATTTAGCAACGCTTACAAATCAATTGTGGTGTTTCAATACGTCGTTGTTTTGTTCCTCCAAGTTGAACGTCGAGCTGAATGCAGATGAGATCGCAATCAGGCACAAAATAGGTTGGAAAATTTTGTCAGTGTGTAAATTGCACCCGTTCAAAAATACTCTTCGCGATTCTCTTAGGAAATAGGTCAACTGGGGGGCGAATATCATTCACTGTCACGGTGCTGGCTTCTGGCACACCTCACACAGTACGCAGAATGAAACCCCATCCTACGGTATGGTTGCAAAAAGAGCAGAAAAACTGCTCGATTCGGCGGCGGCGGCATGTTTCGGTAAAGAAAACACGAAGCATTAATAAGGAAATAATTTAATTTAAAAGACGGCGAATAAAGGGAAAAAACATAGCGGGCGAAATGAGAGACAACCAAAGTGCAGTACCGCCATCCGTTCTTTGGCGAGATTAAATTTAAATAATTCACACTTGTCTCGACAAAGGGTCTTGACAGACGCTGAAAAATAAGTTAACCAGCCGACTAAATTTACGCAACACTTTGCTTTTCGAAATTCAATCCCAAAGGGATCTCCGGGTATCTCCTGTTCTGCCTTTCTGCGTTTCTGCCTTTGCTATGTACGCGAGCTAAAATGAACGAATCCACCACCTTCGTCGATTCAACTTGTCTTTGTCGCGACCAGTTGCGTCGCCAGAGCGTATCCTGATTACGTACGTAGATAGGCTGAACCCAACCCTATCCTAAGTTCGACTGGGACAAATGAAATTTCACTTAGGACAATGTTCCTCGTATACGCAGTTCACGGGCACGAAATTAGACCTTATTTCAATCTCATTTATAACCAGTGAAAGCTAATTTTATCCACCATGAGTGTAATTTACTTTTATGAAACAGAGCTGAAGGGAAAGAAGAGGAGGGGGGATGCAAATAAAAGCAGTAGGAAGATTTGTGAAGACCTCTTGGTTGAATTTATTTTATGATTTCAGCATGAAAAAATTGATTAATATTTAAAATTATTTCTCAAAAACGAATTTTAAAAATCATTGCTCAATGCTCAAATTCGGAAATTTTTTGAAAAATTTACTTACTTACTCCTTGAAAAAAAAAATGAAAAAACTGTTTTCCATCAAAAATTGTCTGAATAATTTTGACAAAGTAAGTTTTAAAAGAAAATTTTCACAAAATCTATGTATTTCGATCAATTTTTTCAATTCTGAAAAATATTTGAAGGAAAAAGATTTTAATGCACCAGCTAATTTGAAATATTCACATTGATATCAAATTTGAGAATATTTTAGAAAATGATACAAACCTAATTATTTTTAACTAAATGCAAAAATAAAATTTTCTTAATTATTTTTTTGTTCAATTTCATTTTGAAAAAGTTGCAAAAAAAATATTTTACTCTATAAAAATTGTTTGAACAATATTATGATATTATTTTTTGACTTTTTTTAAAACACCCTCCATCCCTCCCTCCCTCTCCACATTATTAATACATAGAAAAACATAGAAAATTGGTATACAAATTTAATCATTTACATTTTTTTCAAATTTTTTCAATCCTTGTTATACATTTTAATTTTTTTTCAAATTAATTTTTTAGGTATAAATTATTTTGATTTTAAGAATTAAATTTATTCTGTTTTAATGAAAATAATGACTTGATCAATCAAAAAAAAGACCAATTTTATTATTAAATTTGTGGAAAAAGGTAAAAAAAATTTAATGGATGGCGAAACGGGCAAAAATCCCCTCCCCCCAAGTAACAATTCTTAGAAAATTGTTGTGCAAATTTAATCATTTGTAATTTTTTTTCAAATTTTTTCAATTTTTGTTACATTTCAATTTTTTTGTAATTTTTTTTCAAATTGAATTTTTAGAATAACCTTTTTTAATTTTTTATGAATTCAAATTTCTAATAATTTTTTTGTGATTTTCTTCATTTTTTCAAATAGTTATAGATAAGTAGTACCTAATAATCATTTTTTTAATGCTTCGAATTCTCAATAAATCTGATTTGTTATAAATTTTTGCATTTCTTGTAAATTGTAATTTTTTCAAAATTTTCAATTTTTTGATTTTTTTTAAACTTAGAATATTCTGATTTCTTATGATTCTTTGAAATCAAATTCATTCAATATTTTTTTGCAAAACTGTCTATTTTTCTCAACTTATAATTTATTTTTCTGTATCACTCAATTTTTTTTACTAATTATTATTCTTATATACCTTTAGATTTCCCACTTCTTCGTAATTTCCTATTTTTTTTTTAAATTTAATTTTTGAAATTAGGTAATAGGTAGGTATTTAATTGTTCGATATTTCAATTTTTTAAAAATGCCTTGTGAATTAATCAAGTACTTATCCGTTTATAATCTTTAGTTTTTTTAAATTTTTATTGCATTTTAATTTGTATAAGTTTATATACCTAATTTTCTAGTTTTTTTACTGATTTTTCGAGATTGGTGCTCAAACTTTCAAGACTTTTAACTTTCTCCGATTTTTACTTATCAATGATTTTTTATTCAATTTTTTTCATTTTGTTTGAATCTTAGTTTTAATTTTTTTTTTGATCTTTTTATTTTCAATTTCTTTAATAATTTTTGATTCGTTTACAGGCGTGAAATTATTATTTTTCTCAGTTTCAATTAGTTCTCCTATATATGTTTTCGTTTTTCAGTTATTTCTTAAATTTATTTCTTAATTTAAAAAAATTCTGCCAATTTTTTTAATGTATAATTTTTTAAATCTTTACTTTTTAAATTTACAATTTTTTTTATTTACATGAGTCGTTATTTTACCAATTAGGTATTTCAAGTTTTTTTTCAACTAATTTTTTTCATTTTGAAAAAATCAGCTATTTAATTATTTTTTTTGTTTTTTCAATTTTAATTTCTGCTAATTTTAATTACTTTATTTATTTATTTTTTGTTTTTTGAGGTATTAATATTTCAAAATTGTAAAAATTTTCCAATTTTTACTTTTTTCACTTATCATGATTTTTCCTATTTTAATTTTTTTTTCAATTTCAAACTTTTGAATAAAATAGGTACTCCATTTTTTTAAACTTTAGTTTTTTTCACTTATCAGTTGTTTTTAAATTTATTCAAATTTTTTCTAAACTTTGAATTTTGAATTTTTTTTTAAATTTTCGCTTCTCTCAAATATTTCAATTTCTTTTCAATAAAATACCTAAGTAATCTATTTAAATTTCACTTTATTCGATTTCTAGTGATTTTAAAATTGATTTTAATTTTTTTCAAATGGTAATTTTTTCCATATTTTTTAATTCAATTTTTTTTTTAATTTCTAGTAGGTATCTACATTTAATTTTATTGTTTTAAAATTTCATATTCTTATTTTATACTTACCTACTTATTTTTTTGCGATATTGGATTTTTTTTTCAAGTTGTCATTTTTTAAAAATTTTTAATGAGTTTTAAACTACCTACCCATGTAATTTTTAATTAGGAAGGTGATGGAGTGAATTTCTTGGTTTTTGGTATAATTCCGTTTCATTCTTCTTCTTTTTGTGGGGAGGTGGGGTGAAAATCCGGGCAAAATTCCTTCAATAGGTACTTATACATTTTGCTGGGAAATTTTCGTTCAACATCCTTAGTTATTAAGTAAATTAACTAAGTATTTATTTTTTCCAATTCATTAAACTCACTGAACTTTATTAACTATACTTTTTGTACGAACTAACGAACTGTAAAATAATATTTTCGAAATACTGAAATATTTGATAGCTTCATTGAGATGAAAAATAAAATTAAAAATCCAAGAATGGCGAATAATATTTCAAAATATTATTTACACGTTTTGAAATTAACTAGATACATCAATGGGGCTACTTTTTCTACTTCAGATATAGCCTTTACTACGGGTCAGAGTATTTCTTTTGAAAACAGCAAAATCAGCATCTCATTTTCTTACGCTTAGATCGCAAAGTTACGCTACCCTTGCATTAATATTATTACTCTGGCGAAATGCTTTGATGTTTTTTACTTCTTTTAAATGTTTGACATACCAACGCAGAGAAAATTTTAATTAAAATACTCTGTTCGATTTCGTTTAAACTGAGATTTTTGGGTTTTTTCTTTCGTTTTCTTTCTAATTTTTTCTCTTTTGGTTGGTAAATTTAATTAAAATTTTTCCGGGCAATTATTCCACGATGTACTCGAAACTTCGAGTGCTTAGGTATCTTATGCAGAAAATAATAAAAGATTTATTTTTTTACTTTGGTAAACTTCGAAGATCGTCTATCTCATCGATATTTTAACGTACGTTCTGTATAAAATAGAAATCGAAATTCTCTAAATCACACGTTTTAATATTATTGATCTTGTTTGTTATTTTAATTATAAAACGAATTACTAAATGAAGCGTTTCTACGCGAAAATGGTACGGCAAACTACTTTTAGATTGTGTGATTGGTCTCTTCTCTGTGAGACGAGTAGGTAAAGTACTTTCTCATTATCTTTTAAACCGATGCGAAAATGTGAATAAACATTCGTAAATTCACTTCCTGCATGACGTATGTGTTTTATTCAAGAATCTAGATTCGCTACTAGTGCTACAGTTTGATCGATAAATGGAAATTTCAACTTGGATCGTGAGCGAGGTGACATATTAATCGATTCATCTTAACCTAGATATCGAATTGGAATAGAAAATTAACTGTCGCGCGACAAAATGTTTGGCATTAGGCTATGAAACGCTTGAGAGGATGTGCGATCGATGGATCGTGTTGAAATTATGGCACCAGAACTGGGTAAATATTCTATTTATTCTTTGTGCTGGTGGTACTGTGGCCGAGTATTTGAATGACGAAACGATATTTTGAAATGGATTTTAATTTTAACATCACAATTTTTTATACTATAAACAAAATGTACACGAACTTATCAATTATACAAAATAAACACTGTATCGATCTCGAAAGTACATACAAAATACCTAAACGATAAGCTACGATTGGGGCGCGCTGGGCACCTCGCTTTGGCACTAGAAAAATATTCAGATTTGAAAAAAATTATTATTTTAAACCCTAACAAAAGATTAATTTTGTATAAACGTTTTTCCAAATCTGAAAAATTACAACAAAAAAAAAATACAACAACAACAGAGCTGTGGATTTGGATATGGAATGAGATTTATGAAAATTATGATTTGTTTTGAAATTTTTGATGAAAATCAGGAGATTTTCTCTTAAAAAAAAAAAAAAATCAATAAATAAATACCTACCTAAAATAATCGAGTTTTACTTTTAATTTTTTCAACAATTCCTCCACTAAAATTTAATTTTTTGATCAAAATCATTTTATTAAACTCGTTTTTTTGTTAATTTTTTCAAAAATTTTTATTTTTTATTTATTTTTTTGAATCTGGAAATTGTAACTTTTAATGAAAAAGTAGGTACATTTGAAAAAAAAAAAAAAAATCATTTTGAGACGTATAAATTTTGTTTTGAAATATTTTCACATTTTTCAGGTAAAATTTTTCTTGAATTTGAAAAAAAAAAGTTAAATTTTATATTTTGCCAAATTTTTTAGGTCTGGAAAATTTTTAAAATTGAGTCAAATTTTTGAAAAAATTTAAAAGGAAAATCTCACCTACAATTTTTTTTTTAATTTAAAAATAATATAAATTTTTATAGTTAATTTTAGTTTGTTTTTGAAATTTTGCAAAAATTTAAAATTGGTAATTTTTTCAATTCTGTTATATTTTTCAGATTTTACTAGTTTTTTAAGATTGGTCGTTTGATTAATTTTTACTGTTATTTTTTTTTTTTTTTTCTAGATTGAATAGAATAGATACTTACCTAATTCTTTTAAAAATTATTTTTTAAATTTTGTTCATATTATTTGAAATTTTAATTCATTTTTTTTTTAATTTCAATATTATATGTACATTTTTGAAATTTTTAATCAGTTTTTAAAATGAGAAAAATTTAAGAGAAGAAGTAAAAAGTTTTAACATTTCAGGTTTAATTAATTTTACAAAATATTTCAAAAATACCTAGTATTTGTCAAATTTTTAAAATTGAATAATGTTTTTCTAATTTAGAAACATTAGATAATTTTCAAAATTTTCTGAATTTTTAAAATTCAGTTAAAATTTTTTTTTGAAAATTTAAAATGAATAATGATTTTAGAATTTTAACACAGTGTCAAAATTTAGTCAATTCTTAAAATTCTGCTAAATAAAAAAATAAAATAAAATAAAAATGGTGGCAAATTTTTAAAGCTTGTCAGATTTTCTTAAAATTGGAGAAATTTTCAAATTTTTGTGAAAATTCAAAATTGTGTTTTTTATAAAAATTCAGAATTGTGTAATTTTTGTATTTCAATGCATTTTTGAAATTCGTACAATTTTTAGAATTTCACTCCATTTTTGAAAGAATGTAAAAGTTCAACTTTCATCAAAGAGGAAATCTTCGATATATTTTGCAAAAATTCAAAATTGACCATTTAAAATTTTTTAGAGGTTTGACCTAATTTTGAAATTTGGCAAATTTTCAAAACTTGAGCGAAGTTCCCTAAAAAAATTGAAAGGTTGATTTTTAAAGTTTGATAAATTTTTACACTTCGATGATTTTTTTTTTGCATTTGACAAATTTTCAGAATTCAGTTTTTTTTCAAAAAATTCAATTTTTACCATATTTGAAACTTGGTCACTTAGAAATTTTAATGCATTTTTAAAATTCAGATAAATTTTTGAAAAACTTTCAATGGTAAACTTTTAAAGTTTGATAATTTTTTTTTTTCAATTTTTTACTTGCTCAAAAATTTTTTGTTTGGATTTTTGTTCAAAATTAGAAATTAAAAAAAATTAAAAGTATTTCCTTGTATTGAAAAAAGAAAAAAAATTGATTAAAACTTTCTGGAGTTCCCTTTCCCTCCTCGAAAATATTTCCTTAAAAATTAAAAATTTGGATTAATTTTTTTTGAATTTTTTAAAAATATGTCTTCATTAACTACCTACTTACTTTTTAGCTTTTTTCGTTGATTTCTTTTTGTAGGTATTCTTATTTTTTTCATAAAAATTTTCTTATCAAAATCTTTGCTTAAAATCTACTTTTTGGAAAAAAATTTTAAATTGAAAACTTTTAAATTTTTTATTCCCTACTCTTAAATTTTTAAGGTGTTTCTCAGATTTTTTTCGAAATGTTTCCATTATTTTTCAATTGTCAATTTTTTTTTAGAATCCTAGTTTGCTTTTTTGAGGAAATTGATTTTCCTACCTACTATTTTCTCCTCAAAAATTTCTCTTTTATAAAAATTAACTTTTAAGCTATTGTTTGAAAATTTTTTAGTTCTGTTACCAAGTTTACCTACTTGTTCAATTTTTGCTATTTTTCTGGAAATTTTAGTCCATATTCTCTGACAATTTCTTCTGAAAAATTTTCTTGACGGTTTAGGTTTTTTTTTTTTTTAAGTGAAAAGTTGAAATTTCGTACTTTTTTCGGCATTTTAGTCCAAACATTATCTCTGCATTTTTTTAAATGATAATTTTTGTCTCAAGAATTTAGCCCAATATCAATTTTTTCAATTTTTTTTTTTTTAATTTTCCAGAATATTTTTGATTTTTTTTGCTGGTACCTATGAGAAAATTGATTTTTACGTATTGTTAAAATATTTTTCCAAAGGTTTTTTTCCAATTAAAAAAAAAAAATCATTGTTTCTCCTTTCCATCAATCCATAACCCTGTTTTTCTATCGCATATACGAAGCTTTTCTCAAAAACAAAAAAAAAAAAAAAAAATGCAACAGCTGATAAATACGTTTTAACTACACCTAACCTAATCATAATTAAATTTTCAATAACAAAAAAAAACTACACAAAACAAAACAAAACATAAATGAAAATGCAGCGTTTTACCTATAGAATGATTTGAGGAAAAAAATGCATCTCGCAACAGGCCATCTAATCGTAGACTGTTGCCCAATTGCCATTTCCGAGCTACTTGAAAAATCCAAAATCAGATCTCATATGGCCTACCC
Organism: Balanococcus diminutus; assembly: GCA_959613365.1. Lineage (NCBI taxonomy): Eukaryota > Metazoa > Arthropoda > Insecta > Hemiptera > Pseudococcidae > Balanococcus > Balanococcus diminutus. The sequence continues at coordinate 44,696,291 of OY390718.1, read as the reverse complement.
GTACTCTTGTATCGTCGAACCTGCGAAAAGCTAACTCTGCTGGAGATCTTCCGAACCCAAGTTCAACGATTTGTCCTCTCCTCTGTCAGCATGTTGCTGGTGCCGTTCGTAATGGTGAATGGCGTAAGGACCGTGTTATTGGCGTCTTTGACAGTCTGGGTGAGATTTTGATTGACCATTTGGGTATCTAAGAAATGGGCCGAACCTTTTATTTGGTAGTCTCGATTGGCATTCACGTCGTCGAGATCTAATCCCGTCAAATCAAAGGGTTTATTCGTTAGCCAGTCTGAGACCTGAGAGAAGGCCCCTTTGAACGGTTCCTTGTCGAATTTGAAGGGTTCTTTGTCGAATTTGAACGCATCCTTGAGATCGTTCTTGAGAGGAGGTAGTTCGTTGTTGAAACTGTTGAAGTCGAAGTATTTCTGTCCCAATGTGTTGTAGTCTGCGGGGAATTTATCTTTGAGAGATGATACGCCTGAGCCCAGGTTATGGTCGTCTGAATCCAAATTATGGTCTAGGTTTCCGTTAAAGTCCAAGCCTGAAGAGAGGGTGGGTGATGGGCCATCTAGTCCTTGGCTTGGTTGCTGGAATGAGTTTAGGTTGTTGTCGTTGAAGTCTTGATGAGATGGCTTGAGGTTGGGAAGTTGCTGGAGTGAGTTTAGGTTGTTGTGGTCGTTGAAGTCTTGATGAGCTGGTTTCAGGTTGGGAAGTTTCTGGAATGAGTTGTGGTCGTTGAAGTCTTGATGGGCTGGTCTCAGGTTGGCAGGTGGGGTTGCCGGAGGACCCAGATTGTACTCGCTCAAAGGCGAAGGAATCGGATACCTGTCAGAGGGGAAACGAGTATGCCTCGATGGATACGGAGGATTGTGATAAGGAGCTGGCAGTTTACTGACGTCGTTTCCATAAAGATAAGGACTGGATTGATGTTGGTATGGTTGGTATTGAGCCAAAGGGTGGTATTGCGTCTTGTCTATGTTACCATAGTAAGGAGTAGGTGGATAGTAGGCCATTGGAGAATACTGAGCTTTGTTGTACTGCGGCGAAATCAGCTCGTATTGATTTTTAGGATGAGTAGGATTATAATAAGAAGGAATATAGTTGAAATTAGGTCTATCTCCGACATGACCAATCATATTATAATCAACGTGGACTCGGTTATATGGCGAAACTCCGGCGTAACCTCCCGCGTAAGGCGTCGGATGAGCATCGATAATGGTAAAAGTAGGCGTCGAATTGATCGCGTCCTTCTTGTCTCCGCTCGGACGTATGCCAATGACCGAAGACTGCACCTTGGTCACGAATTCGTTGCCTCCCTTCATAGGGTTATAAGAACGTTGCTGGTTGGACCCAACCATAGGCATCGGATAATGAACATAACGATTGTCCAGCGGAGCTACGTTGGTCGGAGCTCGAGGGATGTCGGGCAATGTAGCGTAGTAAATGATTCGACGACCGGTGTTGCCTCGTGCCTGAGGCTGCTGAAGGTCTCTGCTGCGGCCACTTCGGTACAAGACGTCTGGAGGATACACGCGAAGTACCGGTAGCGGGTGTTTGTCCTCTTTGGTTGTGACGAACTTGGGAGTTTTGGTCGGTTTCCACGAAAAGTCTGGAAGGTCTGGGTCTGGATCTGGTTGACGTTTGAAGCGCCTTAAGTGGTCGGAAGGCGATGTACGGGGGTAGAGCTCGGATGTTTGTTGGAAGCTTAGTGGGTGGTAGGTTGCATGGTCACGAAACGTGTTGTGGACAGTGCATGATTCGGAGATTAGCAGAAACCACGTTAGAAATGGTGTCCAGCGTGTTGCATGACGTGTAGAAAACCTGTAAAAAGAAGGAAAATGTGAATATGCTATACTTAGACTTACGTATAAATTTGGTGTAACCTGAGTTTACCTTACTCAATGTATCACACTTTGTGAATTCATTATTTACCAATTCTCATTTTATAAAGTTCAGAAAATTTTTAAAAATTGAGAAATTTATTTTTGAAAATTTAAAATTATCGAAATGAAAAATTTTCAAATAAATATACCTTATAGGTAATACGTATTCACTTGAGAAAAAATTTGTATTCTTGCAATCATTTTGCATATTTTGCAAAATGAAAAAAATATATATAATTCATAATTCAAAATCTCTTTTTGAGTGAGAAAGAATTTGCAAAAATGAGTTTTTGAATGTTTGAAATGGAGATCTCTCAATAAATTTTCTGAAAATAATTTTTTTTGCAGAATGTTTGCAATTTTTTCTTGCATAAATTTACAAAAATGGCAAATTTTGTAAAAATAATTTTAGAAAAAATTTGTGAAAATAATTTTTTTTTAAATTTGTAAACATGATTTTTGAAAGAAAAAATAATGTGAAAAAAATTTGTAAAAATAATTTTAAAAAAAATTTAAAAAGTAATTTTAAAAAAATTGCAAAAAAATTTTAACAAAATTACTAAAATAATTTTTTTTTAATATTTGTGGAAATTATTTTTTTTAAATATTTGTAGAAATGATTTTTGAAAAAAAAATTGTAAAAAAAAAATTGAAAATAATTTGTGAAAAAAAAATTGAAAAAATTTTTTGAACATGCGATTTTTGAAAAAAGAACTGTAAAAAAAATTGTAAAAATGATTTTTGAAAAATATTTTGTAAAAATATTATTTTATTAAAAATAATTTGAAAAAATTTTTTGTCGAAAATATTTTGAATTTTACTCAAACAAGAAATTTGCATTAATTCATTATTATATTTTGCAAAATGATGAAAAAAATGAAAATATTCACAAATTTGTAGTTTTAAGTAGGAAAAAAATGTTGTTCTTGCAAAAAAAAAGGGTAATTTCAACTTGCAAAATAAAAATAAATTAATAAAGTACCTAAAAATTTGCTATTTTGATCTCAATATTGGCATTTTTTTCTGTTGTTGTTGTTGTTGTTGTTGTATGTGGGTTGTGGCCGGGTGGATGTAAAATTTATTTTTGAAAGACATTGACAATTTCAAATGAAATCTTACGAATGACGAATTTTTTCAAGGTCATTTGCAATTATACTAGAATATAAGTATTTCTTTTTAAAAAAATAGTAAATGTAATTTTTGTAAAAAGAAAAAAGAAAAGAATAAATAATTTTCGAGAAATATTCATAATTTTATTCTTACGAAAAAATTGACGATTTTGACACAACAAAAATTCAAATTTTGCCAAATGAAAAATATTCTGTTCTTGCAAAAATAAATCCAAATCGAAAATAAAAGAATTATCAAGATTGATACAAGCTTCTTCCTTTGAATTTTTTTACAGATTTTACAAAAAATTATGATTTTTTGTTTTTTCTGAAAAATTTGAAAAAATTGAAATCTTGTAAATTAAGTTTGTAATAATTTTTTTCAAAATCTTGGAAATTATGCTTGCAAAACAAAATTGAAAAATATTTGTCATTTTGTTATTACAAAAAAATTGTTTGAATTAAAAACTTGCAAAATAAAAAAAAATAAAAAAATGGGAGCCTTTTTTCAAATTTTTTCAAACTTTACTGAATTCTTTTTTTTTTGAAAAAATCAAAACATTATGAAATGATAAATCTTCAAAAAATCTTGACAATTTTATTATTGCAAAAAATCGAGTTTTATTGTTGCAATAACAATAAAAATATTTGTAATTTTGTTGTTGCAAAAAAAATAAATAAATAAAAAAAGTGCATTGCAAAATTTAAAAAAAAATCAAAATATCTTCAGCTTTGCTTTTGCAAAAAAAAAAAACAAATTTTATGCAGTTTGGTTCTTTTGAAAATTTTTTAAACTTTAGCGAAACACAAATTTTGACAAAATATTTGTAATTCACCCTGGCTTACGGAAGATATGCAATTTTACTCGAATTACTTTTAAAAAATTGAAATTTTATAAAATAAATTTTTAAATAAAAATAAGCACCTAGATATTAATTTGAATTTTACCTCTGAAAAATATTTCAAAGCTCTACAAAATTCGAAAACAATTCAATTTAGTAAACTAAAAAACATAAATTTTAAAATGTTGAAAATTTTCATTTTTTTAAAAATTTTACGAAATACCTATTCAAGTTTGACTTTATTTTTCGAAATTAACAAAAAAATCATTTTTGGAAATTTGACGAAATTTACCAATTTTCCCTCAAAAGGACTTGACTTTGGTCCCTAATGTAAGGCTCAGAATAATTTTATCAACACTCTTAACTAAAATTTGAACATTTTTGTCAATTTTCTTATGATTTGATAAAATCCCCCTCCCCCACAAAAATATGCAAATTCTTTGAAAAATTCAAAAAATATCAAAATTTCTGAAATCTTATCAAATTTTACTTGATTTTGAAAATTTTTCATTTATGAACCTTGAACCTGTTCCCAAGATTTATTTTAAAAATTTTCAGATTTTTCATTAATAAACTTTAAAAAATGAGAAATTCTGTATTTAAAAAAATCTTCACGCCCTCTCTTCCATCTCTAAACAGTTCTTTCTGTTCATAAACTTACAAATTAATTATTTTTTAAATAGTAATTTCATTTATGACATTTTTTTTTCAATCTTATAATTTTTTGTGTTTATTTTATTTTTTACAGATCACTCCTTCAAATGGATTTGGAAATTTGGAATAAGATTGAAATCTCCCCAGATATTGGTAAGTGCTCTGTAGATGTAATTTTTCGATCCCTAAATTATTCACCCCCCCCCCCTCCCTAGTCCCTACCCAAACCCATCTCTGTAATTGTCCATAGTCCATAACTAAGATCTATAATTCTGCCTTATTCACTCACGTGCTCAATATACTGGTCACCTTTTGTAGGCTACTATGTGACTCATTCTCACATGTTTCCGGTCATTCGCAGGTAATTTTCAGCTCCTTAGCGAGTACTTAGGTGCGTTTTTATCGAATGGCAAAGTGCAATCCACTTAAAAAGATGTTTTACTTAGATTTTAGATAGTTATCAACGGTCTTCATCATTAAGCGAAATTATTCACGCGATGAAAAAATGTACGTAGCTGCTGCTCAAGTGCCCACAGATACGAGTACACAGGTGTAGCATCCTAGCATGTCTTTGGATATAGTCGGTGAATATTCGTGACCCTCTCCGCTACCCCTTTCGCCTTCCATTCTTACACCAATGTCCGCAGAATCGGATTATATCAGTTATACCGTTTCCTCGAATGAATCATCGTGCGGCGCGTAATTAACATAGATATATAGGTACATTGCGCGAGAACCATATTAAAGAAAATTAATTCACAAAAAAAATGAATAAATAAAACTCGCATAACGACGCTGTAACAGAATAATTCGTATTACGATGAGAAGGAGATACGAATGACGCGATAAAGAGAAAAAGAGAATGAAAGGAGGGAAATGACCGTAATACCTATATTTACTCGCGATGAAATTTTTTTTCGCCATTTTACTCGCCAAAAAAATAGGATAATTTTTACGATTAAATACCGTAACACGAGGACTTGAAGAACGGTGTAAATTCTTGACAATGACCCTTAGTTAGGTATACTCGTACGTCGTGTATTTGAGCACTTATTTATACGTATACTCAGGCCATAGACGTCGTAGCCAGAGGTGGTGACTGGTATGTTGTGGTTTTTTTTGTGCAATTAAGTATACCTCTCTATTAGTCATAAAAATACTCGGAGTCAGTGTCCTACTCGCATCAAATTGTTGTTGTTTGTATTGTGAAACCGGTTCGCAGCCAGATGCTGAGTTTTTCACTTCTGCTCGCGCCAAATTTCGCGAATTTTACCGAAATGGATGATTTGATTAGGGCAGCATGGGTGACTGGGTCTTGATTTTGTTTAATAAGTCGATGATAATGAACTAAAAATTGCAAAGTGGTTGGAAATTTTCGGATTTTAGAAATTTGTACAATGCAAGTCAGAAGAGTTGGCATTTTTTTTTTCAATTTAAAATATTCTAAAAAAAGTCATACCTAACTCATTTTATTTGAAGATATTTTAAGGAAAATTATTTCCAAACATTTTATTCAGAAAAATAATAGAAGATTTTTCCCCAAAAATTCTGCATAGGTATTTCTTGATAAGAATTAACATTTTTTTAGAACTGATTTCAGAAAAATAATTTTGAAAAATTCTTGGATTTTTTTTAAATCTTCAATTTTTTTTTTTTTTTTTTTTTTTTTGAAACATTGCAAAAAATTCTCGAATGTCCTAACGTCTATATTTCACTCATCCATTTTTTTCGGTTTTTTTTTCAGAAAATATTATTTATTTAAAAAACAATTCTTCAAAAATTTCTCCCTAAAAATCCCTGATGAAAAATAAAACTTTTCATACTTGATTTTTTTTTTGTTGAAATTTTTGTTTAAAAAAAATGTTTTTTGAAGAATTTTTCCCAAAAAAATTATTGATAAGAATTTAAATTTTTTCATTAAAATAATTGAAAAAAATAATCAAAAAAGCATAAATCTGCTGTAAATTCTTGGAATTTTATCTTGAAAAAAATCTCATGATTTTTTTTTCAATTTCACATTTTCCTTCCAATATTTTTTGAAAACTTCATTTTGAAATTTTGGAAAAAAATCTCCAAAAATTCTCTCCAAATTTCTTAAAAAATTAATCCAAAAAGTATGAAACATAGTATAGGTATGCTTTTACTCTGTGACAAAATGTCTAAAAGTCACGAATATTAATTAATTTCCATGGAAATTTAAAAATTTAAAAAGTATAATAAAAAATATGAAAAAGTCATTAAATTTATAAAAAAATTCCAAGTTTCAAAATTCCTGACAAAATGTCGGAAAGTCATCTTTTTAAAAAAAATTTGAATGTCTGACAAAATTTCTGAAAGTCATCTTTCTAAAAAAATTTATGTTTCAGAATGTCTGACAAAATGTCTATAAAATGTCTAAAAATCATGAAATTTCAAAAAAATTTACGTTTCAAAATATCTGACATAATGTCTAAAAAATCGAATTTATTAAAAAATTTCCGTTTTTTATGTCATCCGAACCTAACCTAACACAATTTGGTCTCGGATTTTTGGGTCGGATTTTCCTGTTGGATTTTTAGGTCGGATTTTCCTGTCGTTTTTTTTCCATTTTGGTCTCCGTAAGAGCATATACTACGCTAAAAATTACGGTTGAAAAATTATTTCAGGAAAATTTTCTCCAAAAAATTCTTGTAAATTTTTTCGTTAGGTATTATTTTTTTTTCGTTTGTTTTATATTTCAAAAAAATCTAGGTATTGAAAAACTCTCAAACTTTTTTAAAAATCTCACAGTTTTCTTCAGTTTTTTTTTTTTTTTTTTTTTTGAAAATTTCCTTTTTGAAATTTTTGGAAAAATTCTCAAATGTCTTGAAGAAATCTTTTAATTTGTTTCAAAAAAATTTCTATCAACATTTTACTTAAAAAATATTTTAAAATAAATTTTCTTCAAAAAATTTTCCATAAAAAATCTCGATGAGAATTCAAATTTTTCAATGACAAAAATTATTTTGAAAAATTTCTCAAAATAGCAATCTCCAAAAATTCCTAGAAAATACTTTGCTAAAAATTTGTTTAAAAAATTGCCTACCTAGATATTCAAGAAAAAATTTTCTCCAAGAAATTCTGCTTGAAATTTCTTGATAAAAAATAATGTGAGATTTAATTGATTTATTTTTAAAAATTTGGTTGAAAATTATTGAGGGAAAAAATTATTAAATCTTGAAAAATCTCATCGCAGAATGAAATTATTTGAAAAACTAATTGCAAGAAGAATTTTTATAATTTTTTTTTTGTATAAATCTTATCTACGCTTAGGGTATTTAAATTTTTTTCTTTAAAAAGATGAAAAAATTTCCTTTTTTTGAAAATTAAAAAAAAAATGAAATGATTCAGTACCCGACAATTTTTTTTAAATAATAATTCTTTGTACAAATCTCTCATTTTTCTTCAGATTTTAAAAAATCATTGTTTTGAATTTTTCAAAAATTTTCAAAAATCTTAGAAAAGATTCGTTTAATATTTCTTATATTTCTTCCAATTTTTTTAAAGAAAATCATTTTTTTTTAATTTGAAAAATTAAATTTTGCTTGAAAATTCTCTATAAGAACTGAAGTTTTTGTTTTTAATTTTTTTTTGTACCTCAGAAAAATCTGACGATTTCTTTTTCTTTTTAATCTGAGTAAAACTTTTTTAGAAACCAGACCCACATTTTTCTATTTTCATTCTTTTCCTTTTTGAAAAACTTTGAATTGTTGTTAAAACAATTTTTTGTACCTATACACTTTTTTCTCATTTCTTGCCAGATTTTTTATTTAAAATGTGATTCATGAGAAAAAATTTCTGTAGCAATTTTTTCAAAAATAACTTGAATTTTTATTGTTTGAAAAGTTCATTAAAAAGTGCTTTTAAAAACTCTCATATTTTCTCTTCAGATTTTTCTGTTTAAAATTTTCATTTAAAATTTTGGGAAAAAGTCAAAGTGCCTATTCAAAAAAAATCAAAATTTCAAAAAAAAATCCCAATTTTCAAAAGAAAATCTGATGATACCTATAGGTAATGAGAAAATTTCAATTTTTAGGTACAAGAAATTTTTTTGAGAAATTTTTGAAATTTTTCATGATCTCAAAAAAAAATTCTTGTAAAAATTGAAATTTCCTCATTTTATCATCAGATTTTCTTTTGAAAATTTTTCTCAAAAATTTTTGGGAATTTTTTTTGAAATTTTGATATATTTTTTTGAATAGGTAAGTACGTTTCTTCTATTTTTCCAATTTCTTCAAAAAATTCAGTTGAAAAGATTTTTCCATGAAAATACTTTGCTAGAGCTAAAGATTCTTACGATGTTTTCAAAGCTCATTTTTCTTCTGATTTTTTTTCTATTGAATTTTTTTAAAAGAATTCTCTGATTTCTTTTCAGCAAAAAAAAATGTATTTTCAATTTTCATGTCTTCTAAGAGCACCTCGTTGAATTTTGGAACTCAATAATTTTGGCAGTGGGTTTCTTATTGAATTCCTTCAATTTCAAAAATAGGCATCTCAACGCGATTAGAACTTAGAAGTTTTGAATGCAGTGCTGCCAATCGATTTTGCCAAGAAAATACCATTTTTCAAACCCCTGTAGCGCCTTCTTTCGCAAAGATAGGCACCCAATGTGTACAATTTTTCTCAGTGGTACTCGATTATGTATTCTGAACTCAAATGTTACCATCGCTCATCGCGGACACCCTCTATGTGAACGAATGAACGGCATAGTTGTGTTATTTGCGCATTCAGTCATCGTGAAGATTTCCAAGATGAGTTTAGCACGTTAAATTGGGATAAAACAGTGGAGAAGAAACGAGAGGAGTGTTTTTTATTCGTTGATTCACGAGTAAGATAAGTATCTGGGAATAAAATGGTAGTATCAAGTCACAGTTGATCTAATTGAGAAGAAAGTTACAATGGGTAATTTGTATATGCGACCGACGAGGTTCCAGTCCAGGTGAAGGCAATGAAAGCAGAGTGGTGTTGGGAGTGAAAAAATCTCACGAGGAGAGAATTTTAGCAATTTTAGTGAAATATTTGCGAGCAAATTTTTTGAGCTCGGTGCTTTCTTAGAAATGAAAAATAGCAAAAGAATGTGCAAGATCGTTGTAAAATCCTTTCAGGAGACTGAAAATTACTAAAAAAAAAAAAAATTAAAAAAAATTTGAAAATACCAATATAATTGAGTTGTTTGCGGGAGGAGAGGGTGAGGGGTTCACATATTACACTAATAACTCATTTTCTGAAGACAAAAAAAGAAATAAAAGAATAAAACCAATTACCTCATAATTATTTCGAAAATGACGCCAACCACAGCACACCATGGGCAGCACAGGTGGCTCAAAAAAGTTAAAAAACTCAAACGAGCAAATCAAATCTCAAGTAGGTATTTTACTGGATCTTGAAGTTCGAACGCACCACACAACAAATTCATTCGCGAAATCGCAAAAGCCACTTGAAACAGTTGGAAAAACGACGACCAAGACAACGAACCAGTTCACTCGTCGAGAACATCATCCACTAAAATGATAGGTAATCTGTGACCCAGCTTGGTGCGGTCTATTGTCTCTCTCTCGTAGTTCGTATCCTACTCACCTGTCTTCTATTTACGATGCACCTCTCGCCGGCCTATGATCCTTTTTGGTAGATTATATTTGTATTTGCCATTCTCTGTGAACCGTTTAATCATAATATTCGAAGGCGTGTGCCATGCCGGCGACGACGACGATATTACGTTCTTGGCTAAAGCTCGTCAACCGAGACGTCGTTGTGACGATTCACGTCGATAATGCGCAGCTCTAGGTAATTACATACTTCTATTTTTTTTTTTGCTGTTTCTGTAGCTCTTTTTACGAGTTCTTGGTACTCCGACGATTGATGGGTAATTACGGCTTGATTTTTTCCCTTTTTATCGTCTAAGGAGGAGGTATGATGTGAAAATGGTGGACGAATTTTTTTTCAGTTTTGGGCTGAGAACGAAGAGAGAGACTGTTTGAGTAAATTATTGGCTTGAATTGAGTTCCGCGTTGGTTGGTAACCTTGTTCGAAGTTAATTGGATGGGTTATAAGTTGTGAGTGTTTTGAAATAATGAGGAAATTTTTTCGAGATGTCACGTGGAGGAATTTTTGGAGTTGGAGAAGTCGAATAATTCAAGTACACGATGAAATTTTTTAGAAAATGGATTTTATTAAAAATTAAATTTGAGAAAAAAATGTCTTAATGAAATTACCTGCTTGAAAAAAAACTGGACCCCCTTGATTGTATGAAACATAGTATAATTATGCTTTTACTCTGTGATAAAATGTCTAAAAGTCACGAATATTCATTTCCATGGAAATTTAAAAATCTAAAAAGTATAATAAATAAAATTTCTAAAAAAATTTCCAAGTTTCAAAATGTCTGAAAGTCATCTTTCTAAAAAAAATTTCCAAGTTCAAAAATGTCTGAAAGTCATCTTTCTAAAAAAAATTTAAAGTTTCAGAATGTCTGACAAAATATTAAAAAGTCTAAAAGTCGTCTAAAATAAAAGTCATCTTTCTGAATTAAATTCCAAGTTTCAGAATGTCTGACAAAATGTCTAAAAAATGTCTAAAAGTCATAAAATTTCAAAAAAATTTACAAGTTTCAAAATGTCTGACATAATGTCTAAAAAATCGAATTTATTAAAAATTTTCTGTTTTTTATGTCATCCAAACCTAAACCTAATGTATCCTGACCTAACCCAATGGTGTCGGATTTTTGGGTCGTTTTTTTCCATTTTGGTCTCCGTAAAAGCATATACTATGCTAAAATTGATTCAGTCAATCGAAATCGAAAACTAGTCGAGTGGCAAAAAAAAGACGGATCTATCGTTATCGAAAAATTGATCTATTTTGCTGAAAATTGATCGAATTATCAAATTGAGGAACTGAACGATTTATCAAAATTAAAAAATTAAATAATTTTGAAAAATTGAAAAATTAAATAATTTTGAAAAATTGAAAAATTCATTGTATTTTTTTTTAAATTGAAATATTCGGTGATTTTTTAAGATTGAAAAATTCACTATTTTTTTTTAAATTGAAAAATTCACTGATTTTTTTAAAATAATTGAAAAATTGATCAATTTACTAATTTAATGAACATAAATTCAAATTTCCACCAAATTAATGGAATTTGTCTCGAAATGATTACACCAAGAAGTCCTACCTACAGTTTGTTGTAAGATTGAATTATACGAAAAAATTGCCAAAGCTGATGAAAATCGAAAAATTTTATTCTAAATAATTTTTCAACACATAAATTCAAATTTCCAAAAATTTAATAAATTTTTTCCTGAAATTATTATTCCAAAAGTCTGGCGTTCTATTAGGGACGAAAATCGAAAAAAATTTATCACAAAAATACTCAACTCATGAATTCAGATTTGTAAGTATTAAATTGAGAGATTTTTTCAAAATTAGGTATTAATTCATAAGTCCTACAGTTGTGAAGTTGAATTTTATAAAAAAAATTGCCCAATCAGTTAAAATTAGAAAAAGTTGATTCTAAAAAATTTTGCAATAAATAAATTCAAATTTCCACGAAATTTATTGCTCCAGAAGTTCTAAAGTTCTAATTTTGAATTATATGAAAAAATTGCCGATACTGATAAAAATTGAAAAATTTTATTCCGATTTTTTTTTCCAACAAATATGTACCTACTACTTACCTATAAATTTCCACAAAATTGTTGAATTTTTTCTCGAAATTATAACTCCAGAAGTTCTCCAGTTTTAGGCTTGAATAATTATTCGAAAAAATTACCAAATCTGATGAAAATCGAAAAATTTGATTCCAAATAATTTTTCAACACATAAATTAAAATTTCTACAAAAAGTGTAATAAATTTTTCCTTGAAATACGAAAAAATTTCTAAAATCACGAAAATCGAAAAATTGTATCCCCCCAAAAATAACAACTCATGAATTCAAATGTTAACCAAAATAATGATTTTTTTCCCTCGAAATTATGACTCCACAGATCGCCCAATCAACTAAAATTGGAAAAAATTGATCCCAAAAAATTTTCAATTAATAAATTCAAATTTTTACCAAAATAATGATTTTTTTTCTCGAAATTATAGGTAACTCCAGAAGTTCTCCAGTTGGAGGGTTGAATTATTCAAAAAAATTGTCAAGTCTGATGAAAATCAAAAAATTTCATTCAAAAAAAATATTCAACTCATAAATTCAAATTTGCACTAAATTAATGATTTTTTTCTCGAAATTAATACTCCAGAAGTCCTACAGTTGCAGCGTTGAATTGTTCGAAAAATTGCCAAATCTGATGAAAATCGAAATGTTTACTTATTTCACAAAATGTTTCAACAAAATGAATTCAAATTTCCACCAAATTAAGGATTTTTTTTGTTGAAATTATTAATTCAGTAGAAAACCTACAAAAAAATCCCAAAATCTATTAAAACCAAAAAAAAAAAAAAAAAATTAAACAATTTTAACGAATAAATTTAAATTTTCCCAAAATTATTGATTTTTTTCTCGAGTTGAAATTACAGTAAATTAATCGATTCAACAAAAATCTTCGTATTAATCGTAAAAAAATCACCTCTGATAAATTCTGGCATAATTTTCTGTCTCATTCGAAAATAAATCCAACTACAAAATTAATTAAGTAATAAATAATAATTTATTCGATAATACGAGTAAATTCTTTACATAACATATCAACGTGAACGTGATTTCATAATAAGGAGGAAAAAAGAAAAAAAACACAATAATGGAAAAATTTAACAAAATAAATAATTTTTTTTTTTTTTATTGAAACAATTGACCGTTGGAATACGAATCATCTCAGGCTAATTTCAATAGATTATTTTTTACTTCATTCAACACCATCGAACCGACTACCATTTTTTCGCAATTTACGGTTATGGAAATTTTCTTATCTTCTTTCAAAACGACGGTCAATAATACCAACGAGAGAGATGCCAGAGTTTGAGCTGAATATCTGAAAAGTACAACGAAATGATAAGTATTACTTCAGGAATACGTGTTAAGGGTATTTTTGCGAAATAAAAATTATAATTGGCGAGCAATTTATACCTTAAAATAGACGGATCGATGGAAGATGTAGACGCGAAATTGGCCACTTCGTAAATATACTGCGATATCTTGGATTTGTCGTCGGTGCCAATTGTAATATCAGCGTTATGTTCGTTCATGCCTTTTAATTTAGCTACGAATGAGAGAGAGAGAAAAAAGGAGAAACCATCGTTAGAACGAATTCGAGAAAAAAAATGGCAAGTTTCAAATTCGATAAAAGTATTCACCTTGCTCTTCGAGGAAATTCGATTCGGGCATGGAAACAGCCCTAAGTAGCTCGCCAACTGGAGCCTTGAACGAAATATTGGCTTTCATGGCAATCTCGTCGCAATTCCATAACACTTCGAAGGATATCGGTTGCGTAGAATCGTTGAAATTTACTCCCAAAACAACATTTCGCTTCTCTGTCGACATTAGCGAAGCTACCGGAGGGAATTCGTGCATCGAGATGTTCTTTCCGAGATTCTAAACACAAACAGGAAGGTAAAGAAAAGATTTCCAGGAAAGAATAATACAAGATTATGAAAGATTACCTTTTGACCAACTTTGATATTAGTCAAAGTATCCGAATGGTGATTGACAAGTATCAATTCGATGGACACCATTGAAGAGCTGTAAGGATGTGGAGATCTGGTGAATCTGCCTTGAATGCTCAGCTGGCCCGAGCTATTGATTTTATTCAGTAATTCCCAAGGTTTATCAGAAACGTAAACTGCTCCGACGAACTGTAAATTGGAATTATTTATTATGCGAATCATCGAGATTGAATTTTCGAATATTTCGAGACCGATCGATCGTCTCGTTTACGTACCTGAATCGCAGATCCCGAATTATTCGTCGACGAAGCCGGAGTAAGTGGAGATAGAAACGAACTCGGAGTCATTACAGGCGTTGGAGCAACTAAATAAAGAATTTTGCCTATTTAATAAAATTCAATTGAACGGAAATGAGTAAAAAAAACACACGTACAATTGTCCAATTCCAATAAAAGGTCGATATTGCTAGATTTCTGCTTCTGAGCCGAACTAGACTCTCGTTTAGTCTGCTTGGCGGGCTTTTTAACCGGTTTACGAGGTTCAGGTTCGCTTTCTTCTGAACTGGATTCTTCTTCGCTCGAATCACTGTCGTCGCTACCGTCGCTGTCTTCAGCTTCGCCGGAATCTTGTTTGGATTTTTGAGAATCGGATTTCTTAGTCTATGAAATGAAACGGTGTTTTGAATGAAGAATGTTAGAAAATTGAGCTATTCGTGGTATGAAGTACCTTGGTTTTTTTGAAACCGTATTCAGGGTTTTCTGAACCGCCAGAGTTGTCTGATTCGGGCTCGCTGCTGTCTTCTCCACTGTCTTCGCTTTCGTCACTGTCGTCGGAATCTACGAGAGTAAAATCGTCAGTTTTGAGAAGTTCTTTGGCGATCATAGAGACAAAAAATATGGGTTACCTTCGTCTGGAGACGACGTATTGTCCGAATCAGAGTAGAATGATTTCTTCTTATTAATTGATATCTGTTTCTTGGTTACTTTGGGCGTGTTATCAGTGGGCACATTACGTACCGAAGGATCCGGTTGTAATTCTGGGAATGATGGTAAATCGTGGTATCCGACAGCTCGAGCGTTGATATAATGAGATAACGAGCCCATTTGAAATTCTTCCCTATCTGTAATTTTAAATCAAAATTTAGTTGATTTTTTATTAAAGGATTTTTTTTTCTGATAGAAAAACAAACCTATGAATTTGGAGACCAACAAAGGAGCTGGTTTATTGGCTAAAAATATATCTCTAGCTTTGGCTGTAATCTTGTTGTCTTCGTTTTGAGGAAATAACACCTGTCGCAGCAGTCTAGAGCGATCCCTGATGTCGTAATTTTGATCGTAGCGTGCTAAGGTCAAAACGTACTGGCAGAGTAGCTTGGTTTGCGCTTCGTTGGTGAGGAATAGTTTAACTGCCAGGTTAAGTATTTGCAATTTGACGATATCCTCCTGTAAAATAGACGTAGATTTTATTTAAAAATGACTTATGAAATTCTTGATCACAGGGCCTGGCAACTTGGCATTTTCAAGGGTGTTTGGCTCGATTTTTCCTTGAAGGGTGTCTGCTTGAAATTTTTTTCTTCGAAAGAAATTGAAATACTTTTTCTCTAAAAATTTATATATTTTTTTCTTTCTTTCTTTAGAAAAAAATTAACTTCAAAAAAGTTGAGAATTTTTTACTAGAAAAAAAATGTAGATTGCCCCCCTCCCAAAAAAAAATTGAAAAATTTGATATTTTGAAAAATTCAGAAATTTTTTCTCTAAAAAAATTAAAAGATTGAATCTTTTTTAAAAAATTAAAATTTAACCCAAAAATGGAAGGAATTATTTTCACTAATAAAAAAAAACAAAAATAAAAACAGTTTTCTCCAGAAAAATTTGGCAATTTTTTTTCTCTCAGTCAATTCCTACAACATTGAAACTGCAACAGTGTTGGAAATTTTTTTCGAAAAAAGCCAGACTTCTTCTCTTTAAAACAGCAAATATGCAGATATTTTTTTCTGCGAAAAATTGTAAGATTTCATTCCAAAAAATTGAAAAAAGTTTTTTACTCAGAAAAGTTTTTGAATTTTTTCCACTAAAAATGTGAAAAAAAAATTTTACTCCAAAAAAATTTAGGAACTTTTTCATTAAAAATATTTATGGATTTTTTCCAAGATGTTTTTAACAAAAAATTAGCCCCCTTTCTCAAAATGAAAATTTTTTCACTCAATTTATTCCAAAAATAAATCAGAAATTCTATTACAATTTTAAAAATATATATATTCTACTCTAAAAACATTGAAGATTTTACACCAAAAAATTTAGGGAATTTTTTCCTTCAAAAATTTACCCTAAACAAATTAAGATCTGTTTATTAAAAAATGAGAATAAAAATTGATTTTTCTCCAGAAAAATTTTGAAGGTTTTCTCAATCAATTTAGGATGGAAATTTTATTCTGAAAAAATTATAAGATTGAAATGATTTCATCCCAAAAAAGTTGAAAATTTTTATTGCTTCGAAAATAATTGAGGAATTTTTTCATCAAAAATTTGGATAAAAATTTTTAATCCCCAAAAAATTGAGCTATTGTTTTCATTAAAATATAATGTTTTTTTCCAAGATTTCTTTCAAAAGAAAATTGGAACCTCACCCCCTCAAAAAAAAATCACTCAATTTTTTTCAATTCAGATTTTTTTTCCCGAAAAAATTCGAAAATTTATATTAAAAAAGTTGAGAACTTCACACAAAAGAATTAGGCGAAACCGTTGATTTTTCTTCCCGAAAAAATCCAGAAATTTTTTATACAAAAAATTGTAAGATTTACCTAATTTCAAAAAAAATTGAAAAAGTTTTTTACTCCAAAAACAATTTTTTCTCCAAAAGTTGGGAAAAATCTGAAATTTTATTTCCGATAAAATTTGGATTTTTTAACCAAAAATTTTGAAAAAAATTTCATTCAATTCATTTCAAAAAATTGTCATTTCTCTTGCTTATTGAAGATTCTGATTTTTTTTCTCCGGAAGTAATTGAAAGATTCAACCCTCCAAAAATTAGAAGTTTTTTACATTTTTTTTTTTAAATAAAAAAAGTTGAGGTTTTCCTTTTGAGAATTGAAAAAATCTCCCAATTTATTAATAAAAAAATACCAACTCCAAAAAGACAAGTTTTCTTGTACAAAAAAATTTGAAGATTCAATTTAAATTTTTAGAAAAATTTCGAATTTTTTTTCTTCAAAAAAGCAAAGATTTTTCTGATAAGTTAATTCCAAAAAAATTTAGAATTTTTCCACTCCAAAATTCAGGGATTTTTTTCTCCAAAAATTTGATTTTTTTCTTCTTTCAAAAAATGGATTTATTGCTGCAAAAAAATGTTGAGATTTTTCTCAAAAAAGAAATTACTGTCTGAAAAAATTTAATGTTTTTCTTCTTGCGAAAACTATTTTTTTCATTTTTAGAGTTTTTTGGGGTGTAGCACTGTAGCCCATTTCACCTTTGAAAATTTGAGTGCAGCACGAGCACCCGAGCCATTGCCATGTTGCCAGTCACGAGTATCAAAAGAGTGGGTAATTCACCTCATTAACGAAACTTTTAGCCATTTTACGCAACACATCCGGGGCTAGCTTCGGCACCAAATGAGAATACTCTCCTAGTAGCCATAAAATAGAAGCTCGAGCCTGAGGTACGGTGATATTATCTACCAATTTAGCCATATGCTTAATAATCTCGGTATGGGCATTCGGATGAGTCTGCAGAAGTTTCTTGATCACGACGACGCTCTCAGCAACAACAGCTTCTGCAATTTTAAATAAGAAAGTCGACGAATGAGTTACCTACTCGAGTGACTAAATCTCTCAAACACAATACACGAATCGAAATTACCATCTCTATTCGAAAGCATGGTAACCAAGCCATTCAAGCAGCTATCCCTCACCTCCTTGATATCGGAAGCGCAACTACAAAGACAAAAGCGACAATTACGATTATTCAACGACTAACGCGATGTCTGGAGAAAGAGAAACCGAATATCTTACCGTCCGATGGCATGAACGGTCGCTGCGACGAATTGTTTATCTACGCTGGAAATGTAGGTTTGGAATTCTCGTAAAATTATCGAGATGTTGGCTTCGGTGGCAAGACTGGTTAGGATTTCTAGTTTTAGGATTTTTATATGTGTTGGGTCACTGGTTCGGACGAAGAAACTTTTTAAAAATGATTCGAAGATTTCCTAAAAATTAAACATAGGTTGAGAAATTATAGCAGGGTGGATTTTTATCTGTAAATAAAAAAGGTATCTTACTTTACGACTGATTGATATGGAAGCTATACAGTTTAAAACTACAGATTGAACTTCTCGATGCGATCGTAACAATCTGATTAATGATTTTGCCATTACGGTTACGTCTGATTTGGGTGCTAAATGATGATATAGTTGGGCAACACTCATGACGACCTGGAAATTTAATCAGGAGGGTTATTCAATGACAGACTCAGATAAAAATTTAAAAAAGAAATTATAAATACCGCAGCGTTTCGACTTTGTAAGAGTGGGCGTGCACTTCTAAGCAGTAATTTGTGATCAGGATCTAAAATATAGGTTTTCTTTTTGGGTTCTGTTTCAGCCTCAGATGTGGAATCGTTTTCGTAAAATGATTTATTATTTTCGGATTCTTCGTCGGCTTCCTGAAAACGAAAGAACAAGTAAAAGGTGATCTGGGAAAAGTAGTTGTGAGCCAGGTAAGTGGTAGAATAATTACGTTGATATTTGGATCGGTGAATTGCGTTCTTGCGTATCTGGTGAGCATATTGACGATGATCACTTGGCCCCATTCGTCTACGTCGACGAGTAAATTGCACAGTTTTCGGTAATTTTTATGGATTAGATCGATACGTTCAGGGCACACCTACGTGACAAGAAATGAGGTGTGAAAAGACCACATTTTTATTACGATTCCTGATTTTATGTATTATTAGTGTACCTCTTCGAAAGCCATAACAGCTGACCCAACGACCAATGTGGTTCGGTCTGAAAGTAATTTATCGATGACTAAAATCAGCTCTTCTTTTTGCTCCGGATCGAGACTATAAAAGAAAGGGTTACACAGTTTTGAAATAATTTGATAATTTAAAGCAATGGGGTGATTATCGTTCGTACTTGTATAATTTAGGAATAGCATGGGCGGCAGTTTTTCTCACATATGGAGACATATCAGCTGCGGCATCTTTGATAGCCAGCATAACTATTGGTACGATCATAGTCACTCGAATACTAGACAATACTCGTAAAGCTGAACCTCTGATAAGTTGATTAGGATCCTGAAAATATTCATTTATTAAATCTTGGTACGGTTTTTTAGAACTAAAATCAATATGATTACTTTTAGAGCCCTTTGAAAAGTAGAAATCGAAAGTAACGCTAGATCTTGCTGTTCTTCGGCGTAACGTACGAGATACACGTAGACGAGTTTCTTGACTTCGATATTTTTCGATACTACGTTTTTCACCACAGCTGGAAACAGCCCCGAGGCGTCACGTCCTTTGGCTATCATCTGTGTATTGAACAATTCGATTAATTGATTCGTATAACGACTAAATATAATAAAAGATACGAAATTGTTTACCCCAATGATACGCTTCATCGCCTCCAACTTCATACTATCCTTGTTCACATCTAACATCTGTTTCAAGTCATCGTGCCTAAAAGCAAAATAATCGACATGATTGGTTTATCGTGTAAAGTGTAATCGTTTCCGGAAGACTTACTTTTTATAATCCGAGTGGAAAAATCCACCGGATGCTGGATCGGTGGCATATTCGATGTCCGATACTCCTGGTATCTTTTCGTTACCACTGTACGAGCCGTTCGTAGCCATGGTTGATGTTTTAACTTTAAACAGCAGAAATACCTAGCATAGTGAGTGAATGGAAAACCCCAGTATTAGTGCGTGCAACTTATTAATTATGGTTAGAGCGCGAGTGAAAGGTATAGCCATGTAGCAGATGGTGAGAAAACTTACCGACGTGGAGTTGCGAAAAGGGGGTTACGTACATTCAGTTTTTATGATGATCTGAATGGTTATAAATCATCCTTCATTTTTACGCTATAAAAATGAACGAATTGTAGATCTCTGAGGCAGCAAATCTCATTATTTTGCCAAATTTCAATTTCCCTAAAATAATTGAATTAATTTTGATCGTTGATGATAACCATCATGATAACAATTTAACAAAAACTGATTACGTCATGTTTACCCTACTTTGTTCAACTTACTGGTTCTCGGCCAATCAGATTGACCATTTCGTGCTCACCAGGATCGCTAACATCGCCGGCAAACCACGAGGATAAAATACATTATGGCTTATGAGGGAAGTGTAGTTTCTTCAATTTTCAACAAAAATGAGATAATTTACGGAAAATTTTGTAAGAACATTAATTAAAGAAGAAAAAATTTCCTTTCCATTAATATAAAATTTATTTTGATTCGTCAAGTGATTACGGATCTGCGGATGTTTTTTCTTATTTGTTTTCAACTTATCGAAATTTCAATTATAAATTAATCGAAAACTACTCATTTGGCAAAAAAATGTTTTCTTTAAAACTTGGAGTAAATTTAATCCTCTTTCCAACAGTATATTAGTGAAATCGGTAGCTTTAATATTTACGCTACCAGCCTTACTTGAAAGTTGAAAAATAGTATTTCAATCTGACAAACACCTGATCTGAATGTTCAGTTTCAAAATTGTATGGAAAGGAAGGGTCTAATCGAAATTTTTATAATTACAAAACTTATTTCTCGAGTATTATTCTACAACTTGGTTTGAAATTTTTTTCAATTTGATCCCCCCTCCCCCTCTAATTTGGCATATTACTGTTATAAATGTGAAATAGGTAGAGGAAAAAGGGGTCCCACTGAAAAAATTTTAAAACAAAATTTGTAGGATAAAATATAAGGTATATTTTATGTTATTATAAAAATGTCGATTGGGCCCCTCTCGGCTCTTTCCTCCCAATTTTTATGTATAAGTGTCTACATTGTATTATTATGCAAAATAAGAGGGGAGGGAGGTGTTCAATCGAAATTTTTGTAATAACATAAAATATACATTATATTTTATCCTACAAATTTTGTTTTAAAATGTTTTCATGCCAAATTAGAAGGGGAGGGGGGATCAAATTGAAAAAAATTTCAAACCCAGTTGTAGAATAATACTCGAGAAATAAGTTTTGTTATTATAAAAATTTCGATTAGACCCTTCCTTTCCATACAATTTTGATACTGAACATTCAGATCAGCTGTTTATGAAACTGAAATACGAATTTTCAACTTTCAAGTAAAGGATCGTTCACAATGGACCTTAACTTTTTACTTTAACTTTAACCAGCTAAAGTTAAAGTAAAAAGTAAAAAGCAAAAAGCAAAAAGCAAAAAACAGTCAAAACTCCTACTAACCAACCATTTTCAAAACGATTTTAAGCATAAAAAAGCTTAAAATTCATTTTGGAAATGGTTGGTTAGTAGGAGTTTTGACTGTTTTTTGCTTTTTGCTTTTTGCTTTTTACTTTTTACTTTAACTTTAGCTGGTTAAAGTTAAAGTAAAAAGTTAAGGTCCATTGTGAACGATCCTTTAGGCTGGCACAGTGATGCCGGAACGTAACGATAACGGTAATGAAAAACAAAAAATAACGGAATTTTTTTCGTTACAAGTAATGGAACTGTAAACTGTAACGGAACTTTATTTTTTTAACAGAAATTGTGTAACGAAATAATAACGTTACAATAAAATGGTCTTTATGTTACGTAACAAATAACGAAAAAATTTCGTTACGTTCCGTTACTTTTTTTCAGTTTTTTTTGTATTGCCTGCACTGCCAACCGCAGAAAATGTTCTTTTGGTTCGTTGTAACTCTTGAAAAATCTTAATTTCACTTACACTTATGTGTAGGTACTATGGTACTGCCAGGCCCTTGTAACGTTATTTTTTCAATTAACGTTATTTTTTTCGTTCCGTTCCGGTTTTTTTTTTGTTACAGCGTAATTTTTTCAGAAAGTAGGTAGCAACACCTCCAAACTTGTATTATTTTCTTCTTAGTTCTTGATGTTTATTTTATTCTATTGGACTTGATAGTTATTAATTTACATTGAAAAATGAAGATAGCAATTTTTTTATGATTTCTGGCTATTTCGGAAAAAATTACGTTGTAACAAAAAAACCGGAACGGAACGGAAAAAAATAACGTTATTTGAAAAATAACGTTACAAGGCCCTGGCGGTACCATTTTTGTTCCAAGTAACGTAACTAATAACGAAATTCAGAATTTTTAGTTACAGTAACGGAACGAATACCGTAACGGAAAAAAAATTTCGTTACTGACATCACTGGGCTGGCAGCGTGAATATTAAAGCTACCGACTTCACCAATATACCGTTGGAAAGAGAATAAAATTTCCTCCAACTTCTAAAGGAAACATATTTTTGTAATATTGGTAGTTTTCGAATAATTTAAAAATTGAAATATCGATATGTGAGGAATAATTAAAAACATATGTCCTGAGAACCGTAATTACTTGACGAATCAAAATAAATTTTATATCAAAAGATAGGAAATTTTATCTTCTTCAATTAATGTTCTTACAAAATTTTCCATAAATCATCTCATTTTTGTTAAAAATTGAAAAAAACTCCTCTTCCCTCATAAGCTATAATGTATATTTTTAATTTTATCCTCGTGGTTTGTTAATTGACCCAACTTCCGATAGAGTTCAGCCACTCCGCGCGAAATGGTCAATAAATGAACGTAAACAATCGCCTTACAAAAATACAAGGTCGTACAATTCAAATTTACAACTATCATAAATACACCTTAAGGTGTATATGTTTTAGCGTTTTTCAAAGTGTAGTTTCGCAAATCGTATTTCAAGTTGTTGTGTTTGAAAATCGCAGACCTCGCATAAATAAAGTAGTTGTTCTGTTGATGAATTGAATGTCGTCTGTCGAGCAGTTTTACTCGTTAGCTATTTAATTTGTTTTTAATAATTAATTATTGAATATTTAGAAGAAAATGCGTGAAATTGTGTTAGATTTAAGCTGAAACTTGACTACGGTTAATGTGAATTTTAACGACTATAAATTATTTCAAAGTAATCCATTGTGAATAAATCAACACAGCAAAATGTTCGGTAAGTATAAACCGCCATTAAACCATCATTCGTTTTCGTTGATCTCCGAGAACAATACGACGCAGTCGTCTGTATACTTTTCGGAATAACCTACGATGCGAATCCTACAATATCGTTGCTCTAACGGTGGCGAATGTTTGATTAATCCCTATCAGGTAGTGGCGGTGGTTTTGGAAACAGAACGACGTCAGCGTTTGGTCAAACTTCGACTTTCGGCAGACCAACAACTAGTTTCGCCCAGCCTGGATTTGGAGCTGGAAATACATCGTTATTCGGCGGCCAGACGTCTCAAGCTAGTGCGAGCTTGTTTGGAAATACAGCTCCGACGCAGTCTTTCGGTAACTAAATTTTCCCCATGTTTGTATGTTGCAATGTGACGCCATCTAAGCAAGAGATTTTCTTATCCAGGCGGAGGATTTGCTTCCGGTACGGGTAGCTCTTTGTTCGGATCTCAACAGCCGACCACTGGTACAACGGGAGGCTTATTCGGTAGTCAAAATGCCACCATGAGTTCGTCCGGTGCTGGATTGTTCGGTTCCTCGAATACTACGGCGTTTGGGTCAAATGTCGGCGGTATGGGTGCTTTCGGATCGACTACTAACGCCGGATTATTCGGGCAAACGCAACAACCCGGTACTCAATCTACTACGTTATTTGGACAACCCAGTACACCTAGTACAGGATTATTTGGATCTACTACAAGTAAAATATTCCACCATGTTTGATGATTTTTTTCTGTTTAGACGTTTATTGATTGATTTTTGGTTTCAAGGTGCTTTTGCTACTGGCACAGCAGCTCCCACTGGAACTACTATCAAGTTTAATCCGGTCACTGGTACCGATACTATGCAGAGAAATGGAGTTACTTCGACAATCAGCACTAAACATTATTGCATCACGTGTATGAAAGAATACGAAGGGAAATCATTGGAGGAATTGAGATACGAAGATTATTTAGCGAATAGAAAAGGACCTTCGCAGGTAATATCATCGTTAACGTGATAAATTCGTTTATTATTTCATGTAATACATCGATCGATTGTAATTTTCACAGGGTACTCAAGGAGGCAGCGCTTTATTCGGAGGCAGCGGTCAATCGACATTATTCGGAGGCACTCCCAGCACCACAAACACCACCGGAGGTGGTTTATTCGGCAGCACTAGCGGCGGCGGTTTCGGCCAAACTAGCGTATTCGGTCAAAGCAGTGGTCTGCAAACTGGCAACAGTTTATTCGGCAAGCCAGCCTCGACTACACCTTTCGGTGCGACTACCACGACTCAATCGACCGGATTCGGTTCGTTTGGACAAACCACCAATTTATTCGGATCGAATACGAACCAAGCTAAGCCAGCTTTCGGCGTATCGCAACCCAGCACCGGTCTGTTTGGCTCGACTCCCCAGGCGAATACCGGATTCGGTACCCAGTCAACTGGATTCGGATTTAACCAACAACAGCAGCAACAACAACAACAACAGCAGCAAAACCCGAGCATCGGATTATTCGGCCAGTCGCAAAACAAATTCGGCGGTTTTGGTACTCAAACCACATCGGCCGGGTTCTCATTCGGTCAAAATACACCAGCTACCAATACTACGTCGTTATTTGGCCAAAAACCAGCGACAAGTGGATTTGGAATGACAGCGACGACTTCGGCTAGCGCGTTCGGTACAGCTACGCCGTTCGGAGCGGCTCCTTCGACCGGTGGAAGTTTATTTAGCGGTGGATTTAATAAACCTCAGCCGACCGGGTTCGCATTCGGATCGAATACAACGACCGCTCCCTCTCTCGGAGGCACCAACTTGGGCGGAGGATCGTTGTTTGGAAACACAGCTGCCAAACCGACCGGATTGTTTGGTAATACGACCACCTCTACGGGACTGTTTGGGTCTACGAATTTCGGCACTGGTACCGGCGGCGGATTCGGTACAACGAGTAATGCCGGTTTCGGAGGATTGAATTTCGGTAGCACCGGATTAGGTAGTTTGTCCGGTGCTCAGCCTACGGCTGCCTCGTCCAATGTCACCGATCAAATACAACTCTTGACCGTATTACCATACGGCGACTCGCCTCTGTATAAGCATCTGCGACCGGCTACCGGTAAAACCGAAGATTTACTCAAGCCTTCGGTCGTGCCCCAGAAACCGAACTCCGATAGTAGCAGTTTCAAAGTGTCTACGCAGATTAATAATATCGTCACGAGGAAAGCTCATTCGGCTGTGGCTTTGGAGCCAGCTAAGAAATCGTTGTTTGGTAAAGATTACGACGATATGAATAAAGTACTCAGTCAACAGAAAGCTAGTCCGAGATATTTGAAATTGAAACCGAAATCTATGCTGAATAAGAGTAAAATATCCGCCGATACGAATGTCGAACAGAATACTGTTTCTGTTGATAATACAAACAAGGAGAATATAGGAAGTAATACTTATACCGTTGGTTCGCCTTATTCGCCTCCTTCGGATATGAACTCTTTTATCGAGTAAGATTTTTCAAACGTTTATTTGATAAAAATTTTGATGTTTAAAATTAATTCGATTTTTTTTTTTCCATTTGCAGCAATACTAGTCTTCCTACTAGTCCAGCTCTCAGCAAATCTACTCAAATTAGGTAAGTCAGCGTGGCTGGAATTTCATCCAAACTTGTTGACTTTTCATTTTATCAAAAAATTATTATTTTTTACTCCAGCGTCGAAGTCCACAGCCCACCTACAGGATTCGTCGACAATACAATGGCTGAGCTTAGACCAACGCAATCTAAATCATCCGAAGGCAAAAAGAACGTATCCTTTGTGAGCGATAATCAAGATTCCAGTTATCAAAGTTACAACGCAACCAGCTCTTTTATATCAGGTAAATATTTCGAGTCGATTGCAATTGGCTCGAGTAACACGAGATAATTCTAATTGTAATTGATAAATCCGCAGGCGAAGAAGAAGACGTCAACGTCGAAACTGGAAACGATTCGGAGAAAGAGCACGCTTGTGGTATCACTCTGCGTCGTAGCGACTACTTCACCGTTCCTTCTCTTTCGGATTTGGACGAAATGGTGGACGACGATGGCAAATGCATTGTGAAGAATTTCACCATTGGACGGCATAGTTTTGGCAACGTGACGTTCTACGATGCGTTCGACGTGTCTGGTGTGAATTTGGATACCATTGGTGAGTTTTGTGATTCGCACAGAAGCTTAGTTTGGTATTAAATTGAAACCTCGAGTTGATTGTGTTCTTTTATTCTTTTTCAAATAGTATTCTTCCGCCATAAAGAAGTGGAAATCTATCCGAACGACGACGTAAAACCACCAGTTGGCGTAGGACTGAATAGAAGAGCTCAGGTTACGTTGGACCGAGTCTGGCCTCAAGATAAAGCTACTCGTCAAGTCATCAAGGATCCGGAACGTTTAAAACAGATGAATTTCGTAGCCAAGCTGAAACGTTCGTCGGAGAAAATGAATGCTCAGTTTATCGAATACAGACCACCGACTGGGTCGTGGGTATTTGAGGCGAGTACCAAGACTCAATATTTTCTAAATTCTTCGAATACGTTGATAATTTTATTTTATTTTATTTTTTGGTCAACGAAACAGGTGGAACATTTTTCGAAATATGGTCTAGACGATTCAGACGAAGAAACTCCGCAAGCAGTGGATGATAAAACCAAGAAACTCATACCTCCGAGACCATTCCCCAAAACGACGACTGATTTGAAGAAAATATTCAACGATAAGCAAGATTACACGTTGGGCAAAAAGAGGGGCTTGGATGGCAAAATAATCACCAACGAAGGTGATGCGGCCATGGATCAGTTTATGTACGAAGAAAACGACGAAACCATGGACGATGGACCATTTTCGTATTCGCCTTTTTCGAAACATCACGATTCTGGTACTTTTTATGGAAATGTTGATTTTTTTTTTTTTTTTTTTTTTGAAAATATTTTCATTTTTACTCACGTTTGCGAATTGATGATTTTAGATCGAGAATTTTACGAAAACGAATTACACAGCCCGATTGAAAAACTAGCTCGTGACTTGGATACCTCATTGCATAAAGTGCAACTGATGAAGGCTTCGTTTTACGTCGATGAGAATACTCCTTTAGGTAAATATTATTGTCTTTGATTATTTTTTTTTTTACGAAATATGAAATTTACGATTTGTTGATTTTAATCACAGATCCAGAAATATCGTTGGAAAAAGGTATCCCAGATTTGGATGTCTTTGCTACCGGTCGTATCGACGCATACAGGTCGACACTAGCGACGAAGAATTTCCCATCGTTGCTGAAGACCCAGTTCACATCGCAGTTCCCTCCACCTGTGGAGATTCCATTTACAGGTACATTTATGTGAACAATGAAAAGTGTTTGAAAATTGCATGTTTTACAAATAAGTAGAAGGTGTTGGAAGAAAATGGAAGCTTATTTTATTTATTTTTTTGTTATATTGTATGGTGCTGATTTTTTTTTGCCTGATTTTTGTTATTTTAATTCTTTAAAAGGTAATTTTGACAATTGCTTTTTCATTTTACCATTTTATTCTTATTTTTTGATTGGTCGTCTTTGGACTAAGACCAAAACTTTATTTTATTTTTAATCTTTTTTTTTGTAATAGTTTTTAATTTTTTGTTTTAATTTTGAGTTCACGTACTCGTATTTTAAATTTCAATTACCTACTTTTTTTTTCAAACGTAACTTATTTTATTGAATTTTTTCTATAATTTTATTCAATTTCTAGCTCGCTTATCTTGTCTTACTTTTTTTTTCATAATCTATTTCTTTCTATCTAATACCGAATTTTGCTTAAGCTTATATCAATTTTGCATGACGTCCAATTTAAGTTGAATTTCTTCTTATTTTAATTTTTATTTCTAGCTTGATTATAAAGCTTGTTTCTATTTTACGCTAAAGTTTAACTAAAATAATTTTTTTGCTTGTTTTAGGAGTAAATTTAGGCTAAAGTTAATAAATTACTAGTGCTTAGCTCTTCGAAATATTTTTTTGAAATAATTGAATCGTTTTCTGATGAAAAATTCCATGTGATCACCTGGTCTTTTTTTTCAAAGAATGGTTCATTTATTGATTTTTGTTCTTTTTTTGCTTATTCGTGTTTTGTTGAATTTTCATTTTTTGCTTGTTGGAAAAATTTGTCTGCCGTTCATTTTTAACGTTTTACTTTCATTTCTCTTTTTTCTTTTTTTTAAATTTGGCTTGTTTAAATTTTTTTCTTTGCTTTGTTTTGCTCATTTTTTTTGTGACTGAATTGAATTTACAAAAATTTTCTCGGTTTATTTTTGATGAGATTTTTCTTTGAAATTATTTCTTAATTTAAATTAGTTATTCAAATTTTTTTTTTTTTTTTTTTTTTTTTTTTTTTTGAAATTCAACATGATTGTGTTTTTAACTAAATTTGGTGTTTATTTTGCATTAAATCGCAGATTTCGCCGACGAAGAGTACAAACCACCACTGTACTCGCCTGAAATCAAACCAGTGCCAGTAATACCGCACGTCGTGCTACGTCCTCAACGTGTCCAGGTGAAATACCGCAACGGTATAGTGCCTTTGAACCAAAGCGTATTTCGAGACGCGTCCAAATGCCTCTGCGACGTCGGCGTATACTTTGGCCAACATTTCCGCATCGGTTGGGGAAAAGGATTAACCCTGGCTGCCCAGTCGAGCGTCTGTACAGCGAATGCGGTCATCGATGGCGAGCTCGATCATCTCTGTCGTATAATTTCCGGTCGCAAAGAATCCGATTATTCGCCCAGTGTCATTCATAAGTTGGAAATGTCTACGTATTCAAGTACCGATACTATGAAGGTGAAGAGGGGAAGTTTAGATGTACTGTGGATGTGCTAGAAACGACATTGATGTGTTTCTGTATTTATAGGAGATCACAGAGAACCATTTAGATGTTTGTTTACGCGAAAGTGTATTCAATTTCGAAGACGGATGTCCAATTCTGACCCCTAAGTTGGGTACCGATGCTTTGCACGCGCATTGCGATATTGAGCAGAGGATTTCTCGTATAGACGAGGATTATAATAGACAAGTGTGGGAGCTGATTGTCGCCCTGTGGGGAAATATACCGGATATCGAGATGGAATGTGAGTATAGCGATGAATTTTGATCATTAATGGAATTTGATGAAATTAACGACTCGTGTATTTACGTAGATGATCCGAAAAGTCACAAGAATAAAATGCTACGTAAAAAAGCAATCTCGGATTGGTTGAAAAATGTAGTCTCATCGATGGTTGAAAGCGAGATAACCGAATCTGACCCCGTGGCTTCGGTCGTAGCTTTGTTATCAGCTGGAAAAATTTACGAAGCTGCTAAAATAGCTATGAGTAACGGTAAGTGCATCTAAATGACCTGGGCATTGATAAAAGAAAGTATTTATACCTATTTATTTATTTTTTCCCCTTCGAATTAGATGATTACAACTTAGCTCTGCTGATATCGCAAATTGGCAGCAGTGAGATAACCCGGTCGTTAATGGAGCAGCAGCTAAAACAATGGCACGAATCTGAAGCCGATCAGCTGATCGATGACGGACGTCTGAAAATCATGGCTCTGGTCGCTGGCCACATGTTATTCGTGTCGAGTAAACATATCGTAAACACTTGCGAGAATTTGGACTGGAAGAGAGCTTTCGCTTTACATTTATGGTACGTTGCAATTTCGCCAAAATTTCTAAAGTTTGTAAGGCTCAAAAAATAGTTATAGAAAAAATTGGCAATTTTTTTGTAAGGAAAATTATGAAAGTTTGAATGATGAGAAAAAAAAATATTGATGAAAAATCATTCTGAAAACTTTTTTTTGTAAAAAAAAAATCCTCGAGTGGATGATGAGAAAAGAAAAGAAAAAAAGGTCAAAAGTTCGTTAATAATAAAAAAAAAAAAAAAATCATGTTTTCAGGGGGGGGGGGGGGGGGGGTTGAAAAATTTTTTTTTCTTCAAGAGGAATTGTCAAGATATTTTGTTTTTTAATTTTCTCTGGAAAAAAAATTCAAGTTGTTTGAAAAAAAAAATTAAAATCTAAACATTTTTAATTCTTTTATTAGGTACCTACAATTTTTTTTCTTTCTTGAAAAAATCTTCGAAGAAATTGAAAAAATAATAATTATTATATCTCTGAGAATTCGGTTGAAGAAGAAATTGTGTCCAAAAAAATTATTAAAAAATGATTTTTTAGAAAAAATTCTTCTATAAAAACGGTAAATAATAAATCTTTGAAAAAATTTTCAAAAAAAAAAAAAAATTTTGAGAAAGTGCTCTAAAAAAATTTAAAAGGTCTTGAAACGTGTTTTTGTCCTGAATTCTCTCAAAAGATTATCATTTCACATTTAAAAAATTAAAACCATTATTTTTAACTTGAAAAAAATTTCTTGAGGGAATGAAAAGAATGACTTAACATGATTACTTAATTAGGTATTTTTTCTAAATCGTCTGAAAAAATGTGTCAAAAAATTATGTCTTTGAAAACTTATGTTCCTACTCTATAAAATTTTTTTTATAGGAGATAAAAACTGACAAATATATTATTTTTGACAAAAATCTCGCAATGAGCATTCCTTTGAAATGAAAATTTTCAAAAAATTGTCCTAAAATTTTTAAACTTTTTTTTTTTTGAAGAAATCCTCAAATAATTATATACAAATCATCTTGAAAACAATTTTCAAAAGATTAAGCTGTGCTAAAAAATATATTGAAAAAATAATTTCTTGAAAAAAGTTTACTAGAAAAAAAAATATTGAAAAATAATTTGCTTGGGGAAAAAATTGTCAAAAAATATTTCAAAAAAATCTCTTAGGGAAAAAATGAAAAATCTTAAGGAATGTATTTTTTAAAAATTCTTTCAAAAAATTATTCGCCTGCTTGAAGAAAAGTATTAATAATGCTTAATACGATAGAAGAGTGTTAATACTTGAAAGTTCTTCTCATTTTTTTGGGGGAAACTTTTTTTTAAATGAAAAAAATTCTGTCAAAAAAAAATAAAAAAATAATAAATAATTACTGAGAAAAAAGTTTCTGGAAAAAATGTGTTTAAAAAATAATTTCCTCTTGAAAAATTCCCAAAAAATGTTTTGAATAATTTTTTTTTCATTTTTTTATTCAAAGTTTTAATGAAAAAAATTTCTCAGCTGAGAAATAATTAAATCGTTTGACAAAAATTTCCAAAAAAAAAAAATTATTGAAAAAATTCAAAAAAAATTCCTTTCTGGTTGAAAATTCTTTAAGAAATCTGCGCAGCTTTTTTTTCAATAGAAAAAGTATCTGTTCTTTTTTGACAAAATTGTTCTTTTCCACCAAAATCAATCATTACTCATCGTTTTTTTGAACAAAACTAATCATTAGAATACATGTCATTTTTTTGTCTGATTTAGTCATTACTCTTACTAAAATGAAGTAAAATCATTTCCCATCCCTGAATTTGGCGTCGAATCAGTTCCAATTGTATTTATTCGTGTGTAATTTTTCTAGGTACATTACGAGACCCTCGGATTCGTTGATCGAAGCCCTAAATCAATACGAACTGGCGTTCAAATCAGAAGGCAAATTCGCCAGCTCGCCAGATCCTCCGTACACGAAAGATACCCTAGAATATGAAAAAGGCGACGGTCGCAAAGCCGAAGATTTATGTTATCATTTGTTAAAGTTATTCTCACGTAGATCGTATCCACTGGAGACACTTTTGAATCCTAT
This sequence comes from Balanococcus diminutus, assembly GCA_959613365.1. Taxonomy (NCBI): domain Eukaryota; kingdom Metazoa; phylum Arthropoda; class Insecta; order Hemiptera; family Pseudococcidae; genus Balanococcus; species Balanococcus diminutus. The sequence goes on along the minus strand of OY390718.1, from coordinate 44,664,331 downwards.
TACGCATACTGCTAACGTATTAGATTATCGTTTAAGGTGAGCATTGCATACGAAGAGAATGTAAATCGTGAAGTGACAGATCGCAAGAGTCAGTCGATTTATTGTTTATTGATATTTGTTTTCATTTTCACGTTCAACAGTTGGTTAATTATGATAACGCTGAAAAGCCTGGGATACACTCACCTCTCCGAAGACAGCGAATTTATTCTAAGTACCAGTTTCGCTGCGCAATTAGAAGCGCAATATTTATGGCAATGGGCTGTGTTCGTTTTGTTACACATTAAAGATCTTAACTGGTGAGATTTTCAAGCCACATGAGGGAAAATGTTCAACTTTGGTAATGATTTTGATTTTCTGTTCTGTTTTTTAGTCGAATTAGCCGAGTTACCGATATAATCGGAAGAAACGTTCGTTTACTCGACGACCGTACCATCGGACTCACCGTCGAAGAGCAATTCGTCTCTGAGAAACTAGAAGTACCTGTTGAATGGATTTACTACGCTAAAGCTATCCTAGCCTCGTCACAGAATAGATACAAAGAAGCCGCTTGGTATTACGTGAAGGCTGAAAGGTGGAACGAAGCCCACGATATCATTATGGATCATTTAGTCACCAATGCCGTCATTAATGGTAAGAGAAAAGAGAGAGATATTTTTATTGCTTTTGGGCAAATTGGCGATTGAGATTTCGAATTACGTGTATGAATATTGGATATTGATTAAAAACGGCTGGTGAAGAAGTGAAGTGCATAAAATCGTTGATGGGTCATTTGAAAAAATATGATAGAGAAGAACTACGTAATGTTGTGAAATTACCGTTCGAAAAGTTTATGGTATGAAACGTCAAGCCGTTTTGGAGCTAGAGCTTCGTACTTCCTATGTAGTTTATCTCCTAAATGAGAATTCAATCGATCGTATCCGATTTATCTATATAGATTGATATTACGTCTTCATGACTTCAGTTTTGTTTTAGTTTCGACCTTACACTTGAACCTGGCAAAATTGATTAAATTTCTCGATTTATTATTTTTTTTTCTTAGAAAAGTATTCTCAAACGAAAGAAAGTCGAATTGAGAAACTTTTTTTTATTGTGAAATTATAATTGAATCGAAATTATTTGTGATTTTTTTTCTTGAAAATGAAAATTAATTAAATTATCTAAATCTTGTATAAAACGTTAATAAAATGATTTTTAAAATTTATTTTTTTTGAATTCTACGAAAATTGTAAAAAAAATCTCTATTTAAATTTTTTAAACACAAATTTTCGAGAGAATTTATTTTAAAAAATTCTAGAATATTACTTTTATTAAAAGAAAAAAATAATAGATATTGTAATTACTCTCTGCTCATCACTCCCCAAAAAATGAAAAAAAATCTAATAAAATTAACAAACTTGGTGGCTTATAGTCATTTTCCTCTCATGCCACCTCTCTCTTCCTCTTTCCTTCGCTAAGTAGAAAGGAGTGGGAAATCGACCAAAAAATAAGTCAAATCGTGATTTGCAAAATAAAGGAAAAAAGGTCCAAAAAATTAATGAACCAAGTTTTTGAATCTTTGAAATTTTTAGGTCACCTAAAAATCATCGAAATTACTGAAATTTTTAATTTCTTTTTAAGAAAATTAACGAATTGAAAATTTTAATTGAAAATATTTTAGATTTTGAGAAAATTGTTGATATTTATGAAATGGCTGATAGTATTTTTTAATGTTGTGAAAATGAGACATGGAAATAAAAAATAAATGAATAAAAAAAAAACTGAACGATCAGTTTCGAAAATATTTTATCTTGTAAAAACGGTTAAAATTTATAAAATTGTCGATTTTTTTTTTTCAATTTTGTGGAAATTCAAGAAAGAAAAACATGATCAATCAGTTTTTAATTACAACGGTTTTAGGCCTCTTAGAAATCCTTAAAATTTATGAAATAGTTTTACTAAAAAATTTTTGATTATTTTTTGACAATTTGAGTCTAATCTGAAAAAAAGATTCTCTTACAAATTACTGAAATTTTTGAAATGATGAATGACGATTGATTATATTTCATTATTATTTTTTTATTCTTATGAAAATTAAAAAAAAAAAATGATCAATCACATAAAATTTGTGAAAAGTTTAATTTAAAACTTTTTAGATTTCTTAAAAATCGTTCAAAATTATAAAATTATTGATTTTCCTTTCCCCCCCCCCCCCCTATTTTGTCGAAATTTTAAGGGGAAAAAATATAATTATGTATAAAACTGAGATCTATAATACGTATCTGTTGAAAAATATTTGGTTTTTAATATCATTTTTTTCAATCAGTGGAAATATTGAAAATTTTGATTGATTGATTTTTAATTTTTTAAACCAATATTTTTAAAAATTTCAATTAGAAATTTTTATATAATCTAAAAATGAATAAAATTTGTGAAATTGTTTAATTCAATTTTGTGGAAATTCAGGGGGGGTGGGGTTACGGATCAACTCTATCAACTAAAAATCGATAACATTTTTTTAAATGGTTTAAATACCTACATATTTAAATTTTTTCATGATTTTTTTTTTTTTTGAAAATTCTAAAAAAAAATTAATGAAGTGATTTCAAATTGTTTAGTATTATTATTTTTTTTTGTATAAATTCAAAAAAAATTTATGCAAAATTTTTTAAAATTGAAATTCAAAAAATTGTTACAATTTTTGATTGCACTTAATTTTTTCAATATCATAGAATTTTCAATTTTTTAATTTTTAATCTAAAAATTTCTGAAATTTTGATTTATAAACGTTTAGATCTCGTAAAAATTGTCATGAATTATGATAACATTGTAATGAATGATAAAATTGTATTTTTTTCAATTTTGTGGAATTGAAAAAATTAATGATTCAGTTTCAAATTTTCAAACTGAATAAATTTGTAAAAATTTTGAATTTATTAGTTTCAAGTTTTTCAATTTTGTATAAAAGTTGATAAGTAAATCAATTTTATTTTGAGGAAATTCTAAAAGGAAAAAAATAATTGAAAATGTTTCAATCAAAATTTTAATGAAAATTAAAATTCAAAATTTTCAGGTCTCATAAATATTGTTGAAATTTGATTAGACTTGATTTATTTTTTATTTTGTGGGATTTAAAAAACGTTATGGACCAATTTTCAATCTTCTAATTTAAAATTTCTAAAATTTTCAATCTAAAAATTTGTTAAAAGTTATGGTAGGTACTGTTGATTTCATTTTTTCAATTTTTCAATTTTAAATTTAAAAGAAACTTTATTTCGCAAAATTATTGATTTTAAATTTTTATATTCATTTTGTGGAAGTTCAACAACAATTAATCAATTTAGAATTTTTCAATCTAAAATTTTTTTCACTTGAATCGTAAAAATTGTTAAAAAATTATAAAATTGATGATTTTCCATATTTTTTTTTTGAATTTTGTAGAAATTCTAAAAAAATGAGTAAGTAATCAATCGAATTTTTTTCAATCTTACATTTTTGAAAATTTTCATTAAAAAATTCCAGATCTCGTACATATTGCTGAAATTTATGAAATAGTGAATTTTAATGTTTTCCTCTCAATTTTATAGGAATAAAAAAAATATAGGTATGAATAAAATTTTAATTTTGTAAATTTTTTGAGAATCATTTTCCTCGCCATTCACTCCTTTTTCGTCATTTCATTGATGTAAAAAAAATAATAGGTACCGTTAAAAATGGACGAAACCCCCACAGAAAAAATTTGATTTTATTGAAAGTAATCTGTGGTGATTTCTTCCTTAAAATATATATTTTTAAAAATCGAGTTAATGTGATCAGTTTCAATTTTTTTTTCAATACGAGTAATTCGTAGAAATTGAAAAAAGTTAATGATTTTTAATTTGTCAACATCAAAATCGTAAAAAAAATTCAAATTGAAGAAATTGGTGTTTTTTGACAATATAAGAATAATATAAACATTTCTTTCTTTCCTCATGCCCCTTCCCAAAAAAAAATTAAAAAACGTACCAAAATTAACAAACTCGTAAATTTTTGTAATATTTTTTTCACCCCCACCCCCTCTTAAATCAAAGAAGGTTAGTACTGAGTACAGGAAAATTGATTTTTTTAAGAAGAAAAAAATCTAAAAATAAAATGATAATTGAAGCTATTTAAATCTTGCAAAAATTGTTTGAATTTATGAAACGTTTGATTTTATTTTTCATGTATTTCTAATTTCGTAAAAATGGAAAAAAATTGAAGTATTTTTTTTTACCGAAAAATAGCATAAAAATTAGAAAAGTGACTTTGTTGAGAAAAAATTCTGTGTTGAAGTAATGTAGGTATAGATTCCTTTCTGTCACTCGAAAAAATTGAAAAAATCGATTAAAATTGGCTACTTCGTGAATATTTCCTCCTTCGTTCCCCTCTTCGATCGTTTCACAAAATACTTATTCCAGTAGAGAATTCGCAAAAATGAGTCATTATCAAGTACGATAAGAGATCGTTATGAAGTCAATGGGTAAAGCAACATCAAAAGCTGTTATCTGTATTTAAAATTTTTTTTTTTTTTGTTGTTGTTTTTTTCATTCATTTGAAAATACCAATAAGTAAATCGTCATCCGTTGATATTATTCACCTTTACATTAGGTATTTTGTTCATTCTTTTGTAGAAAACATAACGTAATTTGAAAAGCACAAGTTGGTACGAGTAACGAATATTTTTTATTCGAATTTTTCAAATATTTTCTTACAAATTTTATACGTAAATCGACCCGATTTCTTCATACTCTTCAGCTTGTTTCTTTATATCCAAGAAATATTCCACGTAAATTTGAAACTCGATCCAAAGGGAACTAAAATTTGAACTCGTTTAATTTTTTCCAATCGTCATTTTCATGTCCACAGAAAACTACACCGTGGTGCAAAGCTTACTAGACGAGATCGTAGCCAGCGAACGAGCCATCAGCGGATGGAACTACAAAGGAGGCATAATCTACGACTATTTAACCGTTATGAACGAGATAAACGCCATTATGGCCGAACAATCGATAGAAATAGCCTTAGTTATGGAAAAGCTGCAGCCAACCATGAGCTCGGTCTGCCATAAGATTAAATTTTTCCCTATAAATTCCATTAAAGAAAGGTGAGCGATTTTTTCCGACTCTATATTTAAATACGTACGTAATGTCGTCATCGACGTACATATGTAAGTACAATCTATAAATGATTTATTTTCGAAGTTGAAACCATCCCCTGGCTAAACTCCCACGTTTGTTCAATCTGTTGCAGATTATGTCAGGCGGAAATTTCCAAAAGAATGATACAATTTATTCGAACGATATTGAACCTTCAGTATGGTAAGGCCGGACCTTCGGTGAGGTTTTTCGTCAGCCTGGTGGACCAGCTGCCGTTACCGGAAGATTACAAGATGCAAGAATTAAATGAAATTATTTCCTGGTGGATTAATAAATGAAAATCGTGTAGCCGAAGAAACCACCATTCGAAAGGTGGGTTTTGGTATTTATTGTGTTATTTCAGCGGCGGTGGTGCGAAAAATCGCAGGAATTTCGCCAACTCCTCCAGTGTGTGTATTTTGAATTGGAACGAAAGCTATAGCTGATGAAGATATTATCGAGTCGGATGCTACCGTTGAAACTATTATAATTTATAAGGGATTATTTTACGAATATATATTATTTTTAATCGTTTGTTTATTTTCGCCTTCATTTCGTGTTTTTTGGTCGTATATGTTTTTAATTAAAAAATTGTATTTTTGGTTAAGAATTATTTTATTTTTTTATTTCGAATAAATCAATGTTGTATTTTACAAAAATACTAGTGATCGTTACGATGGGTACTTATTTTTACTCGTCAAGATTGCGCAATTTTTTTTTAAATTTTAATGTTTTGAGAATACGATGAAATGGAAGTGTCTTTATCTCTGGAATGATAATTTATGCATATTAGAACTTATCTGTGGGATACCTACTAGGAATGCGGTAATTTACCCTACGATGAGCTGATTATGTATTAGATAATTAATCTGATTAAGAACATACGTGGTTGGTTGGGTTATTTAATATTTTATTGCAAGAGTTGTGAAATGATACGCAAGCAAATGCAATGGAAGTGAAATTTTTTCAAATTCTGAGACCGAATGAGGTTTTTGAAAAAGATAAGAAAGGAATTACATACATAGATTTAGTTTGAAGTTGATTGTAGGTCGATCTAATGGAATGAAAACATACCACTGTTGTATTCCCAATTGCTCAATAATAAACTATGTAAACAAATCGTTGAATTGTTGCTCGAAACGGTCGACTCGGTGTTTTAATTTATTTTCACATTATTAAACACATCGAAGTTCGAATTTTATCGTGAAGTTGGCAAGAGTTGGTTTACTCCTTTTTCGAACGATTTTCAAATTGAAAAATTAGAATTAATGTTTCGTTTTGGTAATCTTTGCTCGAAAAAAACAAGTGGCGTTGAATTGATTCCAAAGTGAAGAAAATGTCATTCTTGATCTTCGGGGGAAAATACCATGATTCCCAAAGTTTGCTGAAATTTGTTTGAATATTTCTTTTTGATAACTTGAATAGGCAAATTGAACATTTTTAATTTTTTTTTTTTGTTCTAGCAAAAAAAAAATGAACATTTTTATTAGAAATTCTGAACGTAAAAGAAGAGAAAAATAATAGGTATCTGAGACTTGACCAGCGACTTGCCAATAGCTCGGATGTTCAAGATACACCCAAAATTTCAGTGTAATCAAAATCTCATTCTTTTTAAAAAAGAAAAAATTTCTTCATTTTCTTGCATTTTTTCAACAAAAAAAATGGAAATTTCTTTAGTGTTTGAATAATTATTTTTTCGGTCAATTTTTGGAGATATTTTTTTTCAATTTTTTCAAACAATTAAATAATATCATTTTCGTAAGGAGAAACATTTAAATTTTTGGGATTATTGTTTTTTTTTTTATTTTTTAGAAGAAAAATTGCTGCTATTTTTGGAGGGGGAAAAATCTCAAAAATAAATTATTCGATATAAAAAATAAATATTTCCAATATTTTTAGAGCTAGCTTCAATTTTTTTCTCATGAATGAATAGGGTGAAAAAATTTCAAGTTGGTGAAAAAATCCTCTCAATTTTTGTGAAATAAGTGAAGAAGCTGTTTTTTAATTTTTTGGAAAAAGAAAATACAATTTTTCAATTTTTTCAGACTAGAGAAATTCACATTTTTTTGTTTTTTAATAAACTGTAGGTATAGAAATTTTTTTGACAAAAAACTGTTTTTTTAGTGATGAAAGTTGGTTAACTTTTTTGGATTTTTTTTTTGAGCCTGGAGGTAAATCTTTGAATTTTTCTGTTCTTATTCAAAACTTTCTTTTTCAAATTTTTGGCGAAAAAACAACATATTTTATGATGGAAAAAAAATATTGGGGAGGATTTTTTTCTACTTTTGGAAAAAATAAAATCTCTAAATTTTTTAGGTTTTTTGGGGTCAATGTTTTGGAATTGAATAATCACGTACTTCCCTTTTTTCGGAATAAAAAAATTTTTCCATTTTTTTTTTTTTTTTTGATTTATAATGAATTTCAAATTTTAGATTTTTCTCCTATTTTTGGCGAAAAACCCCGATTTTTCTGAGTTGAAAGTTTTTCTAACTTTTTGAAATAAGAAATTCCAAAGTTTTTAGTGAAAACAATTTTCTCATTTATTGGGGTAAATTTTATTGAGTGAAACATTTTTCATTTGTTTGGTGGGAGGGGATTTCATTTTTTTGTGAAAAATTTTCAACTTCTGTGGGATGAATTTTTTTTTTCAAATGAAATAAACGTTTTTTAAATTTTTTTAGGAACTAAATCTTCTAATTTCTTCGAAGAAAAATCTCTCGTTTTTTGGGATAAGAAATTTTTTTGGAGTTAGGTATTCTTGGATTTCAGATTTTTTTCTCTAATTTTTGACCAAAAAATGCCGATTTTATGGCAAAAATCTCATTTTTTTGTACGAGTATCAGGGTATGTAGGTAATGAATAAAATTTCTGAATAATTCTTTTAGTAAAAATAATTATGTTTTCAGTCTTTTTGACTCATTTTTTTGGAATTGAACCTTGTTTTATTTGAGAAAAAAAAATCACTGAATTTTTCGGAATGAAAAAAATTGTAAATTTATTTCTGAATTTTTGATTTTTTTTCAAAATTTTTGCAAAAAAAATCCGATTTTATGCTAGAATCTCTTAGTTTTTTGGAGTGATTTTTTTAATGAATTTTTTTTGAATTTGTTGGGATTACTTGAATGATTTTTTTTTTTTTTTTGAAAAATAAATTTTTTTTTTAGTAAAAAAAATGCTCAAATTTTTTGGGATGATGAGTTTTTTCAAATTTTTGGAGTAAACCTTTTTGTTTTTTCAGTGGAATCATATTTTTCAATTTTTTTTTTGGAAAAAACTCAGCTTTTTTGGTGAATAAATTTCTCAATTATTTTTTATTTAATTTTTTGGGGGGGGGGGGGGGGGGGTGGAAAACAATTATTACGTCTTATTACTCGGGCTTTTTTGAAGTAGGAAAGAAGTTTTTTAAATTTGTTGTTTTAGGTATAAATATTTGTAAATTAATTTTTGAAGAAAAAAAATCTCAATCTTTGTGAGAGAAAAATTGTGTTTTTTCGAGAAAAAAAATCATTATTATTTTTACGAATGAAAAATATATCTAAACTTTTTTGAGAAAAAAAAACTTATATTTTTTTCAATCTTCTAGTTTTTTGTCTTCATCAATTTTTTTGTAAATAAAATCTCATTGTTCTGAGAAAAAATCTCAAGTACATGTACCTGACCTACCTAGGTATATTCAATTTTTTTGTCTCAATTTAAATATTCGAAGAAAATAATATTTTGATATTTTTGGGGGTGAAAAAGTTTCTCAATTTTTTCAGAATAAAAAATTCTCAAATTTTTCTCAGAAGAAAGTCTCAATTTTTCTGAGATTTTTTTTAGAGAGAGAAAAATCTTCTATTTCTAGAAGGAAAAATCATTTTTTACAATTGGAAGATTTTTCTGGGGGGGGGGGCTTTTGAAAAATCCCTAATAGTAAAAACAAAAAGTTCTAGCTTTTTTAGCTTTTTGGATCAAAAAAATCTTCCAATTATTTCGGAGAAAAAATCCTATCTTTTTGAAGTAGAACATTACTCAATTTATTTTTTTTTTGAGGGGGGAGGGAGTCATTATCTTATTAAACATTGTTTTTAAAAATGTTCTACCCCACTACCCCCTTCGGGAAAAATCGGACCATCTTCCAAAACTTAGGAAATTCCAAGTTGTCATCCCTGATCTGAGAAATAAACAAAATAGGTAAGAAGAAGAAGAAGAATGAAAGCTTCCATTTTGTTGATTTTTTAGAGGAGAATAGTGTTCGATTTAATCAATCGTTAATTCGTTTTAATCGTTTCTCAGTTTTTTAGATACTTTGATTTGAGTGAAAGAACAGTGAACAGTGAAATATTGCAGAAAACTCATTAGAAAGTCAGGTAACATTTATATTTCATTTCAGGCTAATTTGTTACCTACTCGAGAATTGAGTGTTTGCATGTGTCAAGATTATCGATTTCCGTTATAATTTCAATAACTTCATAATTATTATCTAGTCGCAATTAATAATGTACCTACTAAAACAATTTTTTTTTCATTTCCAAGCAAGCAAGCTCTTTTTTACTCTGCAGAAAGATGTGTTTAGGTTGATCCTACAGCTCTATAAATCGAAACCATCCTACATTCATAACGAAAAATGTACCAATTCGACTTCGCCTCGTATCATTTCCACATCCGATAGTCTAAAACATATCTCAAGTTCTCCATTCTTCGTAGCTGATCAGAATAAATGAAAAATAAAAAAGGAACCGGCGGTAAGTAACTAAATTAATGGAAAATCACGTCCGTTCGTTATTTTTCACGTACCGCTAAATCTACGTCTGACAAAGTTTAAACTTTTTCAACAGGCAACAGGCGGCATCATGGCACATATTCGTATAATTGAAATTGATTGAAAGTTCGAAGCTGACCTTCGAGTATAATTCGTACTAATAACGTCCCAAAGACCTCACATCAACCGGAGACGGGAGCTCTGAGAGCAGAGTTTATAAAACCAACCCACAAGAAGAAAATACCAACAACTCGAGTCGAGTACTTTACTAGAGAAGCTACATAGAACAACGGACGATGAAAAATGTGCAAATTAAGTTGATATCCGTTGCCAAGCGAAGTGAATTGAATTAATTTACTCTTGATATCGATAGTTGCAACCCAGAGTCGAAAGGATTATATTGTATTGTTTCCATAGTAACGGAAAGCTGATTAGAAACGTATCCTTGTACAACGTTTCGTTTCGTGTCCGACACACTAGACCTAGATCACACTTCTTATCAAGTTTTTAGCTAACTGGAAACTTGGAAAGTTATGTCGTCGGACAAGTATTCGATAAATATGCACTGTAAGTGTAGTAAAGGTGAGTCTCGTGCCTACAAATTCGCAATCTGAGCCAAAACTGAGTATATTTTGTGAGCTGTGGTTTGTTGCAGATAATTGTGAACTTGCTGGAGTGGTTGAAAGTAACCGAATTGTTGATAGTGTGTGCTTCAAAGCACGTATCGCCGGTGCCGGATACTTCCACAGCTTTATATTTAATTCATGATGACGTCGGAGTACTCGAATAATATTAACGGTGTGTTTTATGCTATAACGTGTATCAACTCGATAAGTACGAGTAACTTTAAACGATGCATTGATAAATCAGCACAGCTGAGAGCTGATAATCGAGGAGTAAAGTAACGGTAGTTTATAAAGATACGTTGCTACGACCCAAGTTCATTTATTCAGTATCACCGAACAGCGTGCTTCGAGTAACACGTGCTCGGTATTTCATTCGCCAGTACTTTGGTCGTACGTAGTGTTTTGGATTACGCAATAATTTTATAAAATCGTTCATACGCTTTCGAATTCGCATTGCGAGCTTGCGAGCTTTCGTGTTAGTTCGAACTCCATTTAGCAGCAGTCTATATAATTAGAACGAGACCGGTACGACGTCGTGTATTTCTATAATATTGATAACGTGTTCCACATTTGAGTTGAAATTTGATATTTGTATACTTACGTTTTCGATATTACGTAACGTGCTTTTGTGATGTATCAAGTTTAATAACGATGTATTTACCCTACTTTCGCATTTATCGAACCCAAACTACCGCAAATATTCGACAGTGAATTGTGTTAGTGATAACACATACCTGTGGTTACTCTGGTAAGTATATAAATCGATGCAGATCGTTAAAATAAATATTATCACGTATTCCAAGATACCGGAGGTCGATCCACATTGTCAAAAGAATACTTCCTCGGTGATATTGTAGCTTATATTGTTCTTATAATTATCTATATAAACATAAACTCATTAACCTATTATTGTACTTATCAAAGTTCATTACGTTGTGTTCTCAGGTCAATAGCTAATTGAGCGGATTAATGAACTACTACATCTGAGCGAAAAAAGTCAAGTTCGGTTTCACGTTGTACTCGGTTTATTCCAACTCTGCTGTAAGAATTACTCAGAATGCCCGACGAAAAGCAGCCCCCCGACGGAGGTATCCGAGCTTATACCGTGCTTTTTGCCAGTTTCCTCTGTAATGGGTTATTATTCGGCATTGTGAACACGTATTCCATCTTGTTCATCGAAGTTCGAAAAATTTTTGAAAACAACAATGTCTCAAACCCTGCTGCGAAAGCTTGTAAGTGTTTCTTTGTAATCGAAGATGATTTTTTAAGTGTTAACACGTGACTATATCAGTGGTGATTGAATGAATTGAATCGCATGTGGAATTATAGAGCCCTAGTGGAACTTGGCCACTTCTCGACTTATCTATCGCTGGATTTTTGATTTTACAAGTGGTATAATATATTAATTGATTAACATATTGCTGTAGATTGGTCGAGATGATGTCAATAGTGGTGTTTCAAGTATCGTCTTCGACTTATATGATAATCTGAATTAATTTTAATCTTTAGATAAAATCAAGTGGTGGAGATAATTTAAAGAATGAAATTGTTATATGAACTACGTTTTAAATTGAAAAAAAAAAAAAAAAATCAAAATCAAAATTGTTATTGTTTTATAAACTACGTTTTAAATTGAAAAAAAATCAAAATCAAAATTGTTAGAATGAAATTGTTTTATGAACTACGTTTTAAATTTTTAAAAAAAATAAAAATTGCTGAGAAAGTATGTAAACTATTCACGTTACTTTTGCTTTTGGTATTATAAGTAAACTAAAAACATTTCGCTAACATTGTTTTCAAAAATAGAAAAAACTCCGATAAGAAGGTTCATCAATAATGCCGAATTTTGTGATAGGAATTTGAACGTTGAATCTTTTACAATTACCACTGATACAGTTGATAGTTAATAATTGAACTCGAACGTGTAGTACGAATATATCGATGTGAAATAATAACGACCCTATCCTAATTTTTATTATCCTTTAATTAACGTTTGAATACCATTTTCAGCGTTGATTGGATCGTTGATGATAGGAACGACATTTTTACTTTCGATGATATCTGGAATGGTGAGCGATCGTTTGGGTATCAGGCCGACGACATTTATTGGAGGATTCGTTGTTACCTGTAGTTTATTAATATCGTCGTTTTTTATCACAAATGTAAGTAACAAATGGTCGCAAATTAATGTTCCTTTGGCATTTTTGAGGATGCTTTGTGTATTTATGTTCGTTTGATGCATTGCATATTTCTAGATTTTTTTTTTGAATTGAACCTCGATGAAAATCCAACGAAAAATTCAAATCGAAAATTAAGTAGATAGAAAATGAATAGAGAAAGACACCCATAGAATTTTTTTCTCTAAATTTTCAGTTTTTTTTTTTTTTTTTTTTTTTATTAATTTAGAGATTTTTTTTCAATTTTTATTTTTTAAGTTGAATAAAAATATTATTGTTCATCGAAAATAAGGCCTAATGCCTTATTTTCGATGAACAATTTTTTTAAAATGTTTTTGAGTATTTTCAAATGACAATTAGATGAAATTGTGATTTTTCAATACCTACGTACTTCATTAAGTTTTCAAAATTTTTGGTGTTCTTGCTTGAATTTTTTTGTGAGTTAAATAAAGAGAAAATCGTGAAAATTATCATTTTTTAATTTTTGAAAATGAAGAATGAATGTTTTTTTTTCTATAAAATCTTCGAATTACCAGCCTATTTTTTTTTTTTTTTTTTTGCTTCAGTGTTTTTGAATATTTATGAATGAAAATACGTAAATTAAACCATGTTTTTCAAGTAGGTATTTATTTTTCCAAAGTATTTTCAAAACGTCCTTGTAGTGTATCCGCATTTTTCTCAAATTAAGAAAAAATAAAGATTTTTACAGTCTGGGTACTTTCTTCAAATTTTCAACTAATTAATTTTAATGTGTTTCCTCTCAAGAACAGCTATTCCAACTTTTTTATATTAGTAGGTACCTAATTAATTTTTCAAAACTAAAAAAAAATCATTTTTAGGTTGATAACATTTTTTTTTTGACAATCATTATTTAAAAAAAAATTCAATAAATATTGAAAATTTTCTCCAAAAATACTTAATTGTAAAAATTCGATTTTTTCTCAAATTTGAATTTCTTTATTACATTATTTATTTATTTATTTTTCACTTACTTATCTTGATTCCGAAAAAATGCAATTTTTAAGATTAGGTACATTTTTATTTTTTTATTTTTTTTAAATCTAGCGAGGATGGGAAATTTGATAAATTTTCTCCTTCATTTTTTTTTGGTTAGGTTCAAGTTCAAATTTTTCCAGTCGAATAAAAAAAGAAACACACCTTTAGCCTTTAGTAGCTGTATACATGGCGTTAAAAAAAAACATTTTGTATTTGAGGGCATCTTATATAAAAAATTTCTGTAATTATTGTCAAATTTTGTGGTTGCTTTTTTTTAATACGTTAAAATGCCATTAAAAAAAAGTAAATACCTACGATTTTTTTATTTTTTTTTAGTAGGTATTCAGATTAGGTACCCGCCTTTTTTTTTGAGAAGTTTTTTTGTTTTTAAGTTTTTCGAATATTTTCAAACGAAAATAACTGTTTTTCTTCAATTTTCAAGTTTTCAAACTTTGAAAATGAAAAACTTTTCTGTTATCTAATTTTTTTTCGAAAAATTATCGTTTCTCATTAATATAATAAAAATTAAGTCATATCGTGAAGATCGGATTTTTTCTTAGTTTTGAATTTATTCCTCTTTTGGGAGGGGAGGTACTTTTTTCACTTGTCTTGATTTAAAAAAAATAAAAAATAAAATAAACTTTTAAAGCATTAGTAAAAATGGTGAAAATAAAAAAATATCTTTCAGTTTTATGTAATTTTCTGTAGTTTTTTGATTTTTCCTATTTCCGTGTTTATTATTATTATTTTTTTGAAGGGGTTAGAGTACCTATAAATTATAAAAATAGGAATTTTGAAAAAATTATGATTTTTTTTTTTTTTTTTTTTAATTTAGAAAATTAAAATACCTATAATTAAAATATTTGAAAAACGTAAAAACAAAAAAATTCTCAAAAAGATTTTTTTTTGAAGACCGATTATGATTTGCTACAATTATTTCCAGTGTTATGACTGCTTTTTGGGAGAAGAATTATTTAAATTATCAAAAATGGGAACTTTAGAAGAAATGATACATTTATTTTTTATTTTTTAGAAAATTAAATATTCATTTTTTTTAAAAGGAAAAAAACTTCAGATGTTCAGTCTTGTCCATTTTTGAAAAAAAAAATCTGTTCGAGGACTTTTTATAAATTTTTTTTATAATTATTTGCAATGTTCGTGATTGCATTTTTTGGGGGGAGGGGGTAAATTACAAAGAATGACAAGTCTGAAAAAAAAATTTTTTTTTAGAGAATTTAATATTTATTTTTTTCTGATCGAGGACCGTTTACAAACATTTTGTATCAATATTTTCAGTATCGTGATTGTATTTCTCTTCTTTGAGGGGGGGGGGGGGGGGATTACAAGAAAATGGTAACTTTAAAAAAACCATGATCATTTTTTCTTTAGAAAATTGAATATTTACCTATTTTTTTGCAAAAAAAAAACACTTCAAATTCTCAGCCTTTTTTTGAAAACGATTTTTCCCTTTTTTTTTGTTTCTACATTTTTGAATATTTTTCATCTGAAAATTAACGAATCTGTAATTTTTCAATTTCCAACTTTCCAAACTTTGAAAATAAGCAAAGCTGATGATATCCAATTTTTTTTCATGTTCCGAATATTTTCACTGCTTTCTAAAAACAATTTCACGAATTTCATAACACGGTACATATTTTCTAAAAAAATTCTTACCTCCATTTTGTAAAGCCCCAATGAAACATTTTTCAAACAAATTTGGAGATCTTGGAAATAATTTTTTTGATGACCAAAAGTATTCCAGGTATTTTGTCTATAACTTTTGTTTGAAAATTTTTTCAATTGGGGCGTTAGACACATAAAAAAGGGCATTCTTTCATTTCGTGTTCAATTTTTCATCATCAGTTTTCTAGTAAATTAATCTTGAAGAGGGAGGGTGAAAAAGAGAGGGGTTAGGTCTGCTTCAAAAAAAAAAAAAAAAGAATTTATTCAATTTTTGGTCATCTCAGGCTCAAACATTTAAAAATGGCAAGTTTTTGAAATGGGATTTTACGTACGTAGTTGTCAGAAATTTTCGTTTTTTCGGTAGTAAAAAATTGAAAGAAGTTTCCCTCGCTTGAAAACAATTTATTTTTGTAATTTATTTCAAGGGTTTTTTTTATCCCGTTTTCTTTTTTTTTCTTGAGCTCACCATCAAAGTTCATGTTCTAAACTATTAAAAAATGCATTGTCGAAAGAAATCTCGCGAAAAATATAGGAAAATTACTGAAAGTACCGAGTGCGTATTTAATGACTATTAACTAATTTAAAAAGGTGATAGCGCCACTATTACGTAGGTATTCTAAATGAAGCGTGTTTTTTTTTTTTTTTTTTTTTTTACATGAGTCAATTATTCGGAAAATTTTTAATTCAGATAAAAATATTTTGTTCGAAAGGGAGAGAGTAAAGAGGCACTGAAATAGGTGGAGAGTTCATTGAAAAATATCAAAAACAAAAACAAATTAAATTATTTTTTTTATTTTTGTACTTGCAGGCTTATTTACTCATTTTCACGTATGGAATTATGTACGGTGTCGGAGCATCTCTGGCGTACGTTCCGTCCCTAACAATAATCGGTCATTATTTCAAGAAAAATATCGGTATGGCGAATGGATTCGTGACCTTAGGTAGTTCAGTATTCACCGGTATCATGCCATTCTTGATAGAGTTCCTTTTGAAGAACGCCGATGGCCTGAGTAACTGCCTTAGGTAGATGAATAATTCGATATTTGTACGAGTAGGTATTGCCTTCGATGAAATAAGCTCTAACCAAAAATATGATGAAATTGATATCTTAGGTACTTGGCAGCATTACTGAGTACTTTGATGCTATGCTCTCTAGCATTCAAGCCACGATTCCAGTCACCTTTATCTAAGAAGAATATCCAAGCAGAAGACGGCGAAGCTTATTTCGCGAATTTTTTAAACGTCAGTATATGGAAAGATCCCAGATACGTGTTGTGGATTATTGCAGTTCCTATCGCGTTGTCCGGATATTTTGTACCGTACGTTCATCTGGTGAGATATGTATTATCAGTACCGATAGAGTGTGGCCTTTTTTTTGGATTTTCGATTTTTTGTTTGTTCTAACCCCTTCCTCTCTCTGTTGTTTCTTTTTATGAGAAAAACAATTTTATAGTTTTCATTTTTCCACTGACTTAATTTTATTTATGTGGTCCCTGATGTCTCCCCTTTTTTTAGAAAAATGAAAAAAATTACATACCAATTTTCAAAATCTTGTTTTTTTTTTCATCAAATTTAAAAAAAAAATTAAAAGATGAGCAATGTTTTTCACCTAGCATTTTAAGATATTGCATTCTATTAGAAAATAATTTACTAGGTATTTTCAATTTTAAATGGTGCCTCTAGGATCCAAATTTGAAAGGTACTTAATGAAAATTTCTAAATTTTTGAAATTTAGAAATTCTTATAATCCATCAGAGAGTTCTTCCTTTGAAAAAATTGTTTGATTTTCAAAATTTTGCTTTTATTGGTTACAATCTATCAAAGTTGTGTTTTTTTCATGAGAATAAATCCCAATTTTTGTACTTTATCGCCAACTTGATTGACTTAGTTTCAAGTAGATCCTGCTCATCCCTTGAAAAATTAAAAAATTGATCGATTTTCAAAATTTTGCTGGTTTTGGTTAAAACCAATCAAAGTTTTTTTTTCCAAAAAAATAAATAATAATTAATTAATTATTTTTTTCTTGCCAAATTGATAAAAAAACAAATGAGAACATTTTTTTTTCTATTGCATGTCAAGTTGTTGTAACAAATGAACCAAAAATCTGAGATTTTTTCAAGTTTCTAGTAAATTTTTAATATCATTATTATTGTTTTCAAACTTCCGTTAACTATTCCCAGAAGAATAAATAAGTAGAAAAATATTTTCAATTATAGGATTACCTATACTTACGTCTTACATTTTGTAAAAATCTTTGTTTTTTATTTTTATTTTTTTTTCAAGTATAAATTGAGAAATTTTTTCCTCTGATAAAACTGATAAAACTAAAAGTTTTTCCTGAAAGAAATAACAGTAACAAATTGAGATTTTTACCAATTTCTTTGTTTTAAAAATTTTTATTCCAAAAAATTGAGATTTTTTCAATTTGAAAAAAAATTGAGAATTTTTTCAATTTCAAAAAAATAAAAATTTTATCAATTTCAAAAAAATTGAGAATTTTTCAATTTTAAAAAAATTAAGATTTTTTTCAATTTCAAAAAAATCGAGAATTTTTCACTTTCAAAAAAATTGAGAATTTTTTCAATTTTAAAAAAAATGTGAATTTTATCAATTTCAAAAAAATTGAGAATTTTTTCTATTACAAAACAATTGAGAATTTTTTCAATTTCAAAAAAAATGGGATTTTTATCAATTTCGAAAAAGTTGAAAATTTTTTCAATTGAGTCGCCCATTTCCAAAATGACCTAAGGTAAAATTTTCTTTTTTTGGGAAATCGCGAAAAACTGTGACGAGCTTTTTAAACTGTTATTTCTTTGTGGTGAGTTGCTAGTTTTGTGTAGATTCGAGTAGACCACTTATCCTAGAAGTTTCTGATCCCAAAATTCATTAGTCTTGACATTATTGTAAAAAAAGAAATTGACCATAAATAGTTTTGGAAAAGTAATCGAATTGACCATAAGCAGTTTTGGAAAAGTATCTCTAAATTTCATCAGGTTAGGTATTTTTTAGAATTTTTTTGGAAACACCGTCTTGTCCGGCTTGAAATTCTCTTTCCGATACGACAAAAAAATGAAAATCGAAAATCGTCACCTTAGGTCACTTTAGAATTGGCCGACTCAATTTTTAAAAAATTAATAATTTTATCAATTTCAAAAAATTTGTGAATTTC
This sequence comes from Balanococcus diminutus, assembly GCA_959613365.1. NCBI lineage: Eukaryota > Metazoa > Arthropoda > Insecta > Hemiptera > Pseudococcidae > Balanococcus > Balanococcus diminutus. The sequence continues at coordinate 44,645,810 of OY390718.1, read as the reverse complement.
ATCAATTTCAAAGAAAAATGAGAATTTTATCAATTTCAAAAAAAATGAAAATTTTTTCAATTTCAAAAAAAATGTAATTTTTTTCAATTTCAAAAAAATTGAGAATTTTTTCAATTTCAAAAAATGTGAATTTTATCAATTTCAAAAAAATCGAGAATTTTTTCAATTTGAGGCGTGATTTTCCAAAACGGCCTAAGTCCACTTTTTAAAATTTTACAGGAGAAGCAAAAAACGTAATAAAATCGTATATTAAAAAGCTATTTTGGAGGTAATGGTTCAATTTTAGAGCAGATAGTCCTCGAATATTTTAGTTGTGAACTCAAGTACATGGACAGAGGCCATTTTGGAAGAATTTTTAGGTAAATTTGAAGGCTGTTTCGCACCATCCTTTGTTTTTTACTTTTTTAAATATTAGCTTTTTGAGCAGGTTAAACGCGATATTTTGGTAGGTTATTTTATCAATTTCAAAAAAAAAATGAGAATTTTATCAATTTCAAAGAAAAATGAGAATTTTATCAATTTCAAAAAAATTCAGAATTTCTTCAATTTCAAAAAATATAATAATAATTTCAATTTCAATAGAATTAAATCTTTTTTCATTTTCAAAAAATTGAAACTTTTCCAACTTCGAAAAAATTGAGATGTTTTTTTTCATTTCAAAAAACGGAATATTTATAATTTCAAAAAAACTAGAATTTTTATGACTTTGAAAAAATTGAGAATTTTATCATTTCAGTAAAATTGAAAAAAAAAGTTACTTCAAAAAAATTACATTTTATTAGGGAAAAATTGAGATACCTAGACCTACCCATCTTTTATATTCAAAAGAATAAATTTTTATACTTTTTCATTTCAAACGGGGAACCTTTTTTATAGGTATTGAAAAATTTAGAATTAATGAAATATGAGATTTTTCTTTCAATTTTTTGTATTTTTCAAATGTATTTTCGTTTGAGAAGTTCTTTTTTTCCGATAAAACTATTTTTTTCCCTAAAAATATCAACAGTAAAAAAATTAAAACGACAAATTGAGATTTTTACTTATCGTGAAATTGGAGGAGAGGGAGGGGTCCGATCAAAATTTTTATAATATGCAAAATTATTTCTAGTGCTTTGATCTACAACTTTTGTTTAGAAAATTTTTCAATTTGCCCCTTCCTCGCTCACGCCTCCAATTTTGATTAAGTATCTAAGGCGTGTTATGCGAAATCATAGGAGAGAAAAGGGTCCAATTGAAAAAAATTTCAAACAAAAGTTGTTGCTTGAAATGCCTAGGAGTAATTTTGATTATTACAAAAATTTCGATTGGATCCCCCCTCCCCTCCTATTTTGAATATCAAGCATCTGTGTAGTATTGGACTTGGTCAAATAACAACTGATGTAAAAATTTAAAAACCTGGCTAAACTAGACATGTGTTTATTAATTTTTTTGAAAAATGGAGCTAAGGGAGCTACCGCAAGATATTACATAAAAGAAATTGTAAATCTAAATTCGTCATTATTTTATGGATAGCATGCCAGTGCAGTGGGTATTTAACGCATTGTTTATTCTTTACAGGGCAAATATATCGAAGATAATTTTAACGGAGACGATAAAAAACTGCCCGTGGTGTGTATCGCGATCACGTCAGGCTGTGGAAGAATCATATTCGGCAAGCTGTCAGACATGAAGGGCGTCAATAGTATATTTTTGCAACAGGTTAGACCACGAACGATTTCATCCAAAATGGTGTACTTTGGAAATACTAATTTGGATTATTTTCTTTGCGCAGCTTTCGTTCGTAGCAATTGGAACTGTATCGATTCTGATACCTTTGGTGAAAAGTTACTGGTTACTTTTGGGCTTGACCTTGATCATGGGATTGTTTGACGGATGCTTTATTTCGGTCGTGGGACCGATAGCGTTCAAGTTCTGCGGGCCAAAAGGTGCCGGCCAAGCGATCGGATTTTTACTCGGGTTGATTTCTATTCCGATGACGATTGGACCCACCGTCGCAGGTTGTACTAGATTAGAATGGAGTTTGAAAAGAGGTTTCTTTTCTTTCTCGAATGTATAAAATAACGATGGATTTTGGTTACAGGCTGGATGTACGATAGTACTCAGTCTTACACGTTACCATTTTTATTGGCCGGCATTCCGCCGTTTATTGGCGCCGCCATGATGACCAGGATCCATTTCATGAAGTCTCGCGAAGACGAAATCGAATGCGTCGAGTCGAATAAATGGTGCGAAAATGAGCAGCTAACAAAAGACGTAGGTATCACGAAGGTAAATAGTTATAATTCCATTTAGAATTTTATTTATCGATTGATGAGAAGACTCAAGAAGTGCGATTTATGGTGCTTGCAACTTGAATTTAGTTACCACCTGATTCTTTTTTTTTTCGCTTGTGGCCTTTTTAATATTGATGATGTTTAAACGCATATTTTTTTGTTTTTGTTGTAATTTTATCGAATTAAATGTTTTATGTATTGTTTTCCCTTCCTACCTATTTTAATTTCGAGATTTTCACACGCGTTTGCTTTATGCACAATTTTTATTTTAATTGGGGTTTTTAATGTTGGTTTTTTATTCTCGTAATTTTTTTCTACTTGTCATGTCGTGGTTATTTTCGATACGAGAATACACGTTCCGTTTGAGCTTACTAAGCTGAAGATATCGCTTGCAAAGTGTTGAGCTTTTTCTGTGCATTGTAAGTATGCTAGCATTTTTTTAGAGTTTTGCTTTTTTTGTATTTATGTGCTTTTTACCTTTAATGTTTGTACTGGACAGTGTATGTATGCACCTACTTTCTTATCCAAGTTTTCAAGTTTTGCTGCATCTCCTTTTATTATTATTTTTCTTTTTATTCTCTTTTATAAATAAGTACTTACCTACCTCCTTTTTTAAAAACTTTTCGTAGAAAAGTTGTTCATTTTTCTTGTTGAATTTTTGTAGAACCTGACAAACTATTTGAAATTTTTTTAAAATCTTCATCTCGACGTATTTCTTAGTTTTTTGAAAAAAATGGTATACCTAAGTTTTTTTTTAAATTTTCGGTTCGTGTTTCTTTTCCTGAATTTTTTTAATTGATTTTCTTGATGATTTTTTTATTGATTTTTCATCAACATTTTTTCCATTTTTTTTTTTTTTTTTTTTTTTTTTTTTTTTTTGATAATTCTGAGTTTTAAAATTCAAAGATGATTTTTTTTGGAATTTTTCAAATTGTTTTCAATGCTTAAAAAATTGTGAATTTTTCATGTTTAGTTTTTGTTCCTTAATTTTGTCTACCTACGATTTTTGATTTTTTTTTTTTTTTTTTTAAATTTTGTAAGTATGTCGAGTTGACGTTTTTGACAAATAAGATAGAAATCAGTTTTAGTTTTGAAAAATTTATCAAAATCAAATAATTTTAGTTGATGTAATATATTTTTTTTGAATAAAAGATTGTTAACTTCTAACGCAATAACATACCTTTTTGATCAAGATTCAGAATTTTCTCAAAAATTGTTATACGTAAAATTGCTGATTTATGAATTAATTTTTCATTTACGAATATTTGGAAAATTATTTTTTCATAAAACTTTTTTATACTTATTTATCTATGTTTTTAGATTCTTTGTAATGTTTTCAATTTTTTTTACTCACTTCTTTTCGATAATTTCTGTTTTTTTTTTAGCAATTTTTTACAAAAAATTCTATTGTTGTTTTGAAAGTTTTTGTATGAATTAGGTACCTACATCAAAATTTATGAAAAAAATTAAAGGTTAATGAATTTTTGATTTTCATTTTTTTTAAATACTTCATAAAAATTATCAACTTTTAACAGGAAAAAATTGACTATCAGAATTTTCTTGAAAAAATTTTCATGATCTTGTGTTCAACGAATTTTTTCAGAATTTTATAATATTTGAAAAATTCTTCAGAAATTGCTTCTTCATAAGGAAGGATTTTTTGTAAATATTTTCCAATTTTTTTTTTACATTATTTAAAAAAAATTTTTTTTTAAATTTCATCAACTTTTATTTTAAAGTTTGAAAAAAAAACTATCAATGTTTGGATTTTTTTTACACTATTTTTTTATTTTTCCTTTATTTCTTATCGATGTTTTTCAAATTTCTTAGTCATTTTTTATTTTAATTTTTTTCTATTTTGATTAAGTATGAGAATTTTTTGTTGTGACGAGGAATACACTAAATCGAAATGAATTTCATTTTTAAAAATTTGTTCAAGATTTTATATAGCAGACTTTAGAAATTATTTTAGTAATTTGATTTTCATTTTTTCGAATAAAAAAATTGCTTATAAATGGGGGGGGGGGTCGGAATTTTCTCCTTGTAGTTTTTAGTCATGACTCATGAACTTGGATTTGTCATCTGCTTCGCAATTTTTTTTTTTTAGTAATTTTTTGTTTCATTTTTTTTTTTTAAAGATTTTACCTGAAACGAAAAAATTCAATTTCTACTTAGAAAATTATTTGTAACAACTGCGAATGTCGTAATTAAAAAAAAAAAAAAAAAAATACCTATTGTCTAAATTATTGTTAAAAAAAATTATAAGAATTTTTATTGAATTTTTCACCATTATTATTTATGATTTTTTTTCTTTTGTTTATATTTTGTATCGAGTTTCTGCTTTTTAAAAAAAATCAAAATCACAATTGAAAACGTTTTGAATAAGTATGAAAAATGCCAGCTTACAATAAAAAAATTATTGTTGTAGGTAATTTATTTATTTTTATTTAAATTAAAATTTCCAATTTTGAAAATCGGAAATAAATACCTATCACTTTCTGACAGTGGGAAAAAATGTCGAATTTTTCAGTCAGATTTTTAGTGAGACTTGTTTTATATTTCCTATTTGAAATTAGATTTTTTTTTAAATTTTCTAAATCATCATGCAAAAATTTTCAATATTTTTGATTTTGTTTTTTTTTAATCAAAAAATTTCAATTTCAGCTTTGAAAATTTTTCAAACCAAAAAATTAAATTAAAAATTTTTGAATATTTAATTTTTTGTAAAATTTTAATTTGAAATATTTTTAAAAAATGGCTATTGACTTCTGAGACTAAATTTCTTTTAAATATTGAGAAATTTTCAATTTTGACTTTTGAAATTATTTAAGATTAATTCAAAAAATACATGTTTTCAAATTGAATTTTACAAAATGTTTTATCAGAATTTTTTGTAATTTTTTCAAAAATTTTGTTTGAAAATATTGTTTTGAAATTATTATTTTTCGAATTTTTATTTAATTAAAAACTGTCCTCGAATGAAATCGAATCCCATTCATTCCTTTACTCGGTCCCTCGTCTTTTGTTTTCTTTTTCCTTTTTTTACTCTTACACAACCTGCTTATGTAATAATGCTCGTCTCATTATTGTAAATAAATTTTTTCAGAAAACTTTACCCACGAAATGATAAGTACACAATTTTTGATTTTGAGATTTTCATTTTAATATCGTTCAATTCGACGAGTTAACTTCTAATTTTTTCTCTCGTTTTTTTTTTCAATTTTTCCAGGAAACAGATAAAACTCCGCCATCGCCAGTGTGAACTTTTTCGAAAAGGATAATAATTGATATCAAGACGGTATTTCATTTCTCCATTCTTCTTCTTCTTCTTCTTCTTCTTCTTCTTTTTCTTACCCTGTCAATGAAACATACACATATACCATTTTATTACGCTTTTGAAAAGCTGGAAGATCTCACTGTCATTTCATGTATCAAAAAGTTTGTATGCTTTGGAAAAAGTCAACGAAAAATATCAAATCATGACAATAAATACCTTATATACGCTTCGGTTCATTTTATTTCCCATTCGGTTGCCGGAGATTCCATAAAAAGGATGAAAAATAACCGAGGGAGAAAACAGCTCGCGGAGGTGGCTGTGTTTACAACCGCGAACGGTGGCAACATTGGCTGTGCGGTTATTGGCGCGCATTTTTAACTCATTCGTCAGAGATGTCGAGTTGAGAGTAGCGCGTGTGGTAATATGCGCGTTTATTTTTGAATTTCCACCGATCGCATTCGTAAATTTATCGATGAAATTGTGTTTTAAAAGTATGCATTGATATTTCAGAGTGAACCTGTGGTGTAAAATGTCTGCTTCCGGGATTAATTTGAAAAAATCTAAAAAGGATAATGCTGATAAGGAAATGAAGGTAATTTTTCAACTTATTTTTTAATTGAAAATTTTCACGAGGAGATAGTGTTGAAAGTGAGCGCAATTTTTTTCACTTTTCATTTAAAAAAATTATTTTTTATTTTTTTTATTTAATTTTTTTTTGGTTGCAATTTTTGTTTTAAATTTTATGTATATTTTTTGTAAATTTTTAACGATTTAAATTTTTTTGCCCTTACTCATTTCAAATTCTAATTTCTAAAAAGTGCTAATTGGGTTAACACGAGCCAGCCAACAAACGCGTGTGGTATTTTTACCAAAGAAAGAGGAGGAAAAACCTGCGTGTCATTTTTTTAAATTTTGAATGTGTGTGTTTGGTTTACGTAAGTGAAGTACATCGACTCCCCATCGTCGGGATATCCTGGCTGGGCCACCGTTCAAAAGATAGATAAGAGTATCATAGAACGTGTTTTGGCATCGAGCTTTATTCACGATACTGTTATGATTATGATACTGAAATCAGATACCTCTCTACACGATACTCACATGTTGAGTTTTTAGAAAAAGTCGTAGCTAAGGTACCTCTACCTATACCTATAGATGTATTTGGTTCGTGTGTGTGGCTCTTTGTCTCGTATTATGACTCTCTACGTCTGGCTAGGTATCGTTTTTCTCTCGGCTCGGGCTCGGTGTATGAATTATTTCCAAGTTGACGGCTAAAGTGTACTGATTATATACTCGGTAACCAATATTAACTGGTTCGCAGCCGGAGGTGTCCGAGAGGAACGAGACACGAGACTATGGACGAGTGGTCGAATGAGAGTGATTGTAGGATGAGCTGGGAGTGATTTTCGTGAGGAAGGAAGGGAGAAATTTGGTGGAAAATTGATAAAACTTTTTAAGAGTATTGAAAATTTACAGGTAAATGACCCTCTTCCTCCTTCCTTTTATACCCTAGTCCATGAAAAATGTGTTGAAATTTCATCTACTTTTGACTGATATTCAATTTTGGAAGAAAATGAAAATTTTCTTAAATTTTTTTCAGGTCCCTTTAATTTTATGAATAGGCAAATAAGCCAACATTTTATTCGAATTAATGGGTTAATGTCAATTTATGTTTCATCAGGCATTTTGACTGCTTAGTTTTTTTATCATTGCGGTTTCTGTTCGTGAATATTTTTTCAAACATTTACTTAGTCACCTACTCAATTTTTTATAATTTTCAAATTGAAAAAATCTATTTTTTTTAAAAAAGTTGAAAAATGAATCCCAAATCTTTGACCCTTTTTTTTTAGTATTTTTAATGAATATTAATAAAAGCATCAGTCTGGATGTGGATTTTTTTTTAAATTTGAAGAAATTATGAATTGAAAAAAAAAATTTCTTCATCAAAGGTTTTGAATTTCGGTCAAGAATTTATGTGAAATAAAGGTTGAATAAAGTGGCCCTTATTTTGAGTTTTCGAATTTTTTTCATCTCATATCTCAAAGTTGTTTTTTCTTATGAGCAAATAATTCCCTATTTTTTGTTTCCCCTATTCGAATTTTAATGAATTTTATAGTGGTGTCACTAGACAATATTTTGAGGGGGGGGGGTGAAAATTCTACAATTTTCGAAGTGAGAGGTTCGTGGATCCACTTGAAATCTAAAAATGGAAAATATGAAAAATTGTGAGAATTATTTTCTAATGAAAAGTCTCAACTAATGATATGTAAAAAAATGAGCTCTTTTTTCGTTTTTCGTTTTCTTTTCATTTTTTTTTTTTTTTTTTTTTTTTTAATTGAGACTAAAATTTAGAAAATATGTCAATCTTTCCATTTCCCTGAAGAAGTGGATGACCAGAAAACACTTGAAATTAAGTGAGGGGATAAAGAAAAAAATTTGGGAGTCATTTCTCATGTAAAAAAGGAACAATTTTGATTGGTTAGAACCAAAAAAATGCAAAAATTCAATTAGGAACAAAAAAAATGAATAGGTAAAAAATAGAAATTGTTTTCTAACAAAAAAGTAGGTACCAATTACTTTCTAGGTAAAAAATTTTCACTTTTTCAAATTTGAAGCACTCCAAGGTACCACTTGAAATTAGGTTGGCGGAAATATGAAATAAAGAATATTTTTTCATGAAAAGAAACAACGTTGAGAGTAAAAAAAAAATCAAAATTGAATTTTTAACAGAATTTTTGAAAATTTGTATTTTAAAAAAAAGTTATTTTAACAAAATTTAAAAGGATGTACTTACGAGTATGTTTAAAACTTTTTTTTGGAAATATGCTCAAAAAAATTTCAAAAAAATTGTTTTTTCAAAAAGTTGTAAAAATTGATTATAAATTTATAAGCAAAATTTGAAAAAAAAAGTGTTCAGAAGAAATTTTGAAAACTTATCTAGTTGAAAAACATAATTATTATAAAAATATGCTCGAATCAAACTTTGAAAAATGGATTTTGCAATATTCTGGGTTTGACAATTTTTTTTAACAGTTCTGCTTCAATAAAATTTGAGAAAAACTACAAATAGTAACCCCCTTCCATATCTTGATCATTATGTTAAAAACATGATTTAAAGAAAACTGCTCTCAAAACGAAATTTGAAAAAATTGCTTTATAATAAAATTTTCAAATATTATTGTTTTTAAGCAAAATTGAAAAAAAAAAAAAAAAAAATTCGAAATTTCTGCTAGAATAAAATTTAGAAAAATTTTGGTGTTTCGTTTGGTTACTTTTTTTTGCAAGAATTCAAAGTGTTGTTATTCTTGCTGTTTCGTAAATTAAATATTTTTGAATAATTTTCAAGATTATTCTTGTAAAACATATTATTGGCAACGTCGCATTTCAATGAAATCCCATTTTGAAGAAAAGATGTGTCGTGAGTTGCAATAATATTTTTTGATGAAAATTACGCCAATTTTGGAATAAAACGGTTCGATATGGACGATTTTTTTTGTTATATGAAACGTATTACTGGCAACGTCGCTTTTGAATCAAAATGTCTTTTGATGGACATCAAGACACCGAATAATACGTGGAATAAGTTGTGATAATATTTTCCGAAAGAATCGTGCAAATTTTCTAGAACAGAATGATTCTGTTTAGACGATATTTTGTCATACAAAATGTATTATTGGCAAGGTCGCATTAGTGAAAATTTCACCAATCGAGAATTTTGACAAAAATGCATCATTTGTTTGTATTTAGAAAATCCTCGAAAAAATGTTATGTGAGCAATTTGCAAAAGTTCAAAATTGAAGGGGATATAATTTTTCAAAACTGTGTACCATTTTTGATTTTTTTATGAGTAAAATTTTTATGCATTTAATTTTTTTTCAATTTATTTATCATTATCAGATGCAATACCTACTTTGATTTCAAATTCAACATCTATTTCTTTACTCTCTCACTTCCTCTCCACCCTCTCGACCATGGATTCTTTGAAAATAAATTGTGGAAAGAATGATTCGATAGGTATTTTTGAAGAAAATTCGCCCACGTCTCACTCCCCTCTCACCTCCCTTTCGCCACATTTTCACTTCCAAAAAACAATGCCCCTTAATACCCAACTGCTCCTTTTTTACATTCAATCACACTATAAATAATAAATTCAATTTTCCATCGTAAAGTTTTCGCCCTTATAGAAAGAAGCCCAGACGACCGTAATGTTTGATCTTACCCCCTCCTCCGCGTTCTTCACCCAGGTCTCAACTTACATCGAACTTAATCGAACCCCATGCGCTGGTGAGGTTTGAGGAGCTGCAAAAAAGGCAGGTAAATTTACCAACTACACACGTCGTCTCCGGTAAGGCAAGGCCATAGAGGGAGGCAGTAGGAGGGTGCGAAAAGAAGCATCGTACACCGACAATCAAATGTGCTTCCTCCTCAACTTTCAAACGTTTTCCTCTAACGCCGAACGATATTTTAAGCATCTAATTCTGGTATATTTTAACGGTTTCGAAACTGGTATCAAATGCTGTTTTAATTGTAATTCTAGATTTGCCCGTACATCCCGTCTCCCATCAACGTATCTACGTTTCATTACTCGCCCTTGCGTCGCGTCGCGTCTCGAGAGCGACGACGACGCGGACGAGAGATATCTACGGTTTTTATGAGAAAAACGAAACTCGCAGCAGGAGATTTTTTTGAAGATTATCTTCCCATCTGTATACATACCGTCTGCCGTCTCATATTGAGTTTCATTCGCTGATTCAGTTTAACCCCTTCTATACCATATCGGCGTCTGAGATACAGTGGAGGGGATGGGGACGGAGCTGATATATTAGAACGAGTCGTCAAAGTTTTCCAGTGAAACTGAAAACGAGCTTTTGGTTTCGGGTTGAAAGAAAGTAAAGGGGTAAAAAAAATAGCCTAGTACAAAATATGGCTCTTATTTGCAACCAGATCATCCGTAGATTGAGACTGAGAGTGGCGTGGAAATAAATATGATCCCAGGAGAATTCAGGGGGTGAGTGAGGTGGTAAAGAAATACGTTTAATTGGAAATTTAAACTTGGTATCTGATAACACTAGATTTGTACTTCGAAAAAAGTTATTTGAAAATTTTGCCTATTACGAAAATTGGAGGAACTATATGAGATGAAAACATCGTAGCCCCTTCAATTTTGAATGTATGCAAATTACTTGAAAAACTTTTTTTGGAGGATGTTCCAAGTACAACCCGATACATTTGTCAAATTCTCAATATTGGTTGAATTTCTAATAGAGCGACGTTGCCAATAATACATTTTGTACTTAAATCGAATCTTTTTGTTTCAAAAAAATTGGGTATTTATTCCGAAAAATATTATTACAATAATTTACAACTCATACCAGTCATATCACATATTATATTTTAATATCTTAAACTTGAATCAATCCAAAGACAATTTCTTGAAATGCGACGTTGCCGATAATACATTTTGTAGAACAAAAAATCGAACATGAGTCTTTTGGAATTTTGTTTTTAAAAAATATTTTTATCCAGATTTTATTCATCCTCCAATTTTTTCTTATTACTTTTTTCACTTTTGTTTAAAAAAAAAATTATTCTGCCTAAAATGATGAGAAACCGATGAAATATAAAATACCTAAAATAAATAATTAAAAAAATTGAAAACTGGCGACATTTATTTTCGGAGAAATTTACAAAAAAATAAAAATATTGGAAACTGGCAGAATTTAATTAAATTAAATTTGAAAAATTGGCAAAAATCATATAATATGTAGTAGGTACCTATCTAAACAATTAAACATGAACCTTTCTGATTTTTTTTTTTTTTTAATATTTTTATCCAGATTTTATTTATCTTCCAATTCTTCAATTTCTTATGATTTTTTTTCTCACTTTTGTTTTAAATAAAATAGTCTGCCTAAAATCTGAAGAAACTGATGAAACATGAAATAAATAATAAAAAAATTGAAAACTGACGAAATTTAATTTCGAAAAAATTTGAAAAAATAATTATTGGAAAGTGAAAACTGACAGAATTTATTTATTTATTTTTTTAAAATGAAACCTGATGAGATTTAATTTTGAAAAAAATGTCAAAAAATAGAACGAAAATTTAAAAAAAAAAAAAAAAATACCTGAATTAAATTTGAAAAAATTGACAAAAACATATTAGAAAATTATAAAATAAATTGAAATAAAAATTGAACACCTGCGAAATTTTTCTTTGAAAAAATTAACAAAAATTAGTAATTATTAAATATTTCACAATTTATTTTTTAAAATTGAAAACTGACAAAAAAAATTATAAAGTTGATTTCTAAAAAAATAATAACCAACAAAAATTTCCTAATCCAAAGCGACTCTTTAAGCTCCTTAATTTCAATTCAAAACATTTTTACAGATCATCCCATTGTACAAAACATTCACAAAATTCTTTTTGATTTACAAAATTCAAATTTCATTATTCAATTTGCATACGTTCCCAGTCATATAGGAATTCAAGGAAACGAAATTGTCGATACACTAGCAAAATCTGCCATAAATCCCTCCCCACTCTCTACCCTTTCCACAGATGACATCAAATCTTTGTTAACCAAACAAATTTACTCAAGCTGGCAAAACTTATGGTCCCAACAAGTAAACAATAAATTATACCAACATAAAAAAAGAGTGCACCCTTGGAAAAACCTCTCACAATTAAATAGACAAGATGAAATCATTATAACCAGACTAAGAATTGGACACACAAAAATTACTCACAATTATCTTTACCAAAAAACTCCAAAACCTCTATGCCCTTTCTGTACTATTCAACTTATATCTATCCAACATATCCTGTTCGAATGCCCCAAGTTAAAACAAGAGAGACTAACCCTACAAATAAATGAAATCCCCCCAGTTATACCAGATATTCCTTCCGAAATTCAAAAATTCATAAACTTAATTAAAAAACTCAACCTCACAAATAAAATTTTAAAAATCCTTCCGATGGGTGTAATAATCCTGTAATTATAAACACCCCCCCCCCCCCCCCAAAAAAAAATGTTTAAAAAATTCATTTTTAGAATTTATTTTTTGTAAATGACTAGCTCTGATATACTCGACTCGTAAGTTACAAAATGTATTAATTCAAAGAAAAAATTACGAAATTTATTTTTGAAAAAATTTATAAAAATTTTGGAAATACACTGAGTTTAAATTTAGAAAAAATAGAATAAAATAAAAAAATGAAAGAAATAGATCGAAGACTCTCACTTTTTTAAAAGACAAAAAATATTTGAAAATTAGAATTTTTAAATGGAATTTATAATTCCTAAGAATAAAATTTAAATCGAACACTTTCAAAAAAATTGAGAACTTTTTTTTTAATTTTTGAGATTACGTAAATAGGTAGGCGCTTAAATTTATTTGTTTGTTCGGTTTTTTTTTCAGTGAAAAAAATTTACAAAATTTATTAATTTAAAAAAAATTGATTATCAGCGAAGACGAAGTTCATTTTTGAAAAAAATTGATTTAAAAAAATTGGAAACTGGCAAACTTTTGTATTGGGTATAAGTTTTAAAAACTTGTCCAAGTAATTTTCAAAAAAAAAAAGAAAAAAAACTAAAATAATTATTATTTTTAAACTTTTGGAAATTGAAAAATTGAATAAAAATACTTTTTAAAAAAATTATGAAATTAATTTTTGATAACTTTCAAGTATACTACTTACATATTCTTTCTCTTTGAAACAGTCAATAAAATATTTTAAAAATTTTATTTCAAAGAAATTCAATAATTACCTTGATAGCAATTTTTTTACAAAAATTTTTAATGCTTACTCGGTTTGTAAAATTTATTTTGGGATTTTTTTCCTCCAAAAAATGGACATCATTTATACATTATTCAAACGTTTGTTAAAATGTCAAAAATTCATTTATAAGAAAAAAATTGACGAATTTTTTTTTAATTCAGTTTTTCAAGGTTTTAAATTATATTTTCAAACATAAAAAAATTTCCAACGTCTATTCATATTACGTTTGATAATTTCGAACAGTTTTTTTTTTTTTTTTTTTTTTTTTTTTAAATTCAAATTTGCTTTCTTATGCCCTCATCTTCACTTTCCGATCATAATTCGTGATACCTTATCACGTAAAAAATTCCAATAAAAGGGTATTTATAATCTTTGAAAACAAAAAATAAATAAAAAAAATTTCGTTGGTGAAATTTTCGTCTAAATTTACCTTCTAGAATTTCAAATTTCGTCTATCATTGAAACCAGGGCAATTCAAATAGGCTCAGGATGAACGTAATTAGAGCCAAAAGGAGGCGTATAAATTACCTTTTGGGAAAAATCGAATTTTCGGAGGTCGCTGGGAGACCACCCCTTTCCTCAATCCACAAAGTACTATACCTAAAAATAGAATTAGGAAAAAATACGAAAGAGAATATGAATTACTGTGGCCTATATATATGATTGCTATATGCGATATAATGCATGCCAACTTGGCCATTATTATATTCAAATAGGACCGATAACGTTACAGGGTTTTTAAAGGCGAAATGCTGGGGCACAACATTGGTGGTGGCAGGGTACCCTCTGCCACCACCAGTGTTGGGTTACAGGCTTTGAAAACACTCTCGTGCAACCTCGTATACCGTGGTCGTCGTTCACAACCATCAAAATGAAAGTTAAACCGTACCTGGATAGTGTTACGATAGATTACACTCGCACACAGAGACACATTGTACCATTTTTCTGACAAAATAATACGATACCATCGACTTGGTCTGTCCGCGGATACATTTGCCCATTTTTAGCCCCCTCGTTATGTGTACCCCCATGTCTCGGTCCTCGTATTTCTGTGACGCTGCTGCTGGTGATGGTTCGGTTGACTCTGCCTTTTTATATCTTGCTTTGCTTGGTTTACCCTCTAAGGACTTAGTTTCGTTCTTATACAGGGTGTCCGGTGAATGACGATGGTAACTTGAGATTTGGATGTAATCGAGTACCCCTAAAAAAAATTATGTGCTCAGAGTGCCTATCTCCATTTCGAAGGGAGTAGATGAATCTGGCAAGTCCAATAAAATGAAAATCCAGATCCGGTGGGGAAATTTTTCAGGCCCTTTTTTCTAACGAGGGAGCGAAATTTTTATTGGAGATGAGCACGCTGAATTTGTTTGACAGGAAAATTTTAAAATATGTATATTATTTCGTTCCCTGGCAAAAAAAATCTATAAAAATGAAGTAGCGTTTTGAAAAGAATTTTTCTTTATCGTATAAAATTTTTAAAAATATATAAAATGTCAAAATAATTTTTTTATCGACTAAAACACAAATTTTTTATGGAATATTTAAACGTTTTTACTTCAATTTTTTTGAAATTTTTTTCTCAATTTTTTTAAGAGTAAATTTTCATTAAATTTTGTGTAGAAATTTTCAGTTGAAAATTTGAACAATTAGGTAAAATAATAGAACCGTGGTAACAAATTTTTCAAAAGAAATTTTCTCGTGAATTTAAAAAAAATATAATATAATATTTGAATTCTTTCAAGTATTTTTAATCGACTTGAAAAAAATACTCAGAAATTTTTTTAATCTTTCACTCAACATTTTCTGAGGAATCCAGATATCTTCAATTTAAAAAAAATAAAAAATAATAACCAAAATTTTACTTTTACTGTTCCTTTTAAAAATTCAAACTCAAAATTTTTTGGTATTTTTAGATGATTTTTTCATAAATGAAAAAAATCAGCTATTAATTTTACTTGAATCTGTTGAAATAGGTAATTACTTTGAAATTTTCAATTTGTTTTAATTTGCTCAAATATTTTTTAAAAAAAGTTTCAAGAAAGTATTTTGATGAAAATTGTTTTTTGAATTTTTTTCATGGATATTTTCTTTTGAAGTTTTCTCAGAAATTTTTTCCAAAATATTTCTTTGGAATTTTCAATTTGTAATATTTTTTCAAAATATTTCTTTGGAATTTTCAACTTGAAATGATTTTTCCTAAATTTTTCTCGTATTTTTAATTAAAAATGTGTATTCACTTTTTTTTGTTAGTTTTAATTCGAATTTTTGAAAAAAACTTTTACTCAACATTTTCTCAAATTTTTTTAAATTATATTTTTTCTAAGAAAATTTACTTTATTTGGTTTTGAAAATTTTTAATCTAAATAATTATTTGAAACAGTTTTACTTCTAATTTTCTTTTAAAAATTTTCATGAAAATAAAAGTGCTACAGAGTTTGAAAATTAATATTTTCCAAGCACATTCGATTGGCAACACTGCATTTCATAATTGGATTTTCATTAAAACAACTGAAATGGGGGGGGGGAGACATTTTTTCTCTTGCAGAGCAATAAAAGATTTTTTTGTTGGAATTTTCCTAAAAAAAATTTAAGGGAATTTTCAACTGAAAAAATAATCTGAAGTAGATTTTTCAAGAGTTTTTCTCAACAAAAAAATCATTTAGTTAAAACAAAATTTCAATAAATTTATTTTTTTTATAAAATTTTATTTCAAGAAAATTTTTTTGATCCTTAAAAATTGGAACGAAATTTTTGGAATTTTTGAAAGAATTTAACTTTGAAAAAATTGAGATTTTTATAGGAAAATTTTTAATTAATAAAATCCTAACCACTATAAAGAATTTTTGTGGGAAATTGTTGTAGGTGTAGTGAATTTTTTGAAAAAATTGTAAAAATTTTAAAGAAAATTTCAAAAAGAATTTTCAAAATTTTTGTAAGATTTCCCCAAAAAACAAGATAAAAATTGTCAAAAAAAAAGTTTATGCAAAAAAATATTTCAACAGTTTTTTAAAAATGTTTTAATTGCTTTTTAAATAATCTTTCATAAAAAGAAACGATTTTTTATAACTCTTTTTTGAGATTTTTCTAAAGAATTTTAGGAAAAAAAATTTCATGAAAATTTTGTGATGAAATAATTTCAATTTCCGTGCTGTACTTCTAAGAAGTAATTTTTTTTTTTTTTTTTTTTTTTTTTTTTTTTTTGAAAATAAGTAATGTTTTCCTACAGGATCAGGATAAAAATAATGATAAAATTTTTTACAAAACTTCAAAAAAAAAAAAAAAAATTAATGAAAAATTTTTTAATTTGGACAAAAAAAATTATAATTATCTTGGACTTCTTGCATTTTTCAAGGTCTACTTTTTTCTGAGGTCCATCTATCATCTTATCTTTCTTTGCACCTAGGACCGTAATTGAAAATTGTTTCTAGCACAAGTCGTAGATTGAGATCTTTGGAATAATTTTGTTTATTACAAAAATTTCGATTGGACCCCTCCCCCCTCCTATTTTGCATAACACATTGAAAAAGACAAGTTTTATGCATCTTAAGAGGATTTTGAAAATATTGTGAACCACTGCTCCTTCAAAATCGAGATAGGCACCTGAGGCACATGAATTTTTTGTTGGCTGTACCTCTAGCTGTTACATTCAGATCTGAAATAATTTGAACACTTATTTTCGAAACACCCTGTGTTTCAATTTTAGAAAATTTTTGAGAATTTTTCGATTTTAAAGTAAAAAGTAATTTTAGAAATTTTTCGAATTTGGAGAAAATATACCTAATGTTTTAAATTTTTGTAATTTTAGAAATTTTTTGAATTTAGAGAAAATGGCTTTTTAAATTTTTTAAAATAAATTTTAAAAAAAAAGTGTCTAGGCCTAAGTACAAATTTTTGATAATTTAAGTACATTCGGATGCGAATTTAATAATCGCCTTACCTCTTTCCTTGCAGTCTTAACCTCTTGAAAAATTTTCACCCACCTTTCTTATACGAACCAATCACGAAACAGACGAAGAAATTTATCGCGAAATTAGCATCTAAAATCGATAAAATACTCATCTGTGGCCTAGTATCGGTGGTAGCCGGACACGACGCGACGCTGCCTCATCATGCCATACCACCCCCTGTCGAAGTGTATGCAGTGCCCAAAAGGCGTCCGCACCATCCAGATCATGCTCGCCACCTCTCGAGGCGATATCAGTTTTCGTCTACGCGCTGTACCTATCCGGGCTATCCCATAATAGTCCTGTATGCGACCACGACCACGACTGCGACTGCCCCAGCCCCGATGCGCCTTGTAAGACATTCCACAAACATATCATTTTACACGGTAACCGAATACCTCGACAGACACTTGACAGCAATGGTCCTAATGGATGGTCTAACTCGCTAACTTTTTAACGTCGTCGTCGTCGTCGTGTGTACCGGAGTAGATTGTGAAGAGGGCAGGTAGCGAGGGGGTTGCGAATATAAGAAAAGGTGGTAGAGTATACGGTAAGTTGGCTGACTTTATTTCGATGCATTGAAAAACTGTGAAAAGGTATAATACGATACCGATATCGTGTCTCCGGGTACATTACGTACAGTATACAGCTAAGTTATGACTGGGGAAAATTATTTTCGAATGAGGAATTATTATTGCGGAAGTGAAGGATTTGTTGATGGGTAAGGTTGGAAATCGACAAAAGTTCTCCTATAATTTTGGAAAAGTGAAAATACAAATATCATTCACTTTCAAGTGAAATTGAAAGAATTGAATCTTGAAGAAATTCGTCATCATTTCCTTTTTTTAGTTCACAAAATAACAAACTTCATTTTTTTAAGACAAGAGTTTTTTTTGTTTTTTTTTTTAAATTGCATACGGCAAAAAATAATTATTAAAAAAGACCAAATTCTTTTTTTTATTGGCAAAATTTCAAAAAAGGACGATTTTATTTCAAAATGAAATAAAATTAAATTGAAGAAAATTGGCATTAAAAACAATTTGAAGAAAAAAACACGTTCAAAAAATTGACCAAATTCAAAAATAAATAAATAAATAGGCCCAAATAATATATAATAATATTACCTAGGTACAAAATTTTAAAGTCATTTTCGAAAAAAAAATAAAATAAACTAACAAGAGTTTATTTTTTGAAAAAAATTTTAAAATGCAAAAAAAACTCGTCACCCCTGGACCCCCCCCCCTGGTTGGCTCTATTTCCAATGAAACATAGTATATGCTTCTACTCTGTGACAAAATGTCTAAAAGTCACGAATATTAATTTAAATTTAAATTTGAAAATCCAAAAAGTATAATAAAAAAAACCTAATGCAAATAAAAAAATTTCAATTTTTTCAGAATGTCTGACAAAAAGCCTAAAAGTCATAAAATTTTTTAAAAAGTCACGAATATTAATTTCCATGGAAATTTAAAAATCTAAAAAAAGTATAATAAATAAAAAAAATTTCAAGTTTCAGAATGTCTGACAAAAAGCCTAAAAGTCATAAAATATTTAAAAAATTTACAAGTTTCAAAATGTCTAACATAATGTCTAAAAAATCGAATATATTAAAAATTTTCTAAGTTTTTTATGTCATCCAAACCTAACCTAATGTAACCTAACCTAACCCAACTGTCGGATTTTGTGGTCGGATTTTCCTGTCGGATTTTACTGTCGTTTTTTTCCATTTTGGTCATCGTAAAATCATAATTATACTATACTAATAATGCAAAATATTTGTTTATTTTCTTTAAAATTGACAAAAGGGGAGGGGGGAGAATATCAAGAAAAAATTATTTCCAAATTGAATAAAAATTGAAGTTATTTAAATTGAAAGAAAAATTTTAATTTCAAAAAAAAATCAAGTTCAAAAAAATTGTCCAAATTCAAAAAACTGAAAATAAGTCGGTTCAAAAATAATTGAGAAAAATTTATTTTACGTTTAAAAAATTAACAAAAATAAATACCTAAATAAAAAATAACATCCATATAAAAAATAACAAAAAACAGCTGAATTTTTTAAAAATTACCATGTTGAAAAATGAAATTAAAATTGAAGGAAAAAATTGAAAAAAATTACATTATTTTTTTTAAAAAATCAAAAATATGACAAAAAAATTGAAAACTGGTTGATTTTTTTTTAAGTAGATATAGGCAAAATTTAAAAAAGTACTTACCTATAATTATAAAAGAATTAATTTGGTAAAATAAAATGATGACTTATATAATGTTGTAAACAAAATTTTAGAAAATGGAAGTAATAACTCCCCCCCTCCTCCAATCCAAATTTGACGTTCATTAAAAAATTTGCTAAATTCTCATTTTGAAGAAAAAATATTATAAAAAGCTAATTTGCTAAGAAAATTTAGGGTAATTTTTAAAAAATTTAAAAAATCACATTATCTATTTTTCAAAGTCAATATGTCAAAAAAAAAATTGAAAATTGGTCGTGTTTTTTTTTTGAATAGACGAAAATCAAAAAAAATATACCTAAAGAATTAATTTGCAAAAATAAAATTGAAATTAAAGGGAGCTAATTGTTGTAAACAAGATCCTAGAAAGTGGAAAAATAACTTCCCCCCTCACCAATCCAAATTCGACGTTCTATTAAAAAATGGCCGAAATTCACATTTTCAAAAAATAAAATAATAAAAAGAGAGTTGACTGAAGAAATTACCTACTTAAAAAATTAGAAATTTGATTTTTCAAGAAGCAAAGTTTTTATTTTAAAAAATTGAAAATTCAAATTGAACAAAAAATCACAGTACCAAAATAATTGAAAATGTGAATTTTTTAAAGTAAAAATTGATAAATACTCAGGGAAGAACCGAAGTCGGAATATTGGAGGGGCAAAATCTTGAAAATTTACAACTTTTGTCGATTTTCTGACTTTTGACCCATCCAAAATTCAAAATTTCCTAACTTTTCCCAACTCGAACTGAAAATTCCCAACTAAAACAGAAAATTTTCAAATATTAGAAGGGCAATCTGCCCTCTTGCCCCCCTCCTTTCGGAGCGTCCCTATGAACACTATTTTTAAAATAACTAAATTTGAACAAATGAAAAGATGTAAATATCTAATGTTTTTATAGCATTTAGAATTCATGTTCAAAAAAATTGCAAAGTTCATTTTCGAAGAGGAAAATTTAAAAAAATTGCTCGATTCTAAAAAAAATGGCAAAATTGATTAAATAGGTATATACATAGTTAGTATATTTTTTTTAATGAAAAATAAAAAAATATATGCTCCATTTATTTAGTGTTTGGGGGGGGGGGGGGGT
The DNA here is from genome assembly GCA_959613365.1 of Balanococcus diminutus. Lineage (NCBI taxonomy): Eukaryota > Metazoa > Arthropoda > Insecta > Hemiptera > Pseudococcidae > Balanococcus > Balanococcus diminutus. The sequence goes on along the minus strand of OY390718.1, from coordinate 44,625,213 downwards.
GGGCAGTCGAAAATTCTTAATCTTTCCACATGAAATATTTTCAACCCAATTGAGTAGAAAAATTGTCAAAAAATTGGAATATCCATTACCCAATTTTATAAGTTGATTTTCAGACTTTTATCTCAAAATTTACAATTTTTGTAAAATATTGGTTTACCATTGGACTATTTTTGCTCTGTTCGAATAATTTATCAAAAAAATCGAAAAATCAACTTCCTTAGCTCAAAATTTGGTTCTGAGGTTTGGGTGACGTGCTCTTTCAATGAGCCAAATTTCATCTCAATTGGAGTTGACGAGTTGCCAAAGTTCCCCTTGGTAGAAAAAATTTACCCCGGAAGTGAGATAGCTCTGAGCATCCTTTTCTTTATTCCAGAAAGCCTACCAAGGGTACTAGAATGAAGTCCCATTAACAAGAATCAAATTAGTCGTACATTTCTTCAAACCACACCTCGATTTTTCGAACCATGAGCAATTTGTGCGAAGAAATCGGATGCACGAAATAATTATACTAGGTAGTGCTTTTCGTAATTGCAAACGCTATTTCAACGTACACTATAATCATTGTTTTGACTACATATACTCTTTCGCGAAGAATTATCGCCTCGTATGTAATTTACACGTGTCAATTATGCGCTCACTTTCTCACACCTCGGTTATCGCGTGGTCCGGCACAAACCCAGCCACCAAAGTGGTCGCGACTCACGATGATACAATGCACCGTATACATATACATAAGAGTCATGCGACTGTGGGAATTTCACTGCACGTCCGTGTCCGTCTACGATGTATATGAGCAGTGTCTAGTTTACTCAATTTGATTAGATAGATGTGGGTCGTTGTTGAATTTTACCAAGTCCAATACTACATAGATACTTGATATTCAAAATTAGAGTGGAGGGAGGGGTCCAATCGAAATTTTTATGATAATCAAAATTATTTTTAAGACTTCGAGCTACAAATTTTGTTTGAAAATTTTTTCAATTGGACCCCTATCTAAGCCATATTATGCAAAATTAGAGGGGAAGAGGAGGGTCCAATCGAAAATTTTATAACAAAAATTTTTTCCAAGATTTCAATTTACAACTTTTGTTTGAAAAATTTTTCAATTGCACTCCTCCCCCTATTTTGAAGAAGTTTCTACCTGATGTTATGTGAAATTGGAGGAGGGGGGGGGGGGGATCCAATCGAAATTTTCATAATAACCGAAATTATTTTTAGGACTTTAATCTACAACTTTTATTTGAAATTTTTTTTAATTGGTCCATTCCTCCCGTAATCCTCTAATTTTTAATTAGTACATATCTTTGGAGGGTTATACAAAAATCGGTAGGGAAGGAGGGGTCCAATTGAAAAAATTTCCAAACAAAAGTTGTAGCTTGTAGTCTTGGGAATAATTTCGGTCATTAGAAAAATTTCGATTAGACCCCTTCCTCCCCTCCAATTTTGAATATCAAGTGTCTATACAACAATCCACATCCATATTAGCAGTTTGAGTAAACTAGACAATAGTATGGATATAATTTGGTTGCATACTTTTTTGCACTCTTGATTATCGTATAGCCTATGTGCGAATTTGCAGGAGTACGCGGAAACGGCCATGAACGAGTTGTTAGGTTGGTACGGATACGATAAAATGAATACCGGAGATACTCAGGCGTTGAATTTGAGTTTATTTTCAGCGTCCACCTCGTTCTCGCATCAGACGCGGCCGTCGTCGCGTAAGAGGAGCTCGAATAGTGTTATTACCGCCGCCGTCGCAGCCGCAGACGGAGGTGCAGCCGCCGGTGCAGCTCCTACTTCCGATGGATCGTCATCGTCTTCTTGTTCCGATGACAGTATCGGTGGCATAAATAGCAACAGCAGCGTTAGCCCTGCTAGGAGGGACGGCTCAGTGTCACCTTCTCCAGCCAATGGTTAGCCAAAGCTTAGTGTATTTCCGTTTCCCAAGTGTACAAATGATTCGTCTATATACGATATTTCGAAGTCCTATACAGGGTGTCCGCCGTCCGGGGAGCACTTTACGAAACTTCGGATTTGGATGCATATCTCAAAAATTGAAGGGGCAAGGGAAAATATACTTGATATTCAAAATTGGAGGGAAGGGAGGGGTCCTATCGAAAATTTTGTAATAACCGAAATTATTTCCAAGACTTCAAGCTACAACTTTTGTTCGAAAATTTTTTCAATTGGACCCCTACCTCCACCAGTTTTTAATCATTCCAGTATCTAAGTCATATTATGCAAAATTAGAGGGGAGGGGAGGGTCTAATCGAAAATTTTATAATAACAAAAATTATTTCTAAGACCTCAATCTACAACTTTTGTTTGAAAAATTTTTCAATTGGACCCGTCCCCCAATTTTGAAAACGTTTCTCCCAGATATTATGTGAAATTGGAGCAGAAGAAGGGGTCCAATCGAAATTTTTATAATAAACAAAATTATTTTTAGGATCTTAATCTACAACTTTTATTTGAAAAAATTTTCAATTGGCCCCTCTCTCCCTCCCTCCTTCAATCTTTAATTTGTATCTTCGGAGTGTTATGCAAAATTGGTAGGGAGAGAGGGCTCAACCAAAAAAAATTTCGAACAAAAGTTGTAGATTGAAGTCTTAGGAATAACTTTGGTTATTACAAAAATTTCGATAGGACCCCTCCCTTCCCTCTAATTTTGAGTATCAAGTATTTCTGCAGTATTGGACTTGATGAAAAAATTGAATAAACTAGACACTGGTACTGCAAATGCAATCCATATTATGCTTATTGAAAAAAAAATCTCTCAATTTGATTTACCCTTGCCCCTTCAATTTTTGAGATAGGCACCATACGTATTATAACATTTTTTGTTAGTGGTACCCGATTGTATCGTAATCTGAAGTTTTGTACTGTGCTCTATTGCATAAAATCCGACGACAATAGCGAGAGAGAGAGCGAGTGAGAAGGAAAAATAATACCGAAAAAATTACAGCACATAAGTAGAACATTGCTAAGGCCAATTGACGCCATTTAAACGCGGCCTGGTGCGGCGGTGGTCCGCCGGTGACCATATAAAGTTTATAAATAGATTTGTACACGAGAAAACATCCAATTTTTCGAAATTAATTCATCACAAATAACGTATAGATATACGCGAAATATGCACTGGCCGCGAGAGAAAGAGATGCTCATTGCTCCTCACCCTGCTCCCTTCGCCCTTCGAGTAGCAGCCACCGCCCCCCTGCGTACAGACGTACGGTATTAAAAAGGCTCAATGCCAACACATATATCTGAATATCAGCATCATCTATCACACTCTTGTACATAGTCTTGCTCTTCTTGGGTCCCAACATATATACCCAGTAAATTTACACAATGCGACTAAAATATAAATCCCGGTCCGATCTCACTCCATATGTAAGTCTCCGTCTGTCTATCCTCATTTCGACTCGATGATTTTTTTTTTCTGATTTTTCTGACGATTCGAGCGGTGGGTTTGTTGCAAGTTGAAATTTGTGTTTATACATGCGAAACTCGTAGGATTTGTGTAGAAACTCATTTGCCTCTTGCGAAGTTACGCAATGGTCGAGTTTTCTGGGCAGGGGAAGGGGCAAATGGAAAATTTTGAAAGTGGAGGAATTGAAATTTTGCAACGATTTCTCTTGTGATTTGGTTTTCGATATTTGAACATAGATTTTGTTTGAAGTGTAGAAGGAAAGGAGGGGGGGGGGGGGTCGATTAAAAATTGGCAAAACATCGATACGTCATTCGTCATGTTGATGAGATAAATTCGTTTTTTCAAACAAATAGTGATCGTGATTTTTTACTGCAATATCAAAAAACAGAGATTTGAAAAAAAAAATTGTTCAGAAGATTCTTTTTTGAAAAGTTTTGCTGAGACGAGTATGAGGAATCTTTTCTGAGAAGTCCAAGAACACGTTTGCTTCTGAGAATGAATATTAATTCACTGAAATAATGAAATGAATTTTTGCGAACAGAGAGATTTCTTTCTAAGAAAATTTTTGACGTGTGGATTTTTGTTGAGATTTCTTTTAATTGAATGAGAATTGTTTGATTTTTTGTTGATGGTTTTTTCGTCCGAAGTTTTTTTTTCATTTCTTTGGAGATGAAGGGTGTTTTTTTGTGATTTTTTATCATTTATTTCTCAGAAACATTTGATTTTTTTTTTTGGATTTTTTCTCAAGATTTTTGGTCAAAAAAATATTTTTGCATAGGTAAAGCTTTTTTTAGATTTGAAATTTTTTTAATCAGAAATTTTTTGATTTTTTTTGGCATAAATTCCTTTTCCAAAATACCTGATTACTTTTTTTAGAATTTTTCACAAAAGGTTTTCTAATTAAATGTTTTAAAACATTTTTTTTTTTTTGCAAAATGATGAATCTAATTTTTTTTTACACAAAATTTAAAAAATAAATAATAAATCACGACTTTTTGAATGATTTGCCGAATATTTTCAAAGAAATTTTGTTCAGAGCATGGTTTTTTGAAATGTCTGAAATTTTTTCTTCCATTATAAAAAAATCGATATTTTTTGCCAAAAAATTTTGCTTATATGTAATTTTATTTTTCATATCCTTCTGAGATTTTTTTCGGAATTTTTGTGTAATTTTTTTTTTAAAAATGACCAGATTTTTTTCCAGAGTATACACTATGATTATCATTTTTTCTTATAATTTTGTTTGTACGGGAAATTTTTTATATGAATTTTTTTGAGCCCAAAATTTTAAAATTTTTTTTTTGTTTGTTTTAATCTGGATTTTTTTGTCTGGAAATTGTTTTGCTTATGTCTTTTTCAAAGGTAGGTATATTATTGTTTAGAAAATATTTTTTTAAAAAAGAAGATTTTTAAAAGAATTCTTAAATTTTTTGGGCTCAAACTTTTTTAAAAGAGTTTTTTCTTAATTATAAATTTTTTGGCCTTTTGTTGAGAAAAATTTTTTGTAACCTTTTTCAGTTTTCTTAAAAAAATTACTTTTTTGTCAAAGGAAGGTTTTTTAATTGGAATTTTTTTTTTTATAATTTTTGCCCTATTTTTTTGACTCAAAATTTGAAAAAAAATTGATCAAGTTTTTTGGATCAAGTAATTTAAGGATTTTATAGAGAAAAATAAATTGTTTTTTTATAGATTTTTTTTTTGCATAATACGTAAATTTAAAAAAAAGTGTTAGTCAGGATTTTTTCCCAAATTTTTTTCTAAATACATAAATCTGCTCTCAAAACATGTAGGGTACCTTTTGGTGAGGATTTAAAAAAATTGCCTAATTTTTTCCTCAGGATTTTGTGGCAAAAATTCTTTGCCATATTTCATTTTTTTTTTGAAAATTGTCTCTTAATTCTTCAAAAGTATTTTATAAGAAAGAAATTTAGTGAAAGAAATTTTTTTGAATTTTTTGTCTTGATTTTTGTGCATGCTTGACCCGGGGAGGGGCGGCTAAAAATTCTTTCTGAAGTATTTTTCTTTGATCGGAATAGTTTAGATTTTTGGCCAAAAAAATGTTTGCATATTTTTTCAGGTTTTTACAAACGACTTTTTTGCGAAGGAAAATTTTTCTCTTGATCGAGATTTTTTTGGGATTTTTGGTCAAAAAAAAAAAAAAATAAGTATAAATATTCAGGAATTTTTAGTTTTTTGATTTCGTTTTCTCATGATTCATTGCATACGAATGTTTTGACTGAAAATTTAAAAAAAGAATTGACCAATATTTTTTGAATCATTTTCCAATATTTTTTTTTTAGCTCATACCTATTTTTTTAGGAAGATTTTTCAAAAAAAAAATCTCTCTTGTTTTATTGCACAATAATTTATTGACTCAAAATTTGAAAGAAATAGCCTTGATTTTTTGTATCCAATATTTTTTCGTGTAATTTTTTTTTTTTTAAATTCCTTGATCAAGATTTTCTGAATTTTTGTAAGGAATTTTTTTTGTTGTATATTTTCTTTTAAAATTCTTTAGTTAATTTTTCAAAACAAATTTTTTGGTAAAGGAAGATTTTTCAAAAAAAGTATATTTTTTCTTGTAATTGGTAATTATTTTTTAATTCAAAACTTGAAAAAAAAATTTACCAGGACTTTTGGATTATTTTCAATTATTTTTTTCGCTTCATTTTTTTAAAGATTGAATTTTTATGAGTAGATTTTTTTTTTTTTAATTTTCTTATAGGTAAAATTTTCAAAAAAAAATCCTTATCTAGTAAGAGAAGATTTTTCAAAAAAAAAAAAAAAATGTTTTATTTTACTTGAATTTTTTGACTTGAAACAATGAACGACGATAAGTATTTTAGATTAGGTACCTAGGTATTTGCTTATCATTTTTTTGACTTTTTTTTTTGAAAAAATTTTCCTTGATCTGGATTTTTATAACAATTTTATTTAGAAAATTTTTTTGCATCAATTTATTTTTCAAAGTAAGGTTTTTTGATGAAATGAGTTTTTAATTTTTCCCCCCAATTTTTTGAATAACAATAATAATTTAGATTTATAAATTTTGTTCAAAATTTATTTCAATTTTTTTTATGGGAACGATTTTTTAGAGTTTTTTTTTTCATTTTTGTTTCAACTTTCCAAGAACTTTTTCCCCTTGATTTTCTTTTCAGATATTTTTCGATTTGGGCCTGGGGTTTTTACGAGATTTTCTTCGTAATAATTTGCTTTTAAGGAAGTTCTCATTTTAATATTTGTTTTCCATGATTTTTTGATTTTCTTCTGTCAGTTTTTTTCGCTCAAATTCTTCTTGTGAAAAGATCTTTATTTTGGTGTAATATTTTTCATGAGGGTTTACCAAATTCCTTTCTGAAAATTTTTTCTCACGCCTTTTCCCTCTTTCTCCTACAAAGGTCATTTCTTCAATCAAATAGTTAGTAATGCTGTTGAATCAATTTCAAGTGAATTTTTCCCAATTTTAATAGGTAATTATAACCGGAAATTGTCGAACTGAGTTTTCGGTATGGTTCCCTCCTTCTCTCCCCTTCAACTTCATTTTTTTCATAAGATCATGGTTATGTCAGAATACTTTGCAATAGGCTGGGTTTTTTTTGGACCACGTTCCATTCGAATTAGGATTAAAAATCGGCCTAAAAAGAATTCGTAAGACGAAACGTAGATAGATTTGGAAGAACACTTGGTCGTCGTCATTTCACGTACGTAGTATTTATACCTACCTACGGTCTGTGCTGTGCGCTCGTATATGTGCGAGATGCGGTGTACTTGGGCGTGTTATACGATCTGAATATAGAAAACTTAGAAGAGGAGGAGGTAGAAAAAAGATCTGGCGCGGATATTAACTTTGGCAGACAGCCTGTTATCGAATTTCAACCCTAGCTGAGAGTATAGTTATAGTACCTACTCGTACTCGTACATAGCACGACGACACGCCGCAGTCATACACACCGGAGAGAAAGAAAGCCAAGAGCAGATAGATAGATTCGTATATCGAGAGAGGAGGCGACCAAGCGACGCAACATGCACATATAGCAATCGTATATCCTACCGGGTATTTTTAAGGTCGACAAAAATAACCGAGTTGCTGGCTCAAATTAATACGAGACGCTTTTTTCTCTAAATTTTTTTCTTACCAAAGTTCTCTTTTTCTTGGGTTTGAAATCTCACGTATTGATGCTGTAGGTATAATTGATTTCCTCGTATAAGTAGTACGTAGGAATATGTGACCTGTCATAAGGAAACCAGATTCTGATTCGAAAGACAAAATTTTACAGGAGAGCAGTACAAATTTTAAAATTCTCACACTGTCCATATTCTGTTCATCTAATCCAGCTGATTTTTGGAGCATCATTTAGCCACTCCAATTGAACCCAAATTCACTGCTTAGGGTGATTGAAATTTTTTTACAGGCAGTGTTGCCATTCTTGAAACAAAAAATTCCAAATTTTGAATGAAATTTCAAATTTTTAAGCCAAGATATCGGCTCAAATTTTGAGCAAATCAAAAACCAAGACTTACACATGGTAGGAAATCAAATTTCCAATAAAAAAGGTTCTCTTCACTTTTTGCCTATCTACGATATTTCAGGAGTTTACATCTATAATTATTTTTGATTTTCTCAAATAACTCCTGAAATATTGAAGATAGGCAAAAAGTGAAGAGAACCTTTTTTGTTGGAAATTTGATTTCCTACCATGTATTAGCCTTGGTTTTTTGATTTTCTCAAAATTTAAGCCAGTATACGAGATGAAAAGTGATAAGAGTTGAACTTTCCACTTTTTGCTAGTAAAAAATTTCATAAAATTGTCACAGACCACTCAAAACTGACCTGATCAGGCTGTACATTTGTACGTAGACACCATTAGACTAACCCTCCAAGAAAAGTTGAAAATAATTTTCTGAATAGAAGTATTGATTTTTCTCTGGATTTTTTAATTTGCTGTGTGCTCGAACAGAATCGTTTGAGAACGTTTTCTCCACGACAAGTGAAATCATCGCCAAAAGTACCACTAATATCAACAAAAAACGATTTTTCGGACCAGAACCTGGTTTTCTTATGACAGGTCACATATAAACAATACAGAGTAGCGAGCTGGGATTGGAGGATTCAATTTGCCAGATTCGAAAAGTACGAAGAGGGCAGAGAGAGGGAAGAGAGGTATAATTTCGAATCCATCATCTCTACGTTCTGTGTGTGCCAATGTTTGTCGTCTTGGTCGTGAATTAAGAGGCGCCTTCTTCCTTCGTAGTATTTTACGGTGGTGGTATAATTACGAGGTGTCAAAATACTCTTCTCGTATAGTCAGTAAATCATCTCGAGTATAATTGGCTAATGATACCTTTTGTAATATGTCAAGAAGAGTGTAAATCTTGGGCGAGCTCTTCGATTGAATATATTTTCAGCATTTGGCTTTTTGGCTATAGGATTTATCCAAATATATTATTATTGTAGTATAGGTGCTGGAAATATCATCGAAGAATCGACCTATCTGTGTGGAGAAATTTATTTAAAACGAGGCGGAGCCGTCGGTAGGACATTTTTATAACCGTATAGAAGAGTGTTAAAGACATAGAACAAAAAATAGATGCTTTATCGGTTTTACTCTCTCGTACTATACTACGTATCCTTTGTACACGAACGGATGTTTATTTTTGACCTTATTTCTGGCGGATTTTTCTCGCCCAGGGGTGCCCAAAAGTCACGACGAGTTTTTGATTACAGTTTGCGTACCGGCTGGATGCGCCAGTTGCGGATGGTGCCATAAAATAGGCCCCGGCAAATGTTTCACCTTCAAAATGGCCAACTGCAATAAGGTGTTTTGCTCGGAGGTTTGCTTCACCCATTACAGAAGGGCTAATTTTAAACGTAATAAGACTTGCGACTGGTGCAGACATGTCAGACATACCGTCAGCTATGTTGATCTGCAGGATGGAGATAGCCAGTTTCAGTTTTGTAGGTAAGATGACTCTAAACTGTGACCTTTTTCCAAAGCAAAGGCATGGCGGGCAGCTTGGCAGTGACTAAGGTGCTCACACCCAAAATTTTGATATTTTTTTTGGGAGAAAAAATATTTTATTTTTTCAGGTGGGGGGGGGGGCGGGTTAAAATTAGTCTTTCAATTTTTTGGGGAGAAAACATTGATTTTTTTTTTGTGTTTTTATCAATTTTTTCAAACAAGATTTTTGGAGAAAAAATATCTCAATTTTATGAAAATTTTGAAAAATTAATCTTTCAATTTTTTGAGAAAAAATATCGATTTTTCGTGTTTTTATCGATTTTTTCAAACAACAATAAATTCTCAATTTTTTTGTAAAAATAAATTTTCAAAAATTTCTTAGGGGAATAAATAACAGAAAAAATATTCAATTTTTTAGGAAAAGAATTTTTACATTCTTGGAGAAAAATATCTCAAATTTTCTGGAGGACAAAATATATTGCTCAAAATTTTTCAAAATTCTCCACAAAAAGAACTCGGAGTAAAAATTTTTTGGAGAAGAGTATTTAAGTAATTTTTTTGGATTGAAAAAAAAAAACAGTTTTGGGGGAAAATTTGAAACTTTTGTAAAAGAGTTCACAGTGTTTTGGGTTTCTTGAAGAAGAAGTTTTCTTTTTTTTTTTAGGAAAAAAATTCTCAATTTTTTTTGGAAGAAATTATCTTGTTTAATTTTTTTCAATTTTTCCTCAAAAATTCTTTATTTTTTGAAGTGAAAGTATTTTTCGATCAATTTCAGGAGAAAAAATTCTGAATTCTTATGGGATAAAAAAAAGCAAAATTTTCAACAAAAATGAAAAAAAAAAATTGGGAGGAATGTCTCATTTTTGGAGAAGAAACGATTTAAACGATTTTTTGAGGAAAAATCTTGATTTTTCGTTTCAATTCTTTAGGAATTTTTTTTTTTTCAGAGATAAAATTTTTGTGAAAAAATAAATCTCAACTTCTTTGTAAAATAAAAAATTTCAGAAAAAATAATAACTATTTTTTGTGAAAAAAAACACATTTTTTGGTACAAAAAATATAGAATTTCAACTTTTTTGTAAAATAAAGAAAAATCCTCCATTTTTTGTTGTCTTTTTGTTAATAAAATATTCTTAGTTTTTTTTATAGAATAAAAATTCTTGAATTTTTCGTAGGAAAAAATTATTCTCCATTCTCCTTTTTCCTAGAAAAAAATCCCAATTTTCTTGTAGAAGAAAATCTCATTATTAAAAATTAAAATTCTCAATTTTTTCTGCAAAAAAAATAAATAAAAAAAATAATAATAATAAAATAAAAAAAATATTGTTTGAAAAAAATCTAATCTTTTGTGGAAATAAAAAACTTGAGTTTTTGTAGAAAAAATTCTCAATTTCTATTATTTTGTAGAATAAGTATCAGGAATAAATTAAATTTTTTGTGGAAAAAATCTCATTTTATGTTACAAAAAAAGTATAGAATCCCGACTTTTTATAAATAAATACCTAAATTCTTAATTTTTGGTTGAAAAAAAAAAATTGTTTTGTAGAATTTTAATCTCATTTTTTTAAAAGTAAGAATAATTCTTAGCTATATTTAATAGAAAAATTTTTCCTCTATCTTCTTGTAAAAGAGAATCTTATTTTTTGTAAAAACGAAAATTCCCAATCTTACCTAGGTACCTATATACTGTAGAAAAAAATTCTCAGCTTTTTTTGTAAAATAAAAGTTCCCGTAGAAAATAAGTTCTCATTTTTTTGTGAAAATAAAAATTCTTAATTTGTGTATGGAAAATACTTCTTATTGGTTCGTAGGAAAAAAAAAATATTTTTTTTATATAGGTAAATTTTTCTATTGAAAAAAAATGGAGGGAAATTCTAAATTCAACTAGAAGAAAAATATTAATTCTAGAATTTTTGAAGAGAAAAGTTTGAAAATTACTCATTATTTTTCGATAAATTTTTGAAGAAAAAAAGTTTTTAAATCTAGAAAAAATTTTCTTAAATTTTTGGAAAGAAAAGTCTTTCCTATTTCTTCTCAAAAATTTCCTTTTTTTTTGAAGCACAAATATTTTTAAATTATTTTTTGAATGCTTCGTAAAAATTCTGAATTTTTTAGGAGTAGAAATACTTCTTTTTTAGAGTCAGCAAAAAATTAATAATTCTTCAGAAAGAAGTACCTATTCAATTTTTTGGTTCGAAAGATTTTTTTTTTGCAAAAAAAGTCTTACATTTTCAAAAATGGAATTTTGTTTTAGAAAAACATCCAAATTTTTAGCTCATTTTAGAAAAAGAAAATCTTCAACTTTCCTAGAGAGAAAATATTTGTCAAATTTTTGGAGAGAAAAATACTTTCACTTTTCGCTGCTTTACAAAAAATACAAATTTCTTGGGATCAGAAAAAACTATACATTTTTTGGGAGAAAGGAGGGGAAGGGGGTGTGTCTTAATAAAACTTTCAACGTTTTTGAGAAAAATAATTTCAATTTTTCTGAAAGAGAAAATTTTCTCAAATTTTTGGAGGTAAAAATCTTTCAATTTCTTTGAAGTGGAAAAGTTGCTTGTTTTTTCTGAAGTAAAAAAAAACGATTTATATTTTTCCTAGTTAATAAAAATATGAAATTATTAAAACTTTTATGGGAAAAATCTTTCAGTTTCTCCAGAGAAAAATTTCCTTTTTTTTAGTATAAGATTTTTTTCTTTATTCGGACAAAAAACTCCTCATTTTTAAACAATTTTTTGAAGAAATTGTTTTTAAAAACTTCTGCAGTCACTTTTTAAATTTTTTTGGTATATAAAAATATTGTTATTTTTTTGGCGAAATATTTTATGGATTTTTTTCCGGAGTAAAAAATCTTCATTTTTTTTTCATTTCTCAGATTTTTTTTATAATGAAATGTCAGTAGGTATAATTTTTAATTTTTTAGGGAAAATTTTTTTTTTAATTTTGTCTTAATTTTTTTGAAAAATAAATCATTTTTACATTCAGGATGAAAAAGTTTTCATCTCGCTTTGGGAAAAGTTGTACTTCTACACCCTAGAAACTTACAAGTTGCCGGCAGCCCGCCCAGAGCCAAGACTCCTAAATTTTTTTCGCATTAAAAAACCATGTCTATTACAGTGACAAATGCCTGAACCAATTCAAACTAGACATATTTTGCCAAGAAACAAAAGAACACATGGAAATGCATCCGCACCACCAAGAACAACTGCAGAATCTGGAAGGTACCTCGTTATCCACCCTGATAACTCCAGACCTCTGGCTAAAGAACTGCGCCTCACCACCCAGTTCCGACAAATCCAGATCCTCCTCGCCAATCAACGTATCGCCAGGGTCACCGAACAGCCTATCTTCGGATATGAAAAAAGAATTCAGTGCCGGATTCGACGAGCCGTGCGTGAAAAAGAAATGTAAAAAATATTCCAACGAATCGATCAAGAAAAAGAAGAGCAAAAAATTGGTCACTAAACTGCGCCCGATACAGATGCAAAAAATAGAAGAACCCGGGGTAAAATCTAGTCACACTCATACGGAACCTACCCCACCGAGGATACCATTTTACCCAAATTTCTCATCGATGCTTCCACCCAACGGTGTACCTACCGAGTTCTTGCAAAGGTCGCAGTACTTCCAACCTCTGGCTGGATCTGCGGTTACACCTGCCAGGCCAAAGACTCCAGTTGTCCATCCCAGGAGCTCGCTGTCTAATTCCCAAATACCTCCTTTGCTACCGATCACCAGATCGCCTTTGGTTGCTAATGTAAATCCGACTCAGCCTCCTCCTCAACCACCGCCACCACCACCTCAGGCTCAGGTACCCTCTACGTCTACTTCTGTGGCTCCGAATACCCCTCTCAAGTCTTTATTACCTCCTCCTACTGTGCTTGTACCGTATCCTATTATTTTACCTCTTCCTATACCCATTCCTATACCTATTCCTTTGCCTATTTTTTTGAACAATGCCAAGAAAGCTACCGAAAATAAGACTAATGAACAAGAACAAGAAGAAGAACCGACAGACCAAGAGCCAGAGAAGTCTCCTCCACAGTCTCCGGTCGCGGTTCCTTTGCCCGTTCTCACGAAATCGAATAAAAAAAAGAGAAAGAAGATAGGTCCCAGCGAAGAAGATGCCAGTTTGAAGCATTTGGTCGAGAATTGTTAATTTTCTAATTCTCTACTCGATTTTATTCGAACTGTTTTAATCTTCGAGTGGAATTTAGTACCTCTACCTACCTTTATATTTTATTTAATCGAGTTATTATTAATGCATTTATGTGTGTTGTATTTGTTTTTCTTTCTCTGTTTTTTACTTTGGGAATTAAATTTTCATTTTTAGAGGTTCTTTTTGGGTGAGAGTTTCGTTGTTTGTTACTTTTCTTCTCTTTTTCTTTTCTTTTTGTATGAATTAATTTTAGTGATAATTTAATAAAATTTATGTCGAGTTTGAGTTTTTTTGCCTTGCTTCATTTTTTTTATTGAAAGTTGTTAAATTAAAGGTTTAAAAATTGGAAAAGAGTGAAACGGGAAGTCGGAAACATAAAAAATATTTTCACGAAATAAATAACGTGATTAAAAAAAATTAAAAGGTCGAAAACTTATTCGAAAACAAAAACAAAACATATTTAAACAAAAAAATAAAAATCAACAATCCGAAGTTACTAGGTCATGATAAGAAACGACCAATCACAAATCAGAACGTTTCAAAAATAGTTTCTAATTTCACCACCAGTATCGCTACATATCTTAAATTTTTGTTTTGATTTTTTTCATGTTTTGCAAAAATATTTTGCATCTAGAATCGTCGGTGCTTTCTAACTCTGGATTGATTATTCTCGCAGCAGTGAAAATAGAGTGAAAAATAAATTGTTAATCGTGAAATTTGCATTCGTTCAAGTATAACGTTCATTTCGGTTTCGTATAAGTTCGTACTCATCAACTGTGTTATTACATCCGACTTCCAAAACACGTATTCAAGATGGTAGATTACAGCAAATGGAAAAATATCGAAGTAAGCCTTTTTTGCATACAATTCTGCTCGAAAAGAGTCACCTCTTGGATATTCAACTCGTACTAACTCTCATCACGTACTTTAGATATCGGACGACGAAGATGAAACTCATCCCAACATCGATACCCCATCTTTATTCCGGTGGAGACATCAGGCTCGTGTAGAACGTATGGAAGAACAGAAAAAAGAAAAGGAAGAGTTCGAGAACAAGAATTCTACGTAAGTAGGATATTTCCATCGCAGATGAACCCTTCTGAAGCTAGATTCACTTAGAAATTCGGTATTTACAGGTATAAGAAACGATTAGAAAAAGTCACTCAAGAATTGAAAGAAAAAGAAAGCCAGGGATTAGACGTAACAGATTTGAGAAAAGCTTTGAATCAGCTCGAAGCTGAAGGCGAAGAAATTCGTAGACGAGAAGAAGACATTAAGCGTAAAGAGAAAGTAAGCCTGGGAAAAATTCGATACGAATTGTCGTTATTTTTGATCTAATTTCACGTGTAATTTGCCAGGTTACCCCTTGGAACGTGGATACGATTAGTCAGCCCGGATTTACTAAAACTATCGTTAATAAACCGGCTTCTCGAACTAAAGAAGAACTATCCGAAGAAGAGAAGGATAAAAAATTCAAAGCTTTCGTCAAAGAGAAAGAAGATTTACTTAAACAGTTCGGTATGCTGAAGAAATACGACGATAGTAAACGCTTCTTACAAGAACATCCGGAGTTGGCTTGCGAAGAAACTGCCAATTATTTAGTCATTTGGTGTATTAATTTGGAAATGGAAGAAGTACGCAGTTAGTTTGTTCGATTGTTTTAAAACTAGATTCGTCTGTAATCGAAATTCTGATTTTAGAAACACAATTTAATGGAGCACGTAGCACATCAGTGCATTTGCATGCAGTATATTTTAGAACTATCGAAACATTTGGAAGTTGATCCTAGAGGTTGTGTTGCATCGTTCTTCACCAGGTACGTCTCGATCGTCTTGCTCATCTACTCTTTGGACCATTTCACTAATTCGATCTATTTTTAGAATCCAACTAGCCGATGAACAATACAAAGCGGAATTCAAGCAAGAATTAGACAGTTTCAAAGCTAGAATAACCCAACGAGCTCAAGATAAACTGGACGCAGCCATTAAAGAAATCGAAGAAGCCGAACGACAAAAAAGACTCGGACCCGGTGGTCTTGATCCGGCCGAAGTATACGAATCTCTCCCTCCTGTAAGTGCCACTACACCATACTCTCCGAGAAATAACTCCAGCCTCGACTAAAACCCCATCTTTGTACTTAGGAATTGAAAAAATGCTTCGACGAGAGAGAAGTCGACATGCTAAAAGAAATCATCGCTAAAATGCCTCCAGACCAAGCCGTTTACCATATGAAACGATGCGTCGATTCCGGCCTATGGGTTCCGGACGCTAAAGCAGCCGAAGCCACCGAACCAGCTATCGCAGAAGAAGACTCCGAATCTACCGAAGGAACCTATGCGACCATTGAAGAAAAAAAATCGTAACCATTTGTGTTTTCCATTTCCCTTTTCTCTTCGATTATCGTATCTCGAACGATGAAGGTGAACGTTTTATATACGGATAAATATTCTCAATTTTTAACATCTTTAACGTACTAGAGTTCGAATTTGGCTTGAGAAAAAAAAAAAAAACATAAAGAAGCCATTATTAATTTTACCCGATTATGTTTCAATTTCAATGCTCTTTCCAGCAACCAATCCACCTATTGTAATGTTTCTTACTCCTCATAGTCTTCTCTTTTCTTCCCTGTTTATTTAACTTCAAAGTAGCATTGAGATGTATCATATGAAATGCATTTTTTTTGTACTTTTTAAATCTCTGTGTGATACTATCGTTTATACGTGTAGTTATTAATGAAACCATTGATCGTGTAAGTTATTTTTTTATTTTATTTATAATGCTAGAGTTTCTAAAAAAAACTTACTCGATTGTTTTAGTCATTAAATTGATATCGATTATCATTTTTTTTTTTTCATCCAGTAGAATGAATATCGTGACGTGTAATTTCTACTATTTTCGTTTCTAGATTTTTATCTGGTTAATTTTTCTGTTCTAAAATGTTTGGTTTGGGGTTTCGTGTTATTTGTTGTTTATGGAGTTCTGATGAATTTGCCTTTGCTCTAGATTTTTGGTCGATTTTGAATGAGGTATTCGTGAAAGTTCGACGAAAGATTCAAAATGACAGAAGGATCAGAAACAAGTGCCTAATTAGTTCGTTAGCCGAATCAAACTTCTTTTGTTTACGAAATAAATTGGTTTAATGAGTGAAAAATTTCACATTCGGAAATAATTCGATAAATTCAAGTACCTAATTTAAATCTTCGTTTTATTTTTCAGATTTTGTGAAGTCGAAATGTGTACTTGGAGTTTGGAAATTGAGAAGAATGAAAACAAATGGGTGATCGATGGATTGGTGGACACAGTTTTGTATGTGTAAAATAGGTGGATTTGATTCCCTGAGTAACTAGTTCGTTGAAAAGGGATGAAAATGAAACAATAACCGTTCTAAGAGTCTTTGTAAAGGTTATTGTTGAAAAATCATTTGAAATGAATATGAAATTCTATTAAATCTAAACCCAATCAGGAAAAATAATATTCCTTATCTGAAACAAATTTCGCGAAAAAGTTGTCATTAGAGCTGTGCGCCGCCGAGTCGAGCCGCCGCCGCCGACAAATTTTCCATCAGCCAACGCGCCGCCGCCGCCGATTGAAATGACGGCTCAGCCGCCGCCGCTCGAACCGGCGCGTGTTTTAATTTGACCCCTCCGCCTCGTTCATCGAAAGTAAACAGGCTGTAAATAAAGTAAAAATGTACACTCACTAGTCACTACTTGCGTACTTGGTACCATTGCTGAGCAGCTCTCAAGCTCTTTAGAGCTAAGTTCTTTAGGTTTAAGCAGCTTACAATGAGGTAGCTTTGAAAGCTGTAGCTCTAAAAAGTAAAAAAATGCCCAAAATTGCTCACTCAGTCGGCTATGCCGCCGAGCAGCCGCCGATTTAGTTGTCAACGGCGCGCCATCTACGCCGCCGCCGCCGATTTCTCATCGGCGCACAGATCTACTCGTGGTTTGCCGGCGATGCTAGCGATCCTGGTGAGCGCGAAATGGTCAATTGCTAAAAATCACGAAATAATTGATGTTGAAAATGTTCGACCGTCTGAAGTGGTAACACTGATTACGTTCGTGAAGTTTCGTTTGTCGATATTTCACCGCACTACTGCGTTCGTTTTTCCAGTTTTCGAGAGACGGAGAGAGAGCGTTGTGTTTTTCATGTTTTTGTTCGCCTCGTCATTCCATAAAATTATTTCGTTCAGTGATAGAAGGTAATTTATAAAGAATTGCATTCGCTTGTCGGTAGTTGCTTGCGCGAAATATTAATTAACAGCTAATGCATTCATTAGTTTTCGTTTCGTTATGCATTTGATTTGAATTTTCGTTCGTAATGAATAACCGTTAAAAAATACACCGTCGTAACGTGCTCGAAGACTGAAATTTGAGAAATATGCGCAGTAAGTAGAAAATTTTCATGTAATGTGGACTCGAAATCGTTCATTTCGAGTATTTCACCTTATCTAGTGCTAATCCGAAGTAAATTCTCGATAAACCGAGTCGAGTTGATCGATAAAAAGATATTCGGTGAGAGCTACTTGTGTATGTGTGTGTGGAAAAAACACGCTCATTCTTGAATCTCGATTTTGTCAGAAGTGTAATTTCCAAGTCATTAATTTCTCGTCCTTTTTGTTATAGTTTTTTGGATCTCCGGAAGTATACGAACGAAGACATGAGCTCAGCAGATCGAAATATTTGGTTACAATGAACGAAACCATAGCCACCGTAGCCAGACTGAACGATACGAGTTGGCTGAACCGAACCGTCGAAGATGTCCAGCTGCATTTTTTTACACTTTTCGGCGTACCGAAATGTGAAAAATTCGTACCGCTGAATCATTCGTTTTTCCAACTCGCGAACGTTTTCTTTTTACTGTCGTATTTCGGGACGTACAGTAAATGCGGAATTTTATACTTGAGATGTATGCTGCTCATCGGCTGTGTGTTTTTTGGTATTTGGGGATATGAAATACTATGTACTTTGGACCTGCTGCTGTGGAATTTACTCTTCATCGTCGCCAACACCGTTCATATCGTCGTGCTGCTCTTCAAGCTATGGCCTGTTCGGTTCAACAACGAAGTTGAAGAGGTGAGTTGTTTTTTCGAGAATTATAATTCGTGTCTAGATTCGAGTAACGTGTAATGTTATAAACTTATAATGTTGATGTTATGTAACCTTATTTGGAGTCTTGATCACATGTTAGGCTCCCCCTTTTCCCTGTGTGTTTTCGAGTTACAACCGGATTGGGTGGTGATCGAGTTGTGTGGAAAGTGATAGTGGTTTGTGACTTGTGTTGATTGAAATTGAAAACGAATTTACGTGTTATTCCAAGTTCGATATTATCGTCTCGTTAACGTAGTTATTTTAATTTTAGTCGTAACATTTACCCACTGGGAACAGCGATAACGAAACGAGAATTTTAAGCTCTGCTTCGAATTCAATTATGTAAAATGTGATAATTTGCTTGTAAAGGAGAAATACCATCTCTTGTGATCGAAGGTTGTTCACTCCAGTCTAGTTTGATAAATTTGTTTACATGGAAGTGGATCGTTGTTGTTCGATTTTTCTAAGTACAATACTACGTAAATCCTTAATATTCAAAATTGGAGGGGAGGGAGGGGTCCAATCAAAATTTTTGTAGTGACCAAAACTATTCCTGGGATTTCAATCCACCATTTTTATTTGAAAATTTTTTCGATTGAACCCTCACAATTTTTAATATCTAATATGAGTATCTACATAGTATTATGCAAAATTGAAGGGGAGGAAGAGGACCAATCGAAATTTTCATAATTAATAACCAAAGTTATTCAAAGGATCTCAATCTACAACATTTGTTTGAAAATTTTTTCATTTGGACCCTCCCTCCCCTTCCTTCTGCGCCTCCCCAACTTTGAATAAATTTCTACGTTGTGTTACGCAAAATTGGAGGGATGGAGGGGTCCAATCAAAATTGTTGTAATGACCAAAACTATTCCTGGGATTTCAATCTACAACTTTTATTTGAAAATTTTTTCGATTGAACCCTTACTTTTCACAATTTTTGATATCTAATGAGTATCTACATAGTATTATGCAAAATTGAATGGGAAAAAGAGGACCAATCGAAATTTTCGTAATAACAAAAATTATTCCTAGGATCTTAATCTACAAAATTTGTTTAAAAATTTTCTCATCTAGACCTTCCCTCTGTGCCTCACCACATTTGAATAAGTTTCTACGTTGTGTTACGCAAAATTGGAGGGGAGAGAGGGGTCCAATCGAAATTTTCGTAATAAGCAAAGTTATTCCTAGGATCTCAATCTACAACATTTGTTTGAAAAAATTTTCATTTGGATCCTCCCTCCCCTTCCTCTGTGCCGCCACAGTTTTGAATAAGTTTCTACGTAGTGTCATGCGAAATTAGAGGGGAGGTGGGTTTCAATTGAGAAAACTTTCAAACAAAAGTTATAGATAGAAATCCTAGTAATAATTTTGGTTCTTATAAAAATTTCGATTGGACCCCTCCCTTCCCTCCAATTTTGAATATTAAGTATTTATGCAGTATTATACTTTACTTGGTGAAATTGAACAACAACGATTCATTTCCATGCAAACAAATTTATCAAACAAGATTCGTGTAGAATGTTCCTATTCCTAATACGATAAGAACAGTTCGATATTATTTGAAATCATTCGACTACGTAATTTACTCATGTTCTATTTTTTTCCATTACGTCTACGAATTGTCACGTTTTTTTAACTTTCCTACTTTGAGATTTTTATTACTCGTGTTAATCCTCATCTCGTACCACAATTCGTAGATATTTCAAACAGTCTGTTATGAAAAGTAGGTCCATTTCAGCGCACCCACCCATTAGAGCTAGGGGGATGAAATGCTGTTCAAAGAAAATCTCATAGAATATGAGGTGTCGTGTGTCCGTTGTAAAAACAACCATAGAAACCGTCAAACTTCACAAGGCGTATTTTTTCTGTACGCAGGATGCGTAAGAAACATGATTTGAACGTTCATTTTTTACAAGTCCAAAATTACTTTAGACACTATTACTTGAAAGTGGATGGGAAGGAAGGGTCTTATTGAAATTTTTATAATAACTAAAATTATTCCTCGAATATCACTCTACAATTTTCACTTGAAATTTTTTCAATTTGATCCCTCTTACCCTTCTGATTTCGCATATTACTGTTAGAAATGCGAAATAAGAGAGGATAGAAGGGTCCAATTGAAAAAAGTTTCAAACAAAAGTTGTAAACTGAAAGATTAAGAACATTTTTTGTCATTACAAAAATTTCGATTGGACCCCTCCCTCCCGTCTTATTTTGCATAATTCTACAATATAGACGCTTACATAAAACATATGTATAACAATTGTGAAGAGAGAAGGGTCCAATTGAAATTTTTGTAATGACAAAAAATGTTCTCAATCCTTCAGTCTACATCTTTTGTTTGAAACTTTTTTCAATTGGACCCTTCCATCCTCTCTTATTTCGCATTTCTAACAGTAATATGCGAAATCAGAAGGGTAGGAGGGATCAAATTGAAAAATTTTTAAATGAAAATTGTATAGTAATATTCTAGGAATAATTTTGGTTATTATAAAAATTTCGATTATACCCTTCCTTCGCATCCAATTTCGAATATTAGTGTCTGATGTCTGAAGTAATTTTAGACTTGTAAAAAATGAACGTTCAAATCATGTTTGTTACGCATCTGCGTGCAGAAAAAAAATACGTATATATAAAGAAATACCAAATCGCGAAATTGGTGTCAATCATCATATTTTGTCATAAAACGTCGAGAAATATCACTCCCACCCCCCCACTCTTACCAACTGGTCAAATTTAATAGCTGATTTTTCATTTATGAAAAAATCAGCTAAAATCTGAAGTTTTAGGAATTTTTTAAAATTAATTTTGAAGAAAAAAAATTCTTGAAGAAATTTCAAAAAGTATGCCTATTGGTTTTTTAAATGTAGGTATAAAAATGAATCATCCTGATTTTTTTTCAATTTTATTAATGCAATCAGCCTTAAAATGAATAATCTTTATACTCTGCAATTTTCGATAATATGAAGCATTAAGCATTTTTGAAAATAAGTCATCGTAAAAAATTGATTTTTGTAGTTTTAATTTTTATGATGGTTAAGAATGGAATTACCAAGAAAAAAAATTGGAAACTTTTTAAAAAATTTTCAATGTTTCAGAATTTTTATACATTTGAGCACAATTCAAGCACATTTTGTACATATGAGTTTCATCCCCCTAGCTCAAATGGGTGAGTACGCCGTGTCAGCCGAGCTCATTTCGTACATATCAGTTTCATCCCCCTAGCTCAAATTGGTGGGTGCGCTGAAATGGACCTATAAAAAGTAGTTGATTCAACACTGGCAGAGTGTATACCTGGAAATTGAAATCATGATATCCGAAAATAACCCCCTGATGTCTCTATTGTCTCATACCCTTTTTATTTACAACATCGTCAACATTCTTTCTCATCATATTGGCACACCACAATGCACGAGCCCTCTATTCCACGTCGTGATACCTACAGAAAATCCAGAAAAAAAAGGGTAGTAGTAGATAGATAAATCTGGTATTTTATTGAGCTCTAAAAATATATAGCCAGGTAAAATTCTTTTGAACTGTAAATATTGGAACGATGATAATGAATTCTAGGTAAAGAATACGTTCCTCCTTTGACTATACACAATCATGGACTGGTAGAACCGCTGGAATTCCTTAGCAGAAACCCCAAAAATCTCGAGTGGAAAAAATTTTCACTACGAGTATGCTGGTCCGCCATTTTGTGTAGTATTGAATATTTATATTTGCTTATAACTCTTAAAATACGAGTTTAGCAAAGAAATGTCACGAGATATTTTTTTTATAAAATTGAAAAACCTTTCGATTGCAATAAAAAAATTTGAATTTGGTTCGAGTTAAAAAATTTTGAAAAAATATCAAGGCACAATATGGCGGCAGAGCGGTTCTCTACTGTGATGTTTCACCGTTTTGGCGCATGTGCAGAAGATTTTTTTCCACTCTGCCTATGAAATTGCATAACCGGAACGCCGCGCCGGTATATCTTTTTTTTTATTTATTTATTTTTTTTTTTTAGGTCGAAAAAGACATTTTTAAGAACCTAAGATTTTAAATCATACGCCAAAAGTTATTTTTTTTTCCAAATATATACAGAAAGATGCCGTCGTTTTGCCAAAATTAACCAAAATCATTTAATATCTATCGGATCAAAAATTTAACATTCCTACTCGAGTAGTGATGTTAAAATATCGATATCGATATATCGATATTAACAAAATATCGAAAAATCGATATAAAATAATAATATCGATATTTAAAAAAAAAATTCCAAAGGACAAGCCTGCTAGACTTTCGCCGTTCGCGCGTTCTTACTTCTTATCACACTTCACACGTTCACAGTTATGTCAGTTTTGGTGTTAAAGAAGATCTCGATTACTCCTTGAAAACGTAAAAAAAAACCTTGTTTCTCAATCGGAATTTAAAGTTTATTGCAAATACCGAATTATATTAGAAAAAAAAAAAAAAAAAAAAAAAAGGTAAATTGGTAAATTTTGAGTTTTTGAGTGTTCAATTTTGTTTTATATAATTTACATTATATTATACGTATTTTTTTGAAAAATTCCGGTTTTTATTCTTTTGTAACTTTCCAGCGTTGAATATTTATTTGTTTATAATATATTTAGATTGAAATTTAAATCATTTAATCTTAATCTTGTAAACAAAAAACAAATGAAAATAGGTATCACACTAAAAATATAGGACATTTTATTCAATTTTTAGAAATATCGATATTATATCGATAATATCGATATAGGCCTGGAAAATATCGATATATATCGATATAGAAAATTTGGAAATTTTAACATCACTATACTCGAGGCTAAAAAACTTGCACTTTTCAATTTCCATGTTCTCTATCCCTTCTGGACCCCCCGCCATTCGCTGCTTCGTTGGGTTTTGTGTTTTATTGTATTTCCTATATTGAATGGTGGCGTCGTTTTATGCCTTTTCTTTGGAAATATCGACGAATGAATTGTTATTTAATTTGGTCTTATTTGTTTGAGAGAAGACTCGAGTGTCTTTTTCTCTCTGCCTCTCTGGAGTTGACTTCGTCAAAAACTTTGATAATTTCATCAAGTTTTATTGCAAACTGATACGATGATTTTTCACTTTTACAACAAAGAACTATTTGTATTGGAAATTTTTACCTTCATACCTCTCTCCTTTCCCCTGTAAACAATATATTTCTCGCTGTATCGCCTTCGTTTCTTTTTTAACTTCTTGACAGAAAGTATGAGAGTTTTGAAGAAGAATTAAGGGGACTTTTTTGTCAACGGAAAACTTTAAAGATCGAGTAGTTTTCAAAAAAAAATCTTCTATTAATATACTTTAAAAAAATCTAATGAATAAAAAAAATTGAAAAATGACTTTCTTCATAAAATAATTTAAAAATATTGAATTCTTTTTCAACCAAAAAAATTGTTTCAGATATTTTTTCAAAAAACCATAAAAATTTATTTTCACAAAAAAATTAAAAATAATGATCGAACTTTTTCCCAAAAACTTGGTTCTTTACCCGTTTTTCTTCGGAGCATGAAATATATATTTTTTAAATAAATCTGTCCCCTCCCTCCCCTAAAAAAGACTCTGGTTGATTTTTTCAAAATTTTTGAATTTTTTCAAACCCAAAAAACTGTTTAGCTTATTTTAGGTTTTCCCTCTCCCTCAAAAAAGTGGAAAACAGTATGTTATTTTTCAAAAAAGTTTTTTTGATTTTTTTAAAAACAATTTTCTGGTATTAAATGTCTCTCTATTTGAAGGAACAGAATGCATTTTTAACTTGAAACAAACATATTTTAATTTTTTTTTTCAATTTGAAGATGAAAAATGTTATAGGTTAAAATTCTCTGAATTTTGTTTTTCAAAAAACTTATGAAATTTAATTTAATTTTTTTTAAAAGGATGAAGTTGTGCTATTGTTTTTTGAAAAGCTGTTCTCAAATTTTTTCAAACAAACCCAGATTGATTTTTTTAATTCTCTCTTTTTTTAATATTTTTCTTTTGATTTTTTTCAAAACAAAAAGTTATTCAATTTCTTTTTTAAAAAATATAAAAATAAAAATGTATTTTAAAAAAAAAAGTTCTTTCAATTTTTATAATTGATTCCTGATGTAAATAAATTGAATTTTTCAACTTTTTTTTGACAAATGATAGGTACGAAATGTTTTTTTTTTGAATCTAGAGAATTGAATTTTTTCAAAATTTATTTTCGGTCAAAATTGTATGATTTTTTTTTTTTTAAACATAAAGTTGTTCAACTTATTTTTCAAACAAATCATAAAATTGATTTTTAGCAAAACAATTTAAAAAATTGACTTGAAACATTGTTTTGAGTTGTTTCAACCCACATTTTGATATAAATTGTCTTTTTTTAAAACAAAACCAAATTTTTTCGCAATATTGGAAACAGATTTATTTATGTGGAAAAAATTGAATAAAATTGTTGAATTTTTATTTCTTTAAAACTTGTCTTCAAGTTGAGATCGTCTAAATTTAAAAAAAATTAAATTCGTTTGAAACTTTTCGCCCATACCTCAATTTTAACTACAAAATGAAATAAATTGAAAATCTACGTTCAATTTTTGTTAATTAGAAAAATATTTTGAAAATTCTGTCATTCTCGTAAAAAAAATGGAAAATGTTTGATTTTTTTTATCCTCAAAATTTCAACCAAAAAACCACAAAAACAAAATTACTATCTCCTTCCTCTCTCCTCTCTTCTTCCAACTATTGGTTCTGTGATTTTCAAAATGTTTTCAGTAATTCCCACTCACTCATTTCTTCCTTCGTGTTTTCCATTTAAATGAAATGGAAAGAACTCGAAATTATTATTTATTCGTAATAATTTAATACTTTTTCTTCGCGTACAGTTATTTAATTACGTAGTCAAAAGTTTCAACTTTTTCGTCGTCTCCTTTTGAAAGGAAAATTTCTAAAGCGGAATTTTCAAAATATTTGCTGCGAAGTTTTTCCTTTTTCCTTTTTTTTTTTTTTAGTTTGTAGTCATTTGTTTGTGCCAAAAAAAGAAGAAAGAAATCTAATAAATTGGACTCTTTTGAAAAAAGATGAAAAAAAAAAAAATGAAAAATGAATCTAAAATTTCGCAAATCTGGTATTTTATACGTGTGCTTAACTGTGCTATAAAGGAAAAAAAAAGGTCGTCGTGTATAATATTCATAATCTTAAATAACACGAAAGAAATCCTGTCTCATCTCATACACCAACACAACACAATACTTTAAACGGTTGCGGGGAGAGGGAAAGGAGAAGGAAAATGAGAACGTTTCGTGTAACGCTCGCAACCCCCTTCACCCTTCACGCAATGGTCGCTTTGGTGGAAAAATATGAAATTTAGCCACGCGTCACTAATTTGTTTCGACGTGGTCGTATAATATGTGTATTTTTATGTATGTACACAGGGTGTTTCGTAGCTGATGTAGTTCCTTCGAGCAGGTGAATAGTAGGGTGGAATGATTTTGACTTTTTTTCGAAAATCGAAACAGCCTACGGCACAAAAGTTGTGTTTTGGTGTCAAAATAACGTGTTAAAAATTTGAGCCCCCTCGGTCAATATTAACCCATGCTTCAGGGGGTCCAAAGTTTTCAAATTTCAGTCAAATTTCTCATATAATAATTTTTTTTTTTTTTTAAATTAACAATTTTTCAGAGGTCTAGTCGATGGTAGGGTTCCTCTTGGTGACCCAGAACCCGGTCATCCATCAAAAAATTGCATAAAAGTATAAACAGGGGGTTCCAAAATATCCACATTTTTGCATAATTACACCAAAATCAAGAAATGCGCGAATATTTTTATTTTATGAGATATGTTGCATATTTTGAGGTTTACATATTTGAAAATATCTTCAAAATGAAAGGGAAGTCCCATCACCACCACCCCTCCATAGAAAATGGGACATTTTGCTATGAAAACTTTGTCCTGTGTTTTTTAATGAAATTACTTATTTTACCTACTTTGTATTAGGGCAAAGTGAAAAAATTATCACTCTAATTACTATATGCATGAGAGCGGTTCATTTTGTGTTGAAAACATCCCATCAAAATATTAGACTCCTTCCTCAAAGGCGCAGGGCGTTAGGGATCCTCAAAGTGGGGTCAGTTTTGGGAAAACAAAGTTTTCATGGCAAAATGTCTCATGTTCTATGGAGGGGTGGTGGGGATGGGCTTCCCTTTCATTTTGAAAATATTTTCAAATATGTAAACCTCAAAATATGCAACATATCTCATAAAATAAAAATATTCGCGCATTTCTTGATTTTTGTGTAATTATGCAAAAATTTGGATATTTTGGAAACCCCTGTTTATACTTTTATGCAATTTTTTGATGGATGACCGGGTTCTGGGTCATCAAGAGGACCCCTACACCATCGACTAGACCACTGAAAAATTGTTAATTTTTTTTTTTTTAATTTTTATTATGTGAGAAATTTTACTGAAATTTGAAAACTTTGGACCCCCTGAAGCATGGGTTAATATTGACCGAGGGGGCTCAAATTTTTACCACGTTATTTTGACACCAAAACACAACTTTTGTGCCGTAGGCTGTTTCGATTTTCGAAAAAAGGTCAAAATCATTCCACCCTAGTGAATAGGCAACCCATTAGGAACAAAAAATTATATATCAACGTAGTTACAAGGTATCTTGAAAATTTAAAGGGCATTAGAAAATAAAATTGAGAAAAGGGTATTTTTGATTAGGTACATTTATAAATATGGATAGTAGATACTGAAAAAAGATTATTTTTTTGGTTCTTGGCATTTTTTGCCTACCTTTGAAAATGAAGGCGCAAGAGAGTTTTTTAATATGTACAAGTATACGGATTTTTCATTTTCCTTTTTTTTTATGAATGAAAAATCTTCTGTATAAAAAATCCCTCAATTTTTTTGAATAAAAAGTCTTCCAATTACTGGAGAGTAAATTTTTCATTTTTCATTTTTTTTTTTTTTTTTTTTTGGAAAAAATTTTAAATTTTGTGGAAGAAAAAAATAGAAAATACATAGGTAGTATTTTTCGTTTTATAAAAAATTTTTCATATAGGCCTATTTTTTTTTGGGAAATTCAACTTTTTACATTGAAGATTATTTTTGATTTTTTGGGGAAAAAATTCTTGTTTTTATTTTCAAGTGAAAAAAAATCAATTTTTTCCAAAACAAAAGTATTTCTCATTTTTTAGGAAAAAATAATTCTCAATTTTTTTGGAATAAGAAATCTTTATTTTTTCAATTCTTTTTCAATAGTGAAATTTCTCGTTTTTTGAGAGTTTTTCTTTTTTTTTCAAATTTATTTTTCCAATGAAATGAATTTCTCAATTTTTCAGGTGTTATAATACTTGAGTATTTCTCACAAATAGGATTTTCTAATGTGCTTTTTCGAATTTTTAGAAGAATTTCACATAAAAAATGTGATTTTTTATTCCAAATAATTTTATTCTGAAAGATTTTTTCATATTTATATGGTGACTTTTAATGAGAATTTTTTTTACGCAGAATAGAATTTTTCAAGATTTTTTATTTAAGGGGGGGGGCTACTTTTAAATCGACTTTTTTTTTATTACATAGAGTACAAATGTATTGACAGTATAGTTGAATACGCCAAGACCGGACCATCCCCGGCTACACTGACTCCAAAAAAAATAGGAAATTAAAAATTTCAAAAATTCCAGTTGAATATTTTTGAAATTGTGATTTCCTAGATTTCGTAGTAAAAAATGCATAGAGTTTTTGAGACTTCAAAATAATTCTGTTTCATTATACTTTGGTCAACAAAATAACAAAAACATATGAATGTATTATTGGAAAATCCAAAAACTCTAATTACCCTTTTTCTGTCCAACCCATTTCACATGAATGCCCCATTATCTCAATAACTAATGGAGGTATCGAGCTCATCTTTTTTGGGGGTTGTAGAAGAAGTTCTCCCCCATACTTTAACGAGAGGATTTTGCAAAATTTTAATTTGTCGACGATTTCTTTCGAGTTGACTAGAATACTTCGATGAGAAACTATGAGAGGGTTTGTTAAAATCTGGTAGAAAGTAGGAATTTTGCAAAATCCTCTCGTTAAATTACAGACCAAACTGTACTGAATACAAAACATTCTGAGGAAGAACCTCGTCGGTTGCATAGTTTTTCTGGAAACGGGGCATTAAAAAAAATCGCATTGTTTTCCAATTTTGACGCTTAAAATTTTTCATTTTCCAAAAAATCTATCAATATTTTTTGCAAAACGACATCATCAAAATGCAATATGAATATAACTTTTCTTTTTTGAAAACTCCATGCATTTTATTTTTCAAAAATCAAAAATTAATTTTTTTTGTAAAAAAATGCAAAATGAATTTTGTTTCCAATTTTTCCTCGATACTTCAGATAAAAAAATTCAAAAATGCATCATATAAAGAAGTCTTAAAAAATTCCGCTTGTCAGCGCTATGCATTAAAAAAAAAATATTTAAAAGTAGCCACCCCCCCCCCTCTTAAATAACCACTGCTATATAAAAAATAGCTACGAAACACCCTGTGTTTTATGTAACGTCGACTCGACATGATTATTTTTCAACCCTTCTCGTATTCTTTTTTTCAATAGAAGCGTAAAAACTGAAAAATTAAAGGAAAAAAAACGAGGAAAATTAATCTTACGAGTATTTAATCGCGGGAAGACCAAGCTCGTTTGACGCGTTTGATATTCAAATTAAAAGCTGTGGGGAGAGCTTTGAAAACAAAACATTCTTCGTCATTTTACATGGCACTTAATTAACGTCGTTGTAATGGTGCTTTTTACTTTCCGAACAGCGCGTAGCGTTGTAAGGAAAGTATTGTTTTCGGTGCGAAATGCGTTTTCACGAATATTGCACTTAGACAAATTTCGACTTCGTACAAATTTGTTTTGAACAATTTCCAGATGATGTTCCGTATGTATGTGTGTGTGTGTGTGTGTGTGTGTGTGTGTATGTGTGTGTGTGTGTGTATGTGTGTATGTGTGTGTGTGCAGAAAAATTTGTTAACACGATTCTAATCGCCCTAATTGAGATATCTCGTTGAAATTCGGCGATGAGTAGTGGTTTATATAAACGAAGGCTACGCAAGAATTTGGGGCCTTTACGTTGAATAGAAAAAATTTTACGAGCGTTTTTTGCGAAAAATTTGTTAACACGATTCCAACCGCCCTAATTGAGATATCTCGTTGAAATTCGGCGATGAGTAGTGGTTTATATAAACGAAGGCTACGCAAGAATTTGGGGCCTTTACGTTGAATAGAAAAAAATTTACGAACGATTTATGCGAAAGATCGTCGAGTTTCACATTTGTCGCGTTTTAGATGTCGATAAAGGGAACGGTTCAAGTGTTTATCTATATCCGGACATGTCCGCGGGTGTACCGGTTTGCTCTCCTTTCCCTAACATGCGCATTGAGCAATGCTTTGCATTTTTGTTATTCATGATAAGATGTACGGGTATTCGAATGGTTGTTTTGTTTACATCATCATGATATTTTTTCACGATTAATAATAATGGAGCAAGTGTGATTTTGCCGAATATTTTTGTGTCATGTTTAACGTTTTTCAGTGTAATTGCTGACGTTTTAAATATAAAAAATTTTTTATAGTCGATTTTTTCACAAATATTCGATAATCAATTTTTTACTTTCCGAACAGCGCGTAGCGTTGTAAGGAAAGTATTGTTTTCGGTGCGAAATGCGTTTTCACGAATATTGCACTTAGACAAATTTCGACTTCGTACAAATTTGTTTTGAACAATTTCCAGATGATGTTCCGTATGTATGTGTGTGTGTATGTGTGTGTGTGTGTGTGTGTATGTGTGTGTGTGTGTATGTGTGTATGTGTGTGTGTGCAGAAAAATTTGTTAACACGATTCTAATCGCCCTAATTGAGATATCTCGTTGAAATTCGGCGATGAGTAGTGGTTTATATAAACGAAGGCTACGCAAGAATTTGGGGCCTTTACGTTGAATAGAAAAAATTTTACGAGCGATTTATGCGAAAAATTTGTTAACACGATTCCAACCGCCCTAATTGAGATATCTCGTTGAAATTCGGCGATGAGTAGTGGCTTATATAAGCGAAGGCTACGCAAGAATTTGGGGCCTTTACGTTGAATAGAAAAAAATTTACGAACGATTTATGCGAAAGATCTTCGAGTTTCACATTTGTCGCGTTTTAGATGTCGATAAAGGGAACGCGAACGGTTCAAGTGTTTATCTATATCCGGACATGTCCGCGGGTGTACCGGTTTGCTCTCCTTTCCCTAACATGCGCATTGCGCAATGCTTTGCATTTTTGTCTTATTCATGATAAGATGTACGGGCATTCGAATGGTTGTTTTGTTTACATCATCATGATATTTTTTCACGATTAATAATAATGGAGCAAGTGTGATTTTGCCGAATATTTTTGTGTCATGTTTAACTTTTTTCAGTGTAATTGCTGACGTTTTAAATACAAAAAATATTTTATAATCGATTTTTTCACAAATATTCGATAATCATTTTTTTTTACATAATATTCGATGATCGATTTTTACAAATATTTTTTTGTTAATATTTTTTAAAATACTTTTTGATTCGGAAAGTTCGTGATGCTTGCATCACTGTTTATTTTACATAATATTCGATGACCGATTTTTTTACAAATATTTTTTTGTTAATATTTTTTAAAATACTTTTTGATTCGGAAAGTTCGTGATGCTTGCATCACTGTTTATTTTGTCTCGGTTCGTCGTCGTTTACTCGATTACCACCGCATTAAGCTCGATATCGAGGTGCTTTGTGTATTCATTTTGTATTTCAACAATAATATATACTGTATAATATTATGTGTGTACTTTGAAGTACACGTGTACTCTATACTTACATAAACATCGAGCAGTGCTGGGGCTTTTCTTACGTAGGTAACCGTCTCGTTCTGTTCTTATTTCCTTTCTTACACAAAAGCATCGACGATAGGGACTGGGAGAGTGCCAGAAGGGACATCTCTTTCGTATAAGAAAAGAATTTCTTTCATTACCTCGAGCGGTTAAAATTCAACGTTTTAATTTGATTTCGTATGCTTTTATAAAACTTGAAAAAAAAAATTCTCGATTCGCGAAGAACCATCAGCATCTGATTTTTGGTTGCTTCTCGCCCTCTCTTCTTCTTCCTACCAACCCAGCTTCCCAGGACATTGAATCGCATTACACGGTATTGATTTGGTTTTTTCAACACGCCAACGTGTTGCAAATTCGACTTTTTTAAGCTACTTAATAACATTTAATTTGTGTATTCTCTTCCCACTTGATTATCCGCCTTCGCAATTTCGACCAAAGCTGAGATGCTTTTGACCCAGCGGATATGGGTTTAATCTGGACGTCCTTCGTGCATCGTTCGGTCTCGCGGTGAGAATTTAATTGTTCGTATCGATACGTGCTGGTATAATTTGGTCTGGTTAAAGCAGTGTTGCCAATGCTACTGATTTTTCAAGACTGTACTGATCCACTGATTTTCAGCAAAAATCTCTAAGCTTTTGTAAAAATTGGTATAAACATTTAAAAAAAAATAGCTCATTTTTTTCTCAACTGCACAACTTTTTCTATGAAAAAAATCCACTGCTAGAATTGCAAGATATAATTGATAAAAATTTTAAAAATTTTCATTTCAAAAAAATTTGAAAATTCTTCATTTAAAAAATATTGAGAATTTTTTTCACACGAAAAAAATGAATTATTTTATTCTAAAAAATTCGAACCAAGAGTAGGTGTGGCGCGCTAGTATCAAGTAGGTATTGAAAAGGTGCACCTTTATTTTATTTTCTTAAAAACAGATGGCTGTGTTGTGATGATTTCGCTAATTTCAACTAATAAAGGTGCATTTTGTCATGGGTTGTGATAACATTTGAAAAATTTCAGTGATAAGCAAATTTTTGTTTATGGTGCATCTTTTCAAACCTTTTCAGTTTTGCCGATAGAATCCAGCCACTCCGCGCTCGTGGTTCAAATTATTCCAATCGTTCCAATGAAATAAAAAAAATTGGTATTCCAAAAAATTTAACAATTTTTTTTATTGAGAAAATTTAGTAATTTTTATTGAAAAAAAGAAAAAAATCTCACAAAAATTTGTGTCTTCTGAGTCTACTTTATTTTCACAAAAATTCGTTCTCCTATAAATTCTACTGCTTTTTCACCAAAAAAAATTCACTGAAAGACGTTGCAACAACACTAGAAAACATATTTTTTTCCCTCTTTCGAATCTACTACCTTTTCACAAGAATTTGTTTCTACCCAATCTACTTAGTGATTTTTTTCAAATTTTTATTTGACAACGCTGAGTTAGAAGGTTTCAAACTAAACTCAGAATTGGGCTGTGCTCTGAAAACCTTACTTTTCCTATGGATAAGGTCTACCTTGGGTCATTGTGTATGATTTTTCGTTGAAAAAGAGAAAGAAATAAATCCAATTATATAAGAACGAGTATGGCCGAAATTTTTGTATATCATGTTGTCTACCAAAAGTGAAAGTAGTGAAAGTAGTGAAAAAGTAGTGATTTGAAAAATGGGTCATGAAAGTAGTGAAAAAGTAGTGATTTTTGAGTAAAAGTAGTGAAAAAATTAAAAACCGACAATCGAAAAATTAATTTCGTCTATTAACAAAATAGCCAATTTTTTCTTCATTAGAAATTAATTTTCTCAAAATTTTCGCCTCGCTACGCTCGGGCACTAGTTTTTTTTAGAAAGAATTTTGCCCTCGCTTCGCTCGGGCAGTGTTCGATGTTCATCTTCGCATTTTAATTTTCGAAAACAAATGAATTAGTAACTTCTAAATAAAAAGGAGGAAATAATACAAAATATTTTTATTCTGCGATCTTATCCCCTCAAACCTCTACCTCTGTTATGAATGAAAGTTTCGAAAATAACGTGAAATTAATGCAAGTACTAGTGGAGTTGAGAATTTTCAGTTGAAAGAGTATTTTTTTTGTAATTTTGAACTTTTGATTCAAAATAATATTTTCCCTTCTATTTGAAAATTCTTCTGTAGGCAGTAAAATATTGGATCGTAATTTTTTTTTGGGGGGGGGGGGAGGGGTCGCCTTTTTAGGGAGATATCAATTTTTGCGAGAGTCCTTAATTTTTTGTAATTTTCCCGGTTGGTGTCACTTTTTTAGGATTAGATTAATTTTGGTGAGAGTCCTTGATTTTCTGTAATTTTTTTGGGAGGGAGAGGCTGAAAATTTTGGGGTTAATAGCTGATTTTTTCTTCGAAAAAATCAGCTATTTTTGACCCGTTGGTAGCAGTGGGGGTGGGAGTGATATTTCTCGACGTTTTATGACAAAATATGACGATTGGCACTAATTTCGCATTTTGGTATTTCTTTATATATAACTATATATATGTATGTATGTATAGACCAAAATTTGTTGGTGCGATAATTCGAGTTATAATTGATGGAATTAATTGAAATTTATGTCAATGGTAGAGGGTCATTGGGAATAGAAGCCTATTGAATTTGAGCAAAATCGGTTCGCGAGATATCCGCGATCAAAATTTTCAAAGCTCATTAGCTCCTTAAATATGGCAGATGGGTGAAATTTGTTCATAACCTTTTCTGTAGTAGAGATCAAAATTTATTCAAAAATGCAATCGTTCAAATGAATCAGTCGTTCGCGAACGATTAGTTCGAATGAATCAGTCGTTTGCAAACGTTTCATTTCATTCAAATGAATCAGTCGTTCGCGAACGTTTTGTTCAAATGAATCAGTCGTTCGCGAACGATTCGTTCAAATGAATCAGTTGTTTGCGAACGATTGATTCAAATGAATCAGTCGTTTGCGAACGATTGATTCAAATGAATCAGTCGTTCGCGAACAATTCGTTCAAATGAATCAGTTGTTCGCGAACGACTTCAATTGAACTGATCGATCAAATTTCAAATGAATCAGCAATCAGTTGTTTGTAGACGATTAGTACAAATGAATCAGTAGTATGCGAACGATTGGTTGAAATTAATCATTCCTTCGCCAACGATTTGTTCGAATGAATCAGTCTTTCGTGAACGAATATTTTTAAAAGATTTTTCAATTTTTTTTAGCTTTTTTGTTGTGTTTGGTTTTATTCATTCTTCACAATTTTCCAATGAACAGTTTATTAAGAAAATTGAATCCAGTAACATTATCAATTTGTTAGAGTAGGTGTAGTTATTGGAGCTAAATTTAAAAATTTGATTAGAGTTACAATGATATTAGTAGAAGGATAAGACAACAATGATTGATGGAGCATTCATAAGAATAAGAAAAACCAGAAAAAAAATCAGCTTTTCTGAAGCAGAGGCTGCGTCAGAGTTTTTACTTTCCGAACAGCGCGTAGCGTTGTAAGGAAAGTATTGTTTTCGGTGCGAAATGCGTTTTCACGAATATTGCACTTAGACAAATTTCGACTTCGTACAAATTTGTTTTGAACAATTTCCAGATGATGTTCCGTATGTATGTGTGTGTGTATGTGTGTGTGTGTGTGTGTGTGTATGTGTGTGTGTGTGTATGTGTGTATGTGTGTGTGTGCAGAAAAATTTGTTAACACGATTCTAATCGCCCTAATTGAGATATCTCGTTGAAATTCGGCGATGAGTAGTGGTTTATATAAACGAAGGCTACGCAAGAATTTGGGGCCTTTACGTTGAATAGAAAAAATTTTACGAGCGTTTTTTGCGAAAAATTTGTTAACACGATTCCAACCGCCCTAATTGAGATATCTCGTTGAAATTCGGCGATGAGTAGTGGTTTATATAAACGAAGGCTACGCAAGAATTTGGGGCCTTTACGTTGAATAGAAAAAAATTTACGAACGATTTATGCGAAAGATCGTCGAGTTTCACATTTGTCGCGTTTTAGATGTCGATAAAGGGAACGGTTCAAGTGTTTATCTATATCCGGACATGTCCGCGGGTGTACCGGTTTGCTCTCCTTTCCCTAACATGCGCATTGAGCAATGCTTTGCATTTTTGTTATTCATGATAAGATGTACGGGTATTCGAATGGTTGTTTTGTTTACATCATCATGATATTTTTTCACGATTAATAATAATGGAGCAAGTGTGATTTTGCCGAATATTTTTGTGTCATGTTTAACGTTTTTCAGTGTAATTGCTGACGTTTTAAATATAAAAAATTTTTTATAGTCGATTTTTTCACAAATATTCGATAATCAATTTTTTTTACATAATATTCGATGACCGATTTTTTTACAAATATTTTTTTGTTAATATTTTTTAAAATACTTTTTGATTCGGAAAGTTCGTGATGCTTGCATCACTGTTTATTTTATTTTATTATTATTTTTTTAAAAAGAAAAATACGCTTTAAAGAAACGCCCTATCCTGCGTCTTCTTTTTATCCTGCTCGTTTGCAAGAATTAAAATCGACGATAGTCTAGATACACGTATAGGTACGTACAAAAGAAAGCGAGAGAGCGAACGAAAATTTGCGTAGGAGTAAATACGATTGGCCTATAGAAGAGATAGAAGGATATTATATTATCGTAAATACTGAAAAAAGACTGTGCTGTTATGGTATGCCTGCAGTGTAATTTTATTTAGAGTGTGTCGGTGATGGTGTTTGTACGTGTAGTTCGATAAGCTAGATCGATTAAATTCCTGTCGTTGTGTGTATTTCCATATTTAAAGAATTTTCCGCGAAATGTTATTAATATATTCCGCTTCGTACGTATATTTCGGCGATTTAGAGTAGAATAATATTGCGCGTTAGTTGAGGATAAAATTTTCCTGGCGGGTGATAATCCGATTACAAGTCGGAGGAGCGGGAACAGGAATGGAATTAGGGGTTTTAGGAAAGACTTGCGTGAAGAAGGTGAGACAGGGGAGAAGGGTTTGGCAGATTTGGAGCTTGGAATGGGTGGGTTGCGGTGTTTTTCAAGTCGAATACGAAACGGTGATTTTTTACAGAGAAGAAGTTGTCTTGAGGTGATGTGCATGTGAAGTTGTTTTTTTCGCCCTGCTTTCCTCAAACGAAAAAAATTTAGCTTTATTTAGCGATAATAAATTGGAAAAGTTAAAATTGAAAATATTTCATAGCTTGATTGCATTTTTTCTTCGAAAATTTGTACACTGTTCGTTGATTATTTTCAAAAGTGCAAACTACAGTTTTTCAAAAAAATAAAAAAAAAATGAATAAGGAAAATAAATGAATAAAATACGAAATTTGATTTTTTTTAAATAATTTCATTGAATTTTGTTTTCACTCAAAAATGTAAAAATGGGTGTGTTAAAAATATATGTACTCAATTTTTTGATACGATTTTTTTTCAATATTGTAAAATATTTGAATCGAACTGAAAATTTTGAAAAATTCAAACTTTGAATTATCCACTGAATAAAAATGAATTAGACTGGATTTATTTGAAAAATTGAAAATATTGACTTATTTAAGACATTTACATGATATAATTCATTTCATTTTTTTTGGTTTAATTTTTGTATTTTTCACGGAATCGCTGCGCTGCTAGTTTGAAACATTTGCCCAAGGGAAATATTGACGAATCGCCAGGTGCCAAGGAATTTATTCGTTTTTCAAAGCAATAAATGGATAAATTCATTGGAACCTGGTACACGTCATGAAGTTCACGACCCTTGGAATTGAGCTATAGGACGGATGTGAAGAAGAAGAAAATTCATTGGATTGATGGAAAGAGGCAGCTCATCGGTTTCATAAAATTGGATCTTTTTTTTGGTGTTTTTTTTGGTTTAATTTTTGTATTTCTCAAGGAATCGCTGGTGTTTTGAAAGCTTCGTCCAAGCGGAATATTGACGAATTGCCAGGTTCTAAGAAGTTAATTTGTTTTTCCAAACTGTAAATCAATGAACTCCTTAGATCCTGGTACACGTCATGAAGTTCACCACCTTTAAATATGAAATAAGACGGAGACGAAGAAGAAAATTCATTGGATTGATGGAAAGAGGCAGCTCATCAGTTTGATAAATTGCATTATTTTATTATTTTTTTTTGTTTTGGTAGTTTTTAAAAGTGTTAAATCGATGAAATTGTGTAACTTTTTTCTTTGATAAAAATTCGAGTTTTGGTCATTTTCAAACTGGTAGTTATCTTTTTTTCCCCCAAAAAAATTCCTCAACTGATATTTTTAGAAATTCGTGAAAAAAGATTTATAAAAATTGACATTATTTTATCGTTTTTTTGAAAAGGAAAATACAAGTGTGTTATTTTTATTGAGAAAAAATCTCAATTTTTTGTGAATTTATTTGAATTATTTATTAGTTTTTTGGAAGAGGAATCTCTCTACTTACTTGTTTAGAGTAAAAAGATGAAAATTTTCAAATTTTTTTACAATAAAATGCATAATTTATGCTAATTTCGTTTGATTTAGCGCGGAAATTTTGAAAAAATTTTAAAATAAAAAAATATATTAAATTTAAATGGGTGAAAAATCTTTGAGCGGTCCAGGAAAAAATTCTTTCGATGTTTTTTGAGAAAATACCCCATTTTTTGTCTCATTTCTTTTAAAATAAAAATCTTTCAAATTTTTGTGGCAAAAATATTTTTAATTTTTAGGAGTGAATGATCTTTCCAATTATTCTGAATTTTCTTGAAATGTAAAATAATACTTACCTACTAATTTTTGTTGTGGAGTCAGCGTAAAATAATCCTAAAAACAATAGAGTAAAAATTTTCAATTTTTTGACAGAAAAAAATATCACTGAATTTTTAGGAGAAAATTTTTTGAGGTTTGTTTAATTTTTTGGATTAATTTTCTTCTCTATTTTTTATGTAAAAAGTAGATTAATAAAAAATGGGTCGAAAATCTTTTAATTGTTCTGGAAAAAAATCTTTTCTATTTTTTTACAGGAAAAAAACCCTCAATTCTGTGTCTCATTTTTTTGAAAGAAAATTTTAACAATTTCTTAGAATGAATAATCTTTTAATTTTTTCGGAGAAAAAAAATTCTGAATTTTCTTGAAACGTAAAATGATACTTATGTAATTTTTTTGGAGTCAGCGCAAAAATATCTCATTTTTTGAAGTAGAGAAATTAGTAAAAATATCTTTTCAACTTTTTTGAGAAAAGAATCCTCAATTTTTTCTCTAATTTTTTTTAAAAATAAGATCCATAGGTAATTTTTTTTTTGAGGAAAAAAATATTTTCAATTTTTTGTGGAGTGAATAAAAATCTTTCAAGTTCTTTCGAAAAAAAATCTGAAATTTCATGAAATGCAGAATAACGCTCCTCTTGAATTTTTTAGAGTCAGCCCAAAAACATTTTTATTCGAAATAAAGTGGAACAGGTGGGGGGAGGGGACTTTTAATTTTTTGGTAGAAAAAGTCTTTTAGTTGTTTTGAGAAAAAATTTCAATTTTTTGTTTTATTTTTGGAGTGATTTTTTTCAGTTTTTTGAAATGAAAATTGTTTTCGATTTTTTAGAGAAAAAATTTCAAACGTTTTTTGGGGAAAAAATGAATTATTTTTTTGAATTGAGAAAATTATTTTTTTGTAGGAAAAAAATCATTTTTACCTTCAGAAGTTTAAAAATCGAGTTACACCCTCAAAAATATTTTTGGGTAGGTAAGGTAGCTTTATTTTCATTCAAACATGGCCAAAACTTTTTTTTTTCGCGTCTTTGTACAAATGCTTAATAAGATAATAACATTTTGGACGAATAGCTGAAGGCCATTTTGTTCGTATTATTGTGGATAAGAGTTGCGCTCGTATAGACTCGTAGCTTGTAGGAGTTAAGGCTTACGTAACGTTATGAGTTTCCGATTTCTTTACCTATATTTATGTACTTGTAGCTGTTGTCGAGAGAACAAATTCAACCAACGTATGAGAACTCTAAAGGAGATATATGACCATCTACCTACGCGAGGTACACGATCAAGGTAACAGCATAGGTGCCTACTCGTACGAGCCAAAGATGAAATTATCCTCGTGCGTAGGATCGAGTTTGAGTGTTCTTTTTTGAAGTATGTGTATATTTTGTTCTCAAAAGTATCCGCTATCCAGACGTTTAATTACACCGTTCAACGTCACGGAAGTTTATTATTATAATCGTATGTGTCAAAATTTCGCGTTTGAACTTTTCCAGCTGAGTTGATACGTAGGAGGTGGTTGGTTTATTTGGACAAAGACGAATACTTATATAAAACGTACGTGGAAGGGCCTACGTATCTCTTGCAAAATTTTACGAATATTGTTTCAAACTGTCATAGCACTTATAACTATGGATACACGGTTTCGTCTAAATCGTAAAATTTTTCCATAAAGTCGTCCTTTTTCATAATTTTTGCGTACCCTCTCCCACAACTACCTATTTCAATTGTGGCTGCTTGAAAAATTATACTCGAAAGAAACTCGAGTCGAGTATTCTAGAATGGTAATTCGTCTGAAATATTGTGCCTTGTTTTCCCATTCTTATATGTGGTGGAAGAGAAAAATACCTGATAGTATATTACACGTACGTATGGTTACAGTTGGACCTTTTACCAAAGTCTTCGATAGTTTACTATTATTTTCATTGTAAAACTTTCTTCGGAGGCAATAAATTATTCCTTTAAGACATTTTAATAGCTTTTAAAAAGTGTTCGAGAGAAAGACCCTGCTGTGTTTTCATGTGGATTCGACAAGCCGAAGGGACAAAGTGTGCTTGTGATTTGTATTATTTCTCGACTCGTTTCTATAGTACGAATCAATTTTCCAAGTCGATAGATATACGAGGAAGAAAAAGATAACAAGTGCAACTTGACGACAGAAAAAAAGTGTGACTAAACAGCCAAAGACTTAACCATTTTCGAACTAGTTTAATGAGAAATCGAAAGAGGGGTGGTTCGTATGCGTTCAAAGGTTGGAGAGATAAAGCGGACGTTTCTAGTTGTCAGGGTGTGAGATGTGATTGACAACTTCGTAAGTGACTTAGGACTTAGGAGTATGTTTTAGTTTGTTTTCGATGTTTCGTGTGTGGTGAAGTATACTAATAATTTGAATTCTTGCTGTATGCAATGAGGCAATGAGGGTATGGTTCAAGTATGTCACTATCGTATTTTTGGTAAGTTCTGCTAAAGTCTGATTTTTTGAATTTTTAATTATGTAAATTTCATTTTTTTTTTCATA
The DNA here is from genome assembly GCA_959613365.1 of Balanococcus diminutus. Lineage (NCBI taxonomy): Eukaryota > Metazoa > Arthropoda > Insecta > Hemiptera > Pseudococcidae > Balanococcus > Balanococcus diminutus. The sequence goes on along the minus strand of OY390718.1, from coordinate 44,584,449 downwards.
TCAAAAAAATAAAATTTTGTATTTTTGTGGAAAGGAAATCAATTTTTTTTAAATGTTTCCAAAAACTCATAAATCTTGTTTTTTTCTTCTTGAAAATTCGCGAATTTTTGGTGAAAAAATTGAATTTTGTAAATTAGTAATACTTTACATTCATAATTTTGATGAAAAATCAGATTTTTCAAAGTCATGAAGTGTATTTATTTTATAGTGTGTGATTTATAAGAATAATTATTTCTTGAACAAGGTGTCTAACGGTCATGAAAATCATGAAAAGTCATGAAATTTGAAAATGGGTCATGAAAGTCATGAAAAAGTCATGAATTTTTCAAAAAAATCACTAGGTCATGAAAAGTCATGAATTTTGCTGCTGGAAGTCATGAATTTTTTATTTATTAGGCAAAATTTGCCCTTTTTTCTTTTATAATTGAATATTTATTTTACAAAATTTCGCTCTCGCTACGCTCGAGCAATATTTTGCTTTCTGTTTGATAACAGAGTTGGAAACTTTCAGCAGTTCAAATATACATTTTCAGTGATTTTTACACTCCCCTTTCCCGAAAAGCATCGCTTCTCTTTGTTTTTAGTTAATTTTGTCTTCGAAAAAATCAGCTATTAAATTTGACCCGTTGGTAGCAGTGGGGGGTGGGAGTGATATTTCTCAACGTTTTATGACAAAATATGACGATTGCCACTAATTTCGCATTTTGGAATTTCTTTATATATATATATATATATATATGTATGTATAGACCAAAATTTGTTGGTGCGATAACTCGAGTTATAATTGATGGAATTAGTTGAAATTTATGTCAATGGTAGAGGGTCATTCTGAATAGAAGCCTATTGAATTTGAGCGAAAACGGTTCGCGGCTCCTCAAATATGGCAGATGGGTGAAATTAGTTCATAACTTTTTCTGTAGTAGTGATTGAGATTTAACCAAAAACGTAACAATAACGTTACAGTAACGTTATTTTAACGTTATTAATCTGGTATTAATGTTGTTATGACGTATCTATCATTTGTGTGAAAAAACATCATTATAACGCTTCAATAACGTTATTATAATAACGTTACAGTTACGTTATTGTAACGTTATTAATCTGGTATTAATGTTGTTATGACGTATCTATTATTTGTGTGAAAAAACATCATTATAACGCTTCAATAACGTTATTATAGTAACGTTACTGTAACGTTATTTTTGCATTTTTCGTTATATTTCATCAATAGCATCACTACAATACGTTTCTATAAAGTTATTGTAACGTTATTGTTTCGTTTTCGGTTGAAAAAAATTTGTTCATAACTTTTTCAAGTTTCACGAAAATTCTTCTGATATTTTTTTTTTTTTTTTTTTTTTGAAGAAAAATAAAGCAGTAGGTATTTATTTTGAATTTTTTTTGAAAAAAAAAATGAAAATCGTATCTATATCTATCCGTTTTTTTTCTAAATAACAAAAAATCATATAATATCTTTTTTTTGAGGTAGGTACCTATTTCAAAATTTTCCGGAACAATCATCTTTTTTTAATTTGCAAAAAAAATCTTATAAATTTTTTTCATAGGAAAACTTTCGAAATCTTGAAAAAAAAATCAAAAATCCAAATAAGAATTGAAAAAAAAATTCAAGTCGCAAATAATTGTCTAGAAAAATTATTCCAAATTTTGCCAAAAATATGTTCCATTTTCTTTTTTTTAAAGGAAATTTTTCAAAAATTTTCTTTAAAAAATTTAGAAGTTGAAAATATTTACGATGTCACGAATTTTTGGAAATTGAAGTATTGAATTTTTGTGAATTCATTAAGACTTGTTGAAAATTTTTCTAGAAAAATGGTAGATATTTTTATTTTGGTAGGTAAAAATAATCAAATCTCGCCATTTTTTGTCATAAATCAAACTTTGCAAAATCGTAAAGTTATTGCATAGGTAGTCGTAATTTTTGAAAAAAACCAAGATTCGAAATTTTTTTTTGGTCATTTTTTTTGTAAATGTTTTAACTCGTTTTTTAAATTTTTTTTTCAAAGTTGCGATGTTTTACGATTTTTTTTTTTTGTTTTCTTTTGGAAGAACTGAATTTTGAGAATTTCTCCAATTTTATAATTTTTCACTGTTGTAAAAATATTGTAGGCGTATATAATTTTTTTTTGGAAGAATAAAATTGAGATGTGCAATTTTTAAACGAAATCTATTTTGGCAGTTATTTATGAAAAAAAAAATGTAATCTTGTCATTCTTTAGCTTGTAAAGAAATCAACTTTTGGGGATTCGTAAAGTTGATGATTGTACAGTATTGTAATTTTTGAGAAAAAAATTTAGATGTTTTTGATCTTGGTAAAAAAAAAGTTTTGAAATTTTTTGAAAAAAAAAATTGTTTGATAAGTACTTGTAATTTTTTTGAAAATGCCACTTTTCTTAATTTTTTCAATCAATTTTTTTTGTACGAGTAGTTTCATTTCATTTTGAATTTTTTGAAAAAATCTAGCTCTATGTAAATTTTTCTGAAAAAATACCTATAATCAAATATTTTCAATTTAAAAAATCTTCATCTTGAAATTTTTTGAAAAAATTGAATTTGGTAGGTATTTAATTTTTTTTTCTTTGAAAAGTTATTTTTCTCAATGGCTATTTTTTTTTCTTTTTTTTATAATTTGATTTCATTTTTTAAAACATTTTTTCCAAATTTCATTTTGTTTTAGATTTTATTCCAATTTTTTTGGCTATTTCGAAAGGATCCATAGAATATAGACTATTTGTACTTCTTGTTTTTCTTTTTTCTCTACATGATTTCGGCCCAGAATAATAAATATGTTGAAATATTGTCTCGAATTTTTTGATATAATCTAGTTGCACTTTTTTCTTCTAAATATCATTTTTCTCGATTTTTAAATTTTTCTGGTACTTCTATTTCATTTTTTTTTTTGTTGCCAATTTTGGATAGTTGGACACCCTTGTCATACAGTGACATATCGTGTCAGTGCTGATGAGAGTGGTCACGCCGCAATGGTCTTCTCAACTAGAAACCTACTAATTTAAAATAATATACGTACCTGGACGAGACGAAATTATCGTTCGTATCGATTTCCACTGCCGCATAGACCATGGCAAAGGACTAGACGAGCACGTATCGCTTGCCCGGCGCGGCGCGGTGTTTATATACCTAATTGAATTCTTAATAAAGCCAGCCAGCAACAATTTATTACGCTCATTCGCATCGCCAATGACCGACTGAGCGAGTGAATTTTTTTCATTTTTCGTATTCGCAATACACTCGGTGTAGTTGGCAAGCCACAAGGTCGACCGTTATTTATCGTATGTGTGTAGTTTTCAGGCAATCTTGGATGGTGTTCGGTGGGGAGGGGGCATGTACTCTTATTAAAAATTACCTACATCTTCATCAATAGAAGCTATACGTATACGTGAGGGAGGAGAGGAGGAAATGGTGGAGTAGAAGTAGATTGAATTAACCGCGCTTCGGTAAACGTGCGTACGATGAAGCGAAAAAGGTAAAATTACGATTTCGATCGTAAAAGGTATACAAGAGTATTGGTGAGAGAGTGAAATAAAGAGTCGAAACTTGACGTAAAATACCAAACCTGAGTGAGTGAGTGAGTGAGTGAGAGATCTTTATCGTTGCAGAATTGACGGAGAAGACTGGCCTGGCTCTAACCGACGTCTCAAAGAGCCATCGTTTGAAAAATTTTCGTTTAAATTCTTCTTTTTTTTATATAATAAAATTGGAATTTATGTGTAGTAATAATAATACGTACGAAGATGGTTTATTTTATTTAGCTTACATTTTTCTTACTTTCTCAATTGTTTTAACGCGTTTCGTGTTGCTTTTTCTGCGCAGTTATACATCGAGGTGTTCGAACCACTGAAAGTCAGTCGCAAACAGTTTCGAAAACTGCTGAAATGTTTGAAGACCATAAAATACTTGAAATATCAAGAGATCTACGCGCAGGAGAAAGTCACAAGGGTGGAATTCCTCTCGGTTGTGTTGACTGGAAAGTAAGTCTTCATTTTTTGCGATATTTTTTCTAATATTATAAGACCTCTGGGTGTATTGTGTACTTAGTCGGGGGGGGGGGGCATGGACTTTTTTTGTTGAATGCATAGCGTTGACAAGCGGAATTTTCTAAGACCTATTTATGACGCCATTTTGATTTTTCATCTATGTATTTTTGAAGAAAAATTAGAAACTAAATTCATCTTGCTTTTTTTTCACAAAAAAAATTAATTTTTGATTCTTGAAAAATAAAATGCATGGAGTTTTCAAAAAAAGAAAATTATTTTCATTTTGCATTTTGATGGTGTCATTTTGCAGAAAATATTGATAGATTTTTTGGGAAATGAAAAATTTCAAGTGTCAAAATTGGAAAAAAACAAGATTTACTCTGCAACCCACAAGATTTTTCCAAGAATATTTTTCATTCGGTAGAGTCTGTGCTGTAGTCTGACGAGAGGGTTTTGCAAAATTCCTACTTCCCTTCCGATTTTATCAAACTTTCTTATAATTTTCATCGTAGTATTTCAGTCAACTCGAAAGAAATCGTCAGGAAATCAAAATTTTGCTTAACCATCTCGGTCAGACTACAGACCAGACTCTACTGAATAAAAAACATTCATAGAAAAATCTTGTGGGTCGCATAGTTTCTCTGGAAACGGGGGCATTAAGCAAAAATCGTGTTTTTCTTCAATTTTGACACTTGAAATTTTTCATTTTCCAAAAAATCTATCAATATTTTCTGCAAAATGACACCATCAAAATGCAAAATGAAAATAATTTTCTTTTTTTGAAAACTCCGTGCATTTTATTTTTAAAAAATCAAAAATTATTTTTTTGTAAAAAAATGCAAGATGAGTTTAGTTTCCAATTTTTCATCAAAACTGCATAAATAAAAATCTTGTCAACGCTATGAATTCAACAAAAAAAAATTTCTCCTCCCCCAGTCATTGCCAAGCCAAATACTTCCGTTCGACTCGTAATTACCTTCGTTTGCAGAGAAATGCGTTAATTAGTGGTCATTATCTACGATGGTCGATGACAATATGTTTTTTGTGCAATTTAGTTAGAATTTGGTACGTATTTTATGAGAGAAAAAAACCGTACGATGTATTGAAAGGGGCGTAGGTGGGAAACCTTTAAAACAAGGATGGGAATCTCTTGTGACCTATTTACTAGAATAATCCGCGGACGTATCATGACAGCTGAAGGTGGGGCGGTGGTCGCTGGTGTCTCTTTTCGTCTCGTCGTCCAAATACCCATACGCAGATACACAAACGGAGATGGATTGAAACGAGTTGACATATTTCACGAAGAGAGTATTACTATTGCTATCAACTCAGGTCGGATATTTTTCATTTTGAAACAAAAGCACGTGTGTTGCGCACTCCTCCCGTCGTCGTGGACTCTCTGTCTCTCTCTCGCTCGCTCTGTCGTGCATTGCGATAATGGTCTCACTTCCTGGTATGTGACTCTTGTCGCTTTGCTGAGTAGGTATGTCTGTTTCGGTGTCGGTTTTGTGTAAATGTATTAAATTAGATATTCGAGTCGAGCATACCGACACCTATATTACCTGGGCTCAATAAATGAGCCAAATGGATCGACCCAGTCTTACTTGGGGTTTAGAGTGGTGATGCAGGAAGAGATAATTTTTTGCAGAATAAAATATATCATTTTTCAAGAGTAAAAATATCTTGCATTTTGAAGAAAAAAATCCCCCTTTTTTAGAGAAAATTTTTTCTTTATTTTCGAGAGTGACAATATTTCTCATTTTTTTTTTTTTTTTGAAAAACGTATTTTTTCCTTTATTATTATTTTTTTGAAATAACAAATCAAAATTCTCAAGTTTTTTTGAATAGGTACCTAAAAAAAAAATTTTGAGATGGAGGGGTCGAGAAGATTTCTCAATTTTTCAGGAGTATAAGTATTCCTCTTCATATTTTATTAACAAAAAAAAAATTCTTAATTTTTTTTTGCAACTGTTTTTTTTTGTTGGAATACCTACATAGATAAAGCAATTTTATTTTTTTTGTAAACATGAGAAGTCTTTTAATTTTACCTATTAGAAAGAAATTTCTCAATTTTTTTGGAAAATTTTTTTGGAAGCGAAAATGAGAATTTCTCAACCAAGTGTTTTTTTTAAATAATGAAAAAATTTTCAATTTTTTGTGGTGAAAAAATTTCTGATTTATTTTATTAACAAATTCTCGATTTTTCTGGGATAAGAAATCTTTTATTATTTTTTTTTTTGATTAAATTTTTAAAAACGTGTTTTCTTGAAAAATTTATTTTTTTATTCTATTTAAATTTTTTGGATCAATAAAATCTTCTATTTTTTTGGATTAGGTACTTTTTAAGAAATCTGGATTTTTTTCATTTTTCTCCAGCATGAAATTTCCAATTTTTTTTTTGGGAGAATTAAATTTTTTTGGATTTCTTGAGTTTTTATTTGTTTAAAAAAATCTATTTTTTAGTGAAAAAATAGATTTTTAAAATTTTTTGGGTGCATTGATATTTTTCATAAAATATAATTTTGATTGAAAACATCTTTCAGATCAAAAAAAATAGTGTTTTTTGTGGTTGGGGGAGGGGGTATGTATAAAGCATTTTATGCGAGAAAAATTTTCAAGTGATTTCTTTTCTCCTCGACAATTTTATTTTGTGAGTACCTAGATCTTTTTCAGGGGAATTTTTAAAGAGTGTTTTTAGATTTTTCCTCAAGAGAGAGGAACAAATTTTGGGGCACTTTCATCTTTGGATCTCTTTTGACCCATGTCTACGGCACGCATATTTTAGTCAGTTTGTCAGTACAATTTTTACACTTTGGTTATGAGGTAACGTTTCATCACTAGTCCCACTTTTCTCTCATTTTTCCTTTTTTTGAAAAATCAATTTTTTCCTGTATTTTTTCATCTCAGGCAAAATAATAATTATTTTAAAAAAAAAACAGCAAAAAATCATGACAATTTTTTTTAGAAAAAATTCAAATACTCATCATATCAAAATTTTTGAAAAATAACTTTCACAAAGACTTGAAAACATTTTTGAAGGAAAATATTTCAATTTATTTTTTTTTCATTCTGTTTCCTTTTTTTTTCGAGAATTATTGAAAATCGTAGGTTTTTTAAAATCAAAAATCCTATCAACTTGTTTTTGAAGTTGAAAACGATCGCCTTGAAAAACTATTTTTTTCATGGGAAATATTTCAAAATTTTCCTCGAGTACCTATTCAAAATCCCATAAAAATATTTCAAACCATCTCAAAAAAATCTTTCAACTTTTTAAAAAATCTTTTTCAAAATTACATTTATAAACTTTCCTTTTTGAGGAGATAATTTTCAACAATTTTTTCTTCATATGTAAGTTCCATTAAAATACTCGACGTTTTTATAATTTCACATGAAATTGTAGGATATTTTTTGAAAAAAAAATATTTTTAAAATTATTTTCTTTGTGAGGATAATTTTTAATAGAATTTTTGAAATTTTTGAAATTTTTTCAAGAAAGTTTTAGGATATTTTCTTTCAACGATAATACGAGTAATTCAGACAATTTTTTTGTGTTTTTTTTTCAAAGTTTTATAAGATTTTTGAATTTTTTCCTTGAAATTGTAAAAATATTATCATGTCATTTCAAAACATCAAAATTTCTGAAGTGATTTTTTTTCGAATTCCCCCAAAAAAATTAAAAACACGATCAATTTTTTTTTCAAGTAACGAAATATTTTCAATTCACAAAATCTTATTTTCATTCAAAATTATTCTTATGTAAAAAATAAAAAATAAAAAGCTCAATCTTCTCAACAGCTTTAAAGAAGCGGTTTTTTAGATTTTTTTATAAATGTGTAATAATGCGACTGTTTTCCAGAATTGAGTGGATAAAATAAGTTCGAGATTATTTATTTTTATAAACTAATTAACTTAATTTTGATTTTTTCTTCGAATTCTTGAAGAAATTATTTTATTCGTATAAGTGATTTTTATTATTATTTTTTTTTTCAAGCAAAACTTTACAAATTCAAATGAATTTTGTCATTAAAAAAAAAAAAACAATCATCTGACGTTTTTTTCACGACACATTATTTATAATAATTTATTTTTTTGATATGAACATTTGTTCTTTTTTAGTGCAGTGATGAACTATCGAAATTTAAATAAAACGTCATCTTTGTTGAAAAACTCAGAATTTGAATGGTTTTCCACTCACCTCCCCCCCCCCCCCCCCGACTAAAAAATAAAAATTGTGTAGGGATGTACGATTTTTCCTAAATTATAATAAGTACCAGATTGTTTCAAAACATTTGATTCTTGATAAAGTGGTTTTCCAAATTAAAAAAAAAAAAGTATTCGATTATCCGACTATATTCCAATTTTTTTCTCTCAAAAATACAGTATAATTTTTAAAAATTTACAAATTTAAATCTTGTTCTAAAATTTTCAAAAAGTGAGTTTTGCTGAAATTGCAAAATTAAATTTTTTTGAACTAACTTAATTGCACAAAAAATTGAATTAAAAAAAAATTACTACACGTGTTCTCCGATGAAAAATAGAAAATCCTATTTTTACTCAAAATTAAAAGAAGTGATTTTTTTTTCAAAATTAAAAGTTTATTTCTTCAATCAAACATTTGAAAATGTGATTATTCGTATTTTTTAAGAAATGGAATTTTTAATCAATTTTTTCCAAAAATTATCCGAGTACAAAAAACTAATCGATTCTTTTTATTTATTTCGCAGATTAGTCATCTCGCAGCAAGGACGTGCGCTACATATAGTGTTCCCAAATCAGTTCCTCGATTCACCAGAATGGTTTGGCGTGTCGACAGACGATTTCTTCCAAGTAAGCACTTGTATTTGATTTGAACTTTTCCATAATTTCAAGAATTGTGAACCATACGAACTAATTTTCTTACATTTTGCATTTTGAATATTTTTTTAGGTATCGATAACGGCGATGGAAGAATCGAAAATTCTATTATGGCACCGAGATAAATTAAAGCTGTCAATTATCAGCGATAAGTTCCTTCAAAACGTCTTAGATCATATTCTAAGCCGAGATGTCGTCAACAAGTTGATCCAGGTTGGTTGACATTGTTGGTGTAAATTTTTTTTTATGTGGTGCGATGTACGGTTTAATTATTATCGAATATTTTGTCATTAATGTAGCATAATAAGTTCGTCTGTGAATCACGTTCACGTAATCGAACTGAACGTGATGAACGGTGACGAACTATCACGAGATTTTGTGGTAGCGTCGAGAGCGACGAGCTTCATTGTACGTGTAATACCTCTACGTTGATATTATCTTTAAGTATATTATTAATTTATTATGTTTATTAATTTATTTAAATTTTGATTCCATAGGTCAACGAAGCGGTTACAGCATCGATGAACGGTCACTTACCGAATAATTACGACGACGAATCCCCGTTCTGTGATAAATCGCTGATGATCGTGAAGAGAGCCGGCGACGGTAGCGGTATCACCGCTCTGATTAGCAGACAGTTACAAGGTAAGAACGCCATGCGTATTTTTTCATTTGTTTTATTTCGTAAGTTTTTTTTTCTTCGCTTTCTGTCCTCTGTCTTGTGGTTTTTTTTTGACGGTTTTGTAGGAAATGTCTCTCTTTTCTTATTTTATTTTCCCCCTTAACGAAGTTCTAAGTAAATTGTACATGATGCATGAAATCGAAGCATGATCGGTGTAGATGAATGCTTTACCCATGTACGCGCTTTTTTCTTCTTTTTTTTTAAAAATCGAATAATTATTATTGTCTCAAGCTCTGAGTCGTTGTGTAGATGAATGCAATTTTTTTGAAATTGGACAGGTTTTGGAAAATCCGACTTTTTAGAAATATTTGAGTAAAATTACCTCTCGAATATGGTGTTTTGTTGGAGGATTTATTTTTATAATTTTTTTTTTCTGGAGTAAAATCATCTCTTAAAATTTTTGAAATGTACTTTTATTGAAAATTTGAAATTTAAAGTATTTTGAAAAATCAAGTTTTGTAGATTTTGAAAATAAGTCGTCTGTAATTTTTTTTTTTTTTTTTAAACATAATTAGCTGAATTTTTATTGTAGTTACGTTTAAATTTTTTTTTAAAGATGGTGTTTTTTCATAATTGTTTTATTTAAAAAAAAAAAAAAATGAAAAATGAAAAAAAATTACATACAAACTTGTTTTTTTTTTTATTTATAAATAAAAATCAAAGCTTGTTAATGTTCATAAAATTTTTGAAATTTTTTTTTGACAAAATTCATTTCTATGCATTTTTGATCTTTTTAAGAGAATTAATCATGTCTTGTAAATTTTTTAAATTATCAGATTTTTTTTAAAGATCAATTTTTGTAAGACTTGTTTGTTCGGTTTTAGTTTTTTATCAGATTTTTGATGAAATTAATTTGGTGTAATTTTTTTTGAAAAAAAATGTTCTTTTAATGTAATTTGCTAAAAAACGTCAATTTTGTAGGTATTTTTTTGTATTTTTATTTTTGAAAATTTGTCTATTTAAATTTCTTAAGAACAAGATTTGTAAAAAAAATCTGAATTGAAGTAAATTTTATTTTAAAAATATTTTGTCAAATTTTTATCAAAAATTACTTTTTATGAATTTTCAAAATTTCCATTTTTTTCAAGTACCTACCCAGACATTTTTTTTAATTTGTGAGAAAAATCAATCTTTGTAATTATTTTTACTCATTTACTGTTTCATATTTTGAAAAAAAAATGAAAAATGTAATTTTTTAAAATTATAAACAGAAATCAATCTTCGTAAAATTTTATAGAAATTCATCATTGCAAATTTTTCTGAAAAATTTGATTTTCTGTTAATTAAAATAATAATTTTTCAATTTCTTAATTTTATATAAAGCATCAATTTTGCAGGTGTTAGGTACTTTAATTAATTTTTTTTGAAATAGCTTTTGGCAACATTTTTGATAAAATCAAATCTTTTGAAAACTCATTTCTCGAATTATTTAAAACGTAATTTGTAAATTGAAAAAAAAAAAAAAATTTGTGGGAGTGTAATTGTTAAAATTTCATCAAAAATTACTTTTCGTTAGTTTTCGATTTTTTTTTAATTTTTGAAAAAATTTGACTTTTGTATTTTTTTCCAATCTACTTTTTTGTTTGAAAAAAAAATTGCGATGTAGATAAATTTTTCAGAAAAATATTTTCTCTTCGTAAATTTTTGTAATACTTAATGTAGAGCTGCGAACATTTTAGAAAAAACCTAATTCTGTAATTTTTGAATCAAATTAGTTGGGTACGTCGTCTTCTTGTAAAACTTTTAAAATTGTAACTTTTTTTGAATTTTTAAATTATGGGTTATTATTTTTTTGGAAAAATATTTTCATAACTAGGTAGGTCTCGAGCGTTCTGATTTGGTTAAAACACAATTTTTCAGGTTTTTTGAGAAAAAAAATTTAAAAATTTTCTTTTCAAAATTTTTTTGAATTTTTTTTTTGCGTTTTCGACGTGTTTCGTTGTGATTTTTTGAAAAAATCTGAATTGCGATTCTTCGGTTTCAAGCTTCTTAGGAAAAATTATTGTACCTACCTATAATCTGTTTTTTGGAAATACCTATTTTGCTAGAATTTGATTAAAAGATACACTTCATAAAGTTTTGAGAAAAAAAAATTGAAAATGGAAATTCCAATAATTTTACAAAACATTACTGATTTTCAAAAAAAAAAAAAATCAAAAACATACAAACTTTTTTTTTTACTAATTTATAAATTTTACCCCTTTTGCCACTGCGAAATTTCGGAAATTCACAAAACCCGATTACTGACGAATTTCTTCTTTCAAAAACATTTAGCTCTGTAAATTTTTTTGAAAAAATTTATTTTTCTCAATTTTTGATTTTTGTAGGTACATTCATGGTTTTTTGTAATTTTTAGAAATAATTTTCATTTTTTCGCCCTAAGCATTGGTTGTGTCAATTTCAGTTTTATTATAATTTTTTCTAAAAATTCGCCTCTTATAATTTTTTTTTTTTTTTTGTCAAAAACGTGTTTAGCAAAATTTTGAAAAAATTTGAATTACAATTTTTCTATTTTATAAAAAATTATTTTTGAAAAAAGAAATTCGGCAGCAATTATAGGTTTTGTGAATTTTCAAAATTTTCACGGGGCAAAAGGGGTAGAATTTGTAAATCAGTAAAATAAAAGTTTGTAAGTTTTCGATTCTTTTTTTTGAAAATCAGTCATGTCTTCTAATTTTTTGGAATTATTGTTTTCAATTTTTTTAAATATATTATGTACAATAATTTTTGTAGATTTTTACTCTTCTTGAGAAAAGTTAGGCAAATCTTATGAATTTTTTGAAATTATAATTAGGTATTTTTAAAACATGCAGGGTATCAATTTTTGTGAATGTTTCTTTCGTCGATTTAAAAAAAAAATTGTTTTGGCAAATTTTTTTTGGAAAATCAAATTCATGTAAATTGTTTTGAAGAGATCGATTTTTCGATTTTTAGGGGAAAATGAATGGTATTTCTCACTTTGAATAGACCTGCTAAAATTTAGACTTTATTATAGATCCATTTTCTGAAATTTGAAGATAAAATACTGCCCAAAAAAGACACTATAACCCAAAATTATTTTGGCTATTTGAAGTAATTCGACCAGAAATGAATAGAAAAAAGTTGAAGCTAGTGTGAGAGAAAGAATTATCGCTTGTATCTGTACCAAAAGCCTATAAGCCCGAGCCTGATTGAAAATAGTTCGCTTGTATGATTTGGATCCTGGCATTTACAAGACCTATTCGTATATAGGCTATTCCCAGTATATTTGACGAGCTAGATATACCACCACCGAAGTAGGTTGGCATAAGAAGCCTGTTGTAAAATTTCCTAAAAAATATTACCTATTCGATAAGAATATTTATCAATTAATTGATAAATTTATTAAAAAGAAAGAAATTCTCGAAGACGTTAGCACGCTGTAAAATTTACCATCGCACATTTCGGAGCTCAGATACCTACGTACCATTGATTTTTGCATTAAAAAAAAGGCAAAAAAGTCGCTCGGTTTGGTGACGACGATAGAGACCCGTTTATAGAGTGTTTTTTAATACGAAACGAGTGTCATATTATTAAGATTTTCCCATTAATTTGCCCAACGACGCGATATAAATTCGTTCCCTGGCTGGGTTTTGCGCCTCTCTCGTCGAAAGTTTAGCGATAAAAAGAGAGAGGAAAACAATACTCCTCGTACTTACCTCGTCTATTCGCCTCACCCCCCAACGGTCGCCCACTCCATCGAGGCCACATCGAACGAGTACATTTAATAATCAAATAAAACTCGGCTGAATTTTACCTCGTAAAAATTTTCATTTCGTGAAAAATTATTCCTCTACGTTGGTATCGTCGTCATTCGTCGTCCTAGTTTCGAGCTCTTTTCATTTTTTTATATTACACCTGGGAACACCCTCGCCCATTTTCTCTCTCTCTCTTTCGCTATCGGTGGCATTTCTATTATAATATGGTACATCTGTTTGGGCTAAATACCGCGGCTCATTGTGTAATCTAAGAGTATATTAAAAATTCATACGTGATAATGTTTCTCGTACGTATTTCGCACGTTAGGTTAAAATCGACTCGTTAATTAAATTTAAATTTGTCACCGCCTAACGACGCCACGACCTTATCTCTCGATATAGGTATCTCAGCTCTGCAGCGAGCCTGTAAAATGGCGCTGCTAAGTCAATAATTTTTACGTTTTTTTTTTTTTTTTTTTGAAAAAAATATCTACCTATCTACATATCTAGTCTACACAGGTGACAACGGCAACGAGCTCGCACCGCTATTGTACAAAGGAGCGCATTTTCAGCATAATGAGGCAATTTCTAAACTAGCTCTACACACATAGGTAATGATTTTGTTTTGTTTTTTTCCATTTCATTTTTTTTTTTTTTTTTTTCAATAGTATAACACTAAAACCTTCTTCACTTCCCCAACATTTTTTTTTTCGTAGATGTGTAGATTTTCTTTTTTGCCATAGACAGGTTGTACATTATGTATATGTACGAACTATACTCGCGTAATCATGTAAATTGGCTTGTGTAATATTTTTTGAAATGAATTGTGCATGTCGCGTAATGCTTGTGTTACGTCATACATTTGATTTTCGTTTCGTAATGTGTCGTATGGTCTCATAAGGTGATGAGTTTTTTCGGTTTTGAAGGAGAAGTTTGAACAAGAAGGGAATGAGGAAATGAGTGGGATAAGCATTTTTGTGAAATATGTATTTATTGCTGATTTTTTTTTTCAGTTTCAGAAATTTTCATTTTTTTGTATGTTTTGTAAAATTTGCAGTAGGGTTTCCATTCCATTTTTCTCTAATTTTTCATTTTTTTTTTTTTAAAACTTGGTGATTTTTGATCTATTTAATTTTTCTTTTTAATGTTGATTTTTTTTGTTTTATTATTTTTGATATTTCATTTCATTCATTTTTATTTTTTAGTGAAAAAGTAATGTAAGTATTTCTTGTTGAATTTTAATTTTCCCCCAAATTTCCATTTTTTAAAGTAAGTATGTATGAATTCTCTTTTTTTTTTTAATTTGATTCGCAATAATTTTTCATTTATATTCAATTCATTCATTTTTAATTTAATTGAAAAAAATCAATTTCTAAATTTTTGTACTTCTTTTTTTTCCAAAGTGAGTGACCACCATGAGTAGTGAAAATAGTGAAAAAGTAGTGATTTGAAAAATGGGCTACGAGAGTAGGTAGTGGAAAGTACATAGTAATTTTGGAGAAAAAGTTGATGAAAAAATCAAAATTGAAAATTGAAAAATCAATTTTGTCTCTAAAGAAAAGGTCTATTTCTTTCTTCGCACTGGTAACTTTGGGATTTTTCTAGCTATTTGAAAATTTTTCTGTATTTGGATCCTCATTTTTTTAAGGGTCCTCAATTTTTTGTCATTTTTCGAGGGAGGGTGTTTTGAAAATTTGGTGAGCCTGAGCAGTGGTGAGAAAAGGCGGTGAAAAAGTAATGAGTTTTGCAAAGAAAATTCCTATTGACAATTTTTTCATATTGGTTATAATTTTCAATTCAACTCGTAATTTTTTAAATTTGGAAATCAATTTTTTTCGATTTTTCGATTTTTTTTTATATTATTGGTAAATGTTTTGATTTTTCTACAATTTCTGTATATTTTTTACTGCTACTGTTCATTCGTAGTTTACTTGTTTTTAATTGAAAAAAAATTTAAATGTCCTATTTCTGATTTTATTATTTTTATTTATTCACAACTTATGTTCATTTGAAATTTAAATATTTTTTTTAAAAGTTGATTTTTTTTCTTGATTTATATACGAGTATATTTATTTAATTTTGGGAGGAGTATTTTTTAATCAATGTTCATTAAAAAAATGCAAGTGGCCTTTTTCTTTTTTTCTTTATTTTTTCACAATTATATTTAATTTTTTGAACGACAAAACAGTTTAAGTTTTGAAATTTCTAAATTTAAGCTTTATTGTCTTTAAATTTTTTAAATTAGGTCTATTTAAAAGTTCAATTTCAATTTTATTCAATTTTTTCAACTTTGATTTTTTAATCATTTTCGATTTTTTTTGTACCCAAATACTGAAGAAAACTTATGATTTTTAAAAATTTCCCAATTTCATTTCTTTTCTTACAATTCAATTACAAAAAATTCCTAATTGAATTCGCGTTTTTTTTATGTCAATTTTTTGGAGATTTTTATAATAAAATTTGTTTTAAAATTATTTTGACCTGAATTTTAGATGTTTCCATCCAGTCTTTCAAAATTTGATATTTTTTTTTTCACTTTTGAGTAAGTTTTTATTCTCATTAAAATTATTTTTTGAGTGTTTAATTTTTTTTTATGTAAGTATTTTTAAATTTTTCATTTCCATTTCAATTCTTTTGTACGTTGAAAATTTTTCTCATATTTTTGACATTTAAATTATGTATTTTGTCAATTTTTTAATTTTGTTCAAATACTACTTTTTCTCCATTGACCATTTTCCATTTTGTCAAATTTCATTCAAATACTATTTTTTCTCCATTGACCATTTTCCATTTTGTCAAATTTCAAAGTTTTTTTTTCATATTCCTCAATTTTTAAATTTTTTGAAAAACTTTCTCGAAGTTAATTTTTTAAGAATGTTCAAAAATGTTTAAAACTCAGTTCTACGCTTCTTATAAGGTGGCGAGAGGAGGTGGTGAACTATTTATATAACACCAATATAATTTCCTATAGTACGAGGATCCTCATAACGCATGCTAGAATGATTTCAACTGGTGATTGGGAACTTTTTGAGTTTTAAATACACATAAAAAAATATAATTATGTACCTCGTATGTGGTTGCATGATTAAGATAGGTATGCAAATTTTTTTTTCTTGTTTTTATTTTTCTTATTTTTTTTTATCTATCAGATGTTAATGGAAAACAAGTAGCCGTTTAATAGCATATTGTACTTAATCTGAAAGGAATACACCTCGTCCGAGTGTGGATGCAAGCCCAACTTGTATGTTATGTATGATAAGTTGTATTACAGAGCGTTCAGTATGTAAATGTTCTTATAAGAGAAGGGAAGGGAGAGGAAGACGCGAACAGTGTTCCATTTTCGTGAAATTCGTTACACATTTTAGTGCAATTGTTTTATTGAAGCAAGTTTGGTGTTTTGTTTTGTTTTTAGTTTGGAACCTAGACCAATTAGCATTTTGTATTTTCCTTTTTTCCTTTTTTCCTTTTTTTTTTTTTTTTTTTTGGCTTGAGAAGTATTCTTGGAACGTTTTTAAATAACTCAATCGTGTACATATGTAAAGAAAATTTAAACCCTTTTTTTAATGGTGAAGTGAAACTTGGGTTCGGTACAGTGATACTCGTATTATTCATAAGTATTGATAACAAAACTGAAATCCTATGATGATTTTTCAAAGTGATCAAGTTGACAACATATTACGGTACTTTTGGAGAGGTACCTGGATTTTTTCTACAAACTTTTTTTTTGAATTTGTGTGAGGATTCATCCTGAAAGCAGTGGAAACTTGACAAGGACTGCAGATTACTAGTAAATGAAAAAATTTAATTATAATCAAACATTTATGTATAATTTCTCGGTGTTCGCAGACTTGAATGCACCAAAAAATATATACCTAATAAAAATTAAAACGCTTGTAATTTTTCTATGAGTACCCAGGCTGCTCGAACTGCTTGAAAGTACATTAGTCTATCCAAAACATAAATCTGCATTATTAAACATGTTGTAATCCCAGGTACATTTTCTAATGACTTGAGGCTGCTAACTGAATCAATTTCTATTCTGGTGTCATTAGGGCATTCTATGTAAATGATGGAGTCGTACGTGTTGCAGTATTGTATTTTTTTCAACCAATTTCTTCAAATCTGTATAGGCTCCAAAGAGCATCGGAGGTCGGATCGGCCTGGAAGTTTGAAACTTTAATGGCGCCCAATTTGATAATACGATCAAATTCTAACAGATGTTTATCAATACCTTTATTTCCGATTCGCAACATCATCAGCTTTCTTTTTAAACGCATCTGCGTCGGTTCTTTCTGGGATCATCGGGAGCCGTAAGGTTCATTAAAAGTTGAACGTATTTGGGTCCGATGCTGCTTATTAGAATCTGGGATTTCTGCTTCACTATTTCTGGCTTATTATTGTCGGTTAATTTCTTCATGTCGAAGCAGTTACGTAAGCGAAGTAGATACCAGGAAAATTTTCCCGTTTTCAGATTGAAATTATAAAGTTGAATAGCAGGCTGGCTTACGATTGAACGTTTATCACAGGAGCAGGAGCTTTTTCTTTTGACTTTTTCCCATTTTTTTCCTGCTGTTTGACGAGTGATTCTTGTTGCTTTGATAGCAAATCGATGAGCTTGTTTTGGTTGGCGAGCACTTCAGCTATCTGCTCTTTAGTGAGCGACATGTTGATGAAAATGATACGTATTCGATCACTTGAATAATAATTTTTTTTTTTTAAAAGCAAAGTTTTTCTTGACTTTGGGTTCACTCTGGGGTTGATTCTTTTCTGGTTAAACTGTCACCTCAAAAACTACCAGTATTCAGTCTGCTATACCTTTCCAGTACATCCCTTTTCAGCTTTTCAAACAAATTTTCTTCCTGAAGATCATAAATTTGAATGGTTGCGCCATTCTCGTATGGTAAAGACAAAGTGAACTGATCGATTTCTTCTTGAGGAGAGAGAGCACCTCACACTTCACAAAATTCATCAGCACACTGTTCGATGGTAAAACTAGAAATAATCCCTGCATGTTTCCCTTTGGATTATATTGCATTGAATAAAACTTTCTTCATACTGCTGCCTTCCCCACAGTGGAAGTTTGGCGATATTCATCATCAAGATTTTTGAATATTTGGTATTGATGGAGGCATACCTGCAAATTTTCTTGATGAGAAAATCCATTCGTTCGATTAGGTGTGCTTTTGCGCATTCAATACCGCATAGTTCTGTCTCCATTTTTGACTCTTTTATCATATCAAATTAGCCACGAGGATACATCTGTTCAGCGGCATCTACATATTTTGCGGTTGTCCACAAGGAACGGCTCTATAAGGCCTTTTAGCAGTTTGTTATGTAACGTGGCGGTAAGCTTCAAGATTACATAATATAAAAAATATGAAAAACGAGAACCGTAGTATCAATTTTAGACTTAATCCAACTTAGATTTTGATTGACAGAAATTCGTTCATTTTAATAAAAAGGTTTTCATTTACTTCGACATACGCGATCTTAAGATCCTTCTTATTTACATTGCTTGGTTTGTATTGCCCAAAGGTAATATTATTAGGTGCAAAGCCAAATTTAGTGACAAAATCAGCTGATATAAATCAGCCTCCAGTTCTTCCTGTTCCTTGATAAGGATGTAAGTCATTGTTTCCTTCAGGTCAAAGTCCATGGGGAAGCTTACTTCAAATTCAAAATGACCTAGTGACTTGTGTAGTTCACCAGTAAGAGGGGCAGTAGGTACAGCCATCAGTTCCTTAGGAACATTTTCACATTTTTTTGTTGGATGAAAAATTATTTTGTGGAGAAGTGTAATAGTTCTTGTTCCTTGTGGAACTACTCATTCATTTCCTCAAGGTCAAGGTCCATGGGAAGACACTTGATAAATTTTTAAAATGTTATCTGTCGTAAGCAAGGCATTACGAGTTTTTTGTATTAATTGTTCAATGATTTGAAAAAAAAAACAAAACTTACTTACTAAACAGGGGATTGAAATCCTTTGTAATTACTTTGACGTTGTTGAATTTTTTGTAATTCATCCACAATAAATCAGAATATTTTCTACACAGGTTCCAAATTTAATCGTGTATATTGTTTAGATTGTAGTGCTTCGTTTCCAAACGTGTGTATACGTAGTCCTTTGCTACTCGCATATAAACTGCGACGAAACCAGTATATAGGATCTTGCCAGAGCCTAATGTAAATGAAGATCAACCGACTCGTAATAAAACAAAGCCTTTTTCCTGAAAGACTACATAAAGTAATATTCGAGCTTGCGTGGTAGGTAGGTGATAGCTACAGATGCTTGTTGATTTTTGAAGAATATTTCAGCTGACATTGTAGGTGGTTTAGATGACGATAAAAATAATATTCACGCTTTCTATGGCAGCTGCAGCATATGATTGTTGATTGAATAATACTCCAGCAAGACATGAGATTGAGTATCTTTGGTGCAGCTCGGTGGCGTTGCCTTGTTTCCCAACCTATCTGCTGCCGTGGCTGCATCGTCGAGTTTGGCTGAAAGAAATGCGTCGAGAATTTGTTGTACGTTTACAGGGAGATATTTGAAAAAATTGGTTTCAGAAAAGTATCATCAACTCGTTTTCCGACTAAATTTCTCGTTTCGCGTAGGAGTATGGAAGGTTTTTTATTGCTGATTTGTAGTTTTTTCAACAATACCTTGTCAACTTCACCCTTCTCACCTACCCTTCTAACAGTAGTGACCTCTCGTCCTACAAGATCTATTTGGGGGTTGCTGGGCATTGGCTGCCGCTGCTGGTTGAGCCTGCTGTTTTGTGTGGATACTTCCAAACGGTTTAGATAATTATGTAGATAATTATTCAAAAATTAAATGCCAACCTCATTCGACATTTTATAGAATTTTAACCGGTTCTGGTAACTTCTAGCATTATTTGTTGAAAGAAGTTATATCCAGATCAGAGATGCTATAAATAAAATTTCAACATACCAATAAATGATAATAATATTGTCGTTGTTCAACTTGATCACTTCAACATAAGGGTTTCAGTTTGAGTAACTTATAAAATAATTGTTCCACCAGAAGTTTCACATTGCACTGACTTTTCTCTGATCATTTTCAGTGAACGATATTAACGCTTGGAGATTGGGTAAAATAGACGAAGTAGATTTTGAAACGTCCGTATAAAAAAAGCACTAAACACGAAGATACAAAATGTCATAGTTTTGTTCTCGTTCAAGTTTACCATGTAACATTATCCATTAATATCTTTGGAGAAAAAAGTAATGATGAAAATGAAACAAATTAAGCATTAAATTTTTGTAACTGGAACGCAGAAAAACCATGTTTATTTTTTGTAGTAGTTATTAATGTGTTTATATTTGTACGTAATTTTGTTTCTTAACTATCCTCGAGTATACCTTTTTTGGGGGAAATGATTTTTATATTAGGTTTAAAAAAAAGATGAGAATTTTCCTTTAAAATTGAAAGTATTGTGTTGTATCAGGTTTACTTTTATATTTTCTATTATCGATAAATTTTTATTTTATGGGAGTTGTTTCATTGTGCTGGTGATAGTGCAATGGATATTGTATGAGGCTACCACAGAGTGATGAAAGGATAATGTGAGGGTTGTTTTGTTGTTGTTGTTTTTTTCTCATCTTAGTCTATTATTCTAATCATTAACATGTAAGGTGTTTTTTTCTCTCTGGTTTGAATAGCGAGAGTTGTCATAATCAATGATACGTTCTTCGCCTTCCTCCTTTTTTTTTAGTACAACATATTTTTTGTGAGGCATATAGGCTGAAATTTTTGTACCAAGGGGACCATAATTGTTATGTAAAGCGCAGCTATCGATGGGGGAGGGGTTGTCGCCTGAAGCCCTATTATTTTTATGGTCGTATTGTTTTTCTAGTCGTTGTTTTTTTTCTCTCAAATCCCTCAGATATGGTTTGGAGGGAATTTCTTCAATAGTAAATATGGAATTTTTTAGTAATGTAATTAATTAAGTATGATACGTTTTTCCTTATTTTTTTTTGTTTTGGTATTTTAAAAAGTATTAAAACATCACTGGTAACCTCAACCTCTGTGGTATTAATAAATCATTATTAAATGTGATATTTTCGAATTATACTGTATCGTGTATTATTATTATAGTTTGTTTTTCTGTTGTTGTTTTCATTTTATTTATTTATTTGTAATTAAGAGAGTAATGCCGATATTAGGTGTTTTTTTTTTATAATGGAATTAACGATGAAGGAATAATTATGGATAATTTTGTAAATGAGAATGATGCATCAGTAAAGATTTTGACTGACTAATGATTTGTTGAGTTGTGTTGGTCTTGGTGTTTCTTTGGATTTTTTATGTACATGAATGCATATCAATGCATGAATGATCCTTAAAGGCTTTTTCAGTAAGTGATTATTTTGGGTCCTCTTTCAAGGGCATTGTTGTGATTTTTCCAACTCTGGTGGAGATAATTCTATTCGGGTACCTTGGAAAAAGTCTGGGCCTGGGGCAAAGTGCCCCCTTTTGTCATTGATCAAGATTATGGGAAGTGTTGTGTGTAAATTTTCAGAATTTCGATCTGTGAGATTTAAAAAATTTTGAAGTTGATAATTATTGAAATTGAAAGGAGATTCAGATTCAGAATAACTTGTAAAAGATCCCTTAAAATTCGTTTAAAAGTTTCACCTGATCGATATTGGCACTAAATTCTGTATGCTTGTTTGATTTTTTAATGATCAAGCAACGAAATATTAAATATTAATATAATTAATTGATAACGAATAATTATTGAATTATTATTCATTTTATTCTATCAATTATCTTATTTTTTTTATTTGAAATTTGAAATTCACGTAAAAAGACGTAAAATCGGTAATAACCTGGTAATTTACGAAATTTTTCGCTGCGCCGAAAAACCAATTTAGCGTTGGCTTCTATGGCAACACTGCTAACGTTGTTTGGCGTTCGCAAGCCAACAAAATTGTTTTCAGTCTTCTCGTTTTAGACAGTTCTTGTGACCACGCGGCGTCTGCGTTGGAATGTCTGCAAATTTTCGTATTTCTTTTCTTCCGTCTTATTAATTAAATAATTAAATGAAGTTTATCGCGTTATTAATTAATAATATTGTAGTGTTCATTCGGATTTCAATGTTGTAGATATTCATTGCCGGTCCGATCTCGCATCGTTAGAAGCAATCACATGAGCCAACACCTTCGTCTGCTCTACGGAATCAAATGTAAGTTTCGCTTTTTCGTGATTGAATTTAATTAATCATTGTTTTTCGAATTATAATCGTGTTATTCGGTCCAATAGGTGTGTAATGGATGCAGAAAATATCACATTATTCGTTGAAAGGAAGTCGATTTCGTTTTGCATTAATGGATGCAGAAAATATCACATTATTCGTTGAAAGGAAGTCGATTTCGTTTTGCATTTCGATCAAACACGCGCCGCCGGTTACTTGAAGTACGAACTACGAACGGAAATACAGAATGCAGTCACCGGAAAGGTAATAAACTTTGTATTTATGTGTATGTACTACATTCTATTTCAACATTATTAAAGTACTCATTTTCGATAGATTTGGTACATGAAACTTTTCAAGTTCAGCTTTGAAGAAGAATACGTTGTGATGTCATCGCCGTTCGGTTCTGTTTTATCTTGCTCGTTTTCATTTATGGTGAGTTTTTTTTCGAATATTGTATTATAATTTACATTTTTTAGCATTATTGTGAATTAAATTTCAACTTTCGTTATATTCTAGCATTAATGTACTTATTTTCGATAGATTTGGTACGTGAAACTTGTCAAATTCAGCGTTGAAGAAGAATATGTTGTGCCGTCATCGCTGTGTGATTCTGTTCGGTTTTATCTTGCTCAATGTACATAATATTATGGTGAGTTTTTATCGAATTGTATTTTAATTGCGAATAATTCGCGTCTAATTTTAATTACAAACGAAATATTTTATTACGATATTGAAAAAAAATGGCGACGGTTTGTCAAAACATTCCTTTCTCGAGTGTCAAGTTTCGACAAGGAGCATCGGTTGACTCATTCAAGCTTCGTTTCTGATTTCTATTATATTCTTATCTTCTTCTATTGTGTCGTAGTTTTTATCGTTTCTTGAGCATTTAATCGGATTGAAAGGTGTGTTGGGTTGAGAGAAGTGGGAAAACATATTCGCATATTGGTTTTGTAGTTTGATTTCGGTGGCGGTTTGTAGTGGTGTGAGGATGTAGCTCAAATCGATGATGCTCGAGACTGAAATTAAATTCTTTTTTAAAATTTCAATATTTTTATTTTTTCAAGGTAGATTAATTTATTAGTAATTTTTTCAGTAATGAATTTTTCACAGCTTTGAAGCTGGAAATGTTGTACAATTTCTGAACTCAGTGTTTAATAATTAATTGCATGTTTCAGATTTTCACTATTATGAGAAGTTGCAGTTCATACCTACGAATGTTGATCATCCCAGCTTTACACCTGGAAGTGACTGATGGTGATTCAAGCTTTACATCTGGAAGTGACTGATGGTGATTCAAACGCATAATTTCAACGATTCGAACTATGTACCACGATGGTGAGTTTTTCTCATTATTAACGATCATTGTTTTTTCCAAAATTGAAATTCTGACTGTGGTTTAAAAATCAAGATTTCTTTTTTTGTACCGAAATTTTTTGAAGGTTGATTTTTCAGTTTTTGTTTTTTTTTTATCAAGTAAAGTTCAAATTCTCCTCTGAAATGAATTAATTTTTTTAAATCCAATTTTCCATTGCCAGTTTCATCATTGTTAGGTTTTTAATAAAAATTTTGAAACCCCTCGCTAAATTGAATCCGTTTTTCAATTACAAATGTTTTCGACTTTGAAATGTTTTATTATGTTACTCATTTTTTCTACTCCCTCCTCCTTCAAAGAATTTTGTTTTTCATTAAATACATGCGAAAAAAGTTATTACCTTAGTAAAATGATGTTTTCTAAAATTATTCGTCTTCAATTCTTGAAAGTGGTTCAAAGTTTTTTAAAATCGATTTTTTGTATTATATTTTTCAATTTGATTTAATTTCTAAAAATTAATTTTGAAAGAAAATGTCAACGTTGAAAAAAATCAATCGATTCCTTCAGTAATTTCTCATTTTCAAAAATAGGTTCAGTTTTTAGAATTTTTTGTTTTTTAAAATTTGATGTCTTTACTCCCCCCCCCCCCTAATTTTGTTTTGTTATGTTACTAATTTTTTCTACCCCCTCCCCCTCCGAAGAATTTGTTTTTCATTAAATACATGAGAAAAAAGTTATTACCTTAGTAAAATGATGTTTTCTTCAAAGATGAAATATTTTTTGTTCTAAAATTCGTCTTCAATTTTTGAAAGTAGTTCAAAGTTTTTGAAAATTGATTTTTTGTAATTTTTTTTTCAAATATAAAATTTGATTTAATTTTTAAAAATCGATTTTGAAAGCAAATGTCAACGTTAGAAAAAAAAACGATTCTTTCAGTAATTTCTCATTTTTGAAAATAGGTTCAGTGGATAATTCTTAGGAGATTTTTTTTTCAAAAGTGAAATTTGACTTTTGTTTTTTGAAAAATATGAAGTATTTCATTTTTATGTGTCTAAATCGTGCTCTTTTAGAATTTCTTGTTTTTCAAATTTTGATGTGTCTGAACTTCTCCCCTGTAAGTTTGAACACGTATTTTTTTGATAATTGAAATTTTTCTTTGAAATTGAATTCAAGTTGGTTCACAGGTTTATTTTTTTCATTTTTGAAAAGGAATTTAGAAAATAAAAAAATACAAAAAATGTATTTTTTTTAAATTTCAATTTTTAATATTTCAATTTTTAAAAGTTTTTTTCATTTATTATTATTAATATTTGTTTAATAAATTTCCCTATTTTTTTTAATCCGAAATCTAGATTTTATTTTTTTTTCTGAAATTTTTTGAAAGTGTGGATTTTTTAGTATAATTTATTTTTTTGATGAATTAAGTTTTCAAAATTAAAGTTTACCTCTAAAATTAATTTCTTTTTTGTAATCGAGTTTTTTTTTTTTTTTTTTTCGTTGTCAATTTCATTATTGTTAATTTTTTATACAGTTTTCGAACTGCCCCCCTCCCCCCTTAACCTCAAATTGAATTTGATTTGTTTTAAAATATGTACGTGCATTTAAAAAATAGGTAATATTCATTTCCTTTCTCATGTGTCTAAATCGTGCTCTTTAAGAATTTCTTGTTTTTTATATGAATTGTAAATGTGACTTATGTTTTCCATCCCTTAAATTTGAACATGTATTTTTTTGATGAATTGAAATTTTTCTTTAGAATTGATTTGGTCCACAGGTACATTTTTTCTTTTTTGAAAAAGGAATTTCAAATTTTTTTCCAATTTTTTTTTATTGTGATACGTATTTCAATTTTTTAAACGTTTTTTTCATTTATTAATAATTTTCCTAATTTTTTCGTCCAAAATCTAGATTTCATTTTTCTTACTCAAATTTTTTGAATGTGGTTTTTTTTGGTATTATTTATTAAAAATAATGAAAATTTCAAAATTGAAGTTTTCCTCTCAGATGATACAATTTTTTCAAATTTTTCATTGTCAGTTCATCATTTTTAATTTTTTATACAATTTTTGAACCATCCTCCCATTTCTGAACCAACCTCCCTATCTCAAATTGAATTTGTTTTTTTGTAAAATATGTACGTACATTTAATTCTTTTTAAAAAGAATTCCCCTTTTTAACATCTTTCATTTTGAATTTT
This sequence comes from Balanococcus diminutus, assembly GCA_959613365.1. Lineage (NCBI taxonomy): Eukaryota > Metazoa > Arthropoda > Insecta > Hemiptera > Pseudococcidae > Balanococcus > Balanococcus diminutus. Next base: position 44,558,454 of record OY390718.1, on the reverse strand, counting down.
TTCTGATAACTCATTTTTCGCGCCTCTACCCTCTTCAAAGAATTGTTTTCTATTAAATATATAAAATGAAGTGATATTTTATTCCAAGTAGATTTTTTTTTTCATTTATGAATTTACATTTTTATTTCAAAATTCATCTTGAATTTTTTTAAATGTTTCAAATTTCTTTTGTATTTTTTTCTGTTTTTTAAAATTGAATTTTATTCAAATCTTGAAGGTTCATTTTGAAACCAAATGTGGACATGAGAAGAAAATTCGATTCTTTCAGTAATTTCTTGTTTTCAAAAATTGGTCAAGTGATTTATTTTCTCAAATTTGATTTTTCATCTAAATCATGCATGTTCTTTTAGTGATTCTTGTTTTTTTTTTAATTTAATTTTTTTAAATTAATATTTTTTTTAGTAATGACTTTCCCACATTTTTATCCAAAATTGAATTTCAATTTTGATTTCAAAATCCAGATTTCATTTTTCTATACTGAAATTTTTTGAAAGTCGATTTTTTAGTATTTCTTTTTTTAATGAATTCAAGTTTTCAAAGTTCAAATTGTCCTTTAAAATGAATTTATTTTTTATAAATTTAATTTTTTTTTGTCAATTTTTTATAAAATTTTTGGATCCCTCTCGCCAAATTTTATTTGATTCGTTTTAAATTCGAAAAATGAATTTAACCAATTGTTCTACTCTCTCTCCTTCATTTAAAAAAAAAAAAAATTTAAATTAAAAATTCACCATCAAAAAGATTGAGAATGGTAATTTCTACAAAAAGAATTTTTTTTGAAAGATGGGTACTTCATAATTTGAGGTAATTCAAAATTTGTGTTTTCTTCAAAAATAAATTAATTTGATTTGATTGAAATTTTCAATTTTTTCGAATTTTTTTTTAAAATTCATCCTTACCTTTCCTCCAAATGCGTTCAAAAAAATCAGTTTCAAAATTTAGTATTTTCTTCAAATAGAACAACTTAATTTTTCAAAAACCCGAAATATTTTGAAATAATTTGAAATTAAAAATAATTAATTTTCCTTCGATTTAATTTTTCTCCGAAATCGAATGTGATTTTTTTCCTAATTGAATTTCTTTTCTATTTTTGTAAATACCTAAACTTCAAATTTTTGAAATCTTTTTTTTTTGGCACCTATTTACTTTTTTTTGATAAAATTTTATAGTTTTACTTCAAAATTGAATTTGATCTTTTTACTTCAAAATTTTTGAAATCTTTTTTTCAAAATTGAATTTGATCTTTTTAAAAAATTATTATGTATAAACACTTGATCATGAATAAATTTTGAGAAAATTGTCAATTTTTATCCAAGCTTTTTTTTAACACTTCCTTTTTTGAAAATGATTTCTACCTACTTCTTCAAAAATTCGTAGTTCTATTTTTTTTGAAAATTGATTTTTTTCTATCCTGATTGCAGTACTTTCCAAATGAACTAATTTTTGAAGAGAAAATCTTGGTATTTTCTTGTTTTCCACTCCCCTTTCTCCTGAAAATAAGAGGATTAATTTTTTTTTTTAAATGAGTCCCAAGTTTTTTTCATAAATAAATTTTATGTTTCAATCAAAATGAATGTTGAAATTTTCAAACCGAATAATTTGATTACCCACATCAAGTTTGAAAACCACTGCTTGAAGTCGATTAGTTCATAGTGGTCGATGAAATTTTTCCTTTCTTCTGTATTTTCGTTTAATTAATTTATTATTTTTATTGAAATATTTCGAATTATTATTTCAGTCGATTGTGTACTTACATTATTTTTTCGTTTTGTTTTTATAGTGAATTATCAAACCAGATGCACCTACCTGTGTACAACCTCATGCCAACGCCAACTCTAGTGACGACTTCCACGACTTGTCGGATTAATTCTCACGTCAGATATGGCTGGTAAATAAATACACCACTTTGATACGTGCCATTGTGGACTTCGCACTCGTCAGATTGAATCACGAATACGTCAGGTAAATAAATGAACCTATGAAAAGTTTCGCTTTCTTTGAAATACTTACCTGCCTAATGAATTGCATTACTAACCAATTTTTTTACAATTGCTTTTATTCAGATTTTTTTGGAGTCCAGTGTCATTCGATGGATTCATATGTAGTGTTACGATGTGCAAAGAAGACCGACCACCCGACCAGATGCAGAGTTCGTGCGAATTTTTTCCCCACCTCCGAATACGAAGCGAATTTATCACCAGGCTGCGTTTTGCTGTTGAATCGTCGAATTTCCAGAAGACCTACCATTTTGACAGGTCATTTATGATATTTATATTACGTATGTATATGTGGCGCAATCCTTTCGTAGGTGTATTTTCGAAGTGGCATATTTTGTAGTGGCTAAATTATTTCGTAAAATTCAGATGGATTGAATTTTGAAAATTTTCCACTCTGTGGATTAGTAGAAATTTATAATATTTGATTGCACTGTGGCCACTCTACTTAGTTGATAATTGAACGTGTATTTGACATGTTTATGAGTTGATAGTGGTGTCATGTCTCAGTTCGACTGGAGTATTTTTATTGTTGCCAGTTTACTTCAATTTTTATTATGCCACCAATTGCAACAGAAAATGGTACGATTTTTTAATATTTAGCCACGATGATTATTCCAGTCGATTTTTCGAGTTTTTTTGCCCTTTTGTTGATTATTGTATCGCTGCCAGTTCACGTTGAATTTACATTGAATTTTTAACATGCCACCAAATGCAATAGAAAAAGTGGTACGATTTCTTGATATTAGCCAAGATGATTATTTCAATCAATTTTTCGGAATTTTTTCCATCGTGTCAATTGTCATATCGCTGCCAGTTTGCGTTGAGTTTTTAATATTGTACGATTTCTCAATATTTAGCTTTAAGCATAATTCCAGTCAGTTTTTTCAACTGTAAAATATATTTTTTTCAGAGTTACCAGATTTATAGTAAATCTTTATTAGATTGATTTTTGAAAACAAGAACGATTGTAGTAGAAATTGACGTTTATCTCGAGTATTTTATTACGACGACCCTTTTTAATTGATGATTGAATTTTTTTTTCGCGATTAGTTTACGAATGGATTTGTATTCGATGAAATTTTGAAAATGCTAATGAATGCAGACACTACGTATTTTCATCAATTTTTCAAAAAAAAATTCTCGAAGTGTATGGTTTGCAATTTGTATTGATGGAACAGCGATTATTTTATAGGTGAATAATTTTTTAAAACGTCCCTACTTTTTTTTTTCTTTTGAAATCTGCCATGTATTTTTGATAAGTTTTTGTCCGAATTTCATCGTGTTCGTTGTCTTCGATTCGTTATTTTTTCGCGGTTAGGTGCCTGAATTGGAATCGTCGAACGTTGATGGGGCAAGGTGGTATTTTTTTTTCAATTTGGTGCGGGCGTCTGCGCTTGGTTTTGTTACAGGGTCGTGTAGGTGAGCTCGATTATCAATATCGGTGCCGTCCACCGTGATAGTTGGAGCCATTTCACGATAACTCTTCTTCGGCAGACGAGGGCTGATGAGGGGATCCTGTAATAAAATCGGGCTCAAAATTGATTCGTTTTTCGCGTAGGATTCTCAATTCGTTGGTTTAGGTGTTCGATGTTTTGGTTTTCCGGGGTTGTGCACACTGCGCTCGATTACCAACGGTGCCGTACCACCTTGGTTAGTAATCGTATGGGCCAGTTGGCAGCTTCATTCTTCTTCGGCTGAACGAGGGCTGATGGAAGAATTCTGGCACCAAACGTTTGGACCGGTCTCGCGTTCGAGGATCTTCGGAGGTGTTGTTTTTGACGGGTGGTGTGGACAATCGCGAGCTTACGCCATGTCTGCGAAACGCATCTCCGACTAGGATTAGCCATCAATGTCGGTATCTGTGTCTGGAGACCTCACGACATCGAGAAAGACCTGTAGTTTTTGTTACGACACTGGCACAGTCTTCCCCGGGACATCGTTTGGCTGGCGACCTGGAACTGGAGGACAGTCAGTGTTAGTATCAAACTCAAGGTATTTAGGATTGTCTCTTAGCATGCTTTCAATGGATTACGTGAACTATTGCGAGTTCACGCAATGTCTGCGGAAGCCACGCCTGTTAGGTTATCCATTGATCTCGCACGGCATCGAAACAGCCGTCGATGTCGTGGGACATCGAGAAAGACCCAGAGTATTCTACGGCACTGGCGCGAACTTCCCCAGGAATGCGTCGGCCGGCCGGCGACCTGGATCAGGAGGACATTCCAGAGCCGTATTAAGCGAAGGGTATGGAGGGTGCGAATAATTCTCATACGCCCGAGTAGAACGTAGCGTTGTTTGGATCGCGGATCAAAACTGTACGAGTTGGGTATCAAAATTTCTCTTATGCGAAGTATCAGTCCCGGACCATAGGAGTAGGTGATTATCCGGGGCTGGCCAGGACAACGGGATTTGCGTCTTGGGTACTGCGAGCTCGGAGGGCCCTACGGCACCCTGCACCACCATCATTCGATGGGGAACTGGTACATTGCCTAAGAGGGGTCCTGAGATGACCGCGGTAACAGCTTCGCAAACGGGAACGGTTTCCTAGTGTTATCGTTTCTGTAGGCCACGAGCTCCATCAAAGAGGTTGGAGGCTGGTCGGCTGTTTTGGCTCGACCGATTTCGGTCTATATTATTCTTCGGGCTGCGTACCACCAGTACAATGTCTGAAGAATAATCTAAATTTAAAACGGTCGCCGAATAGGCGTACCGTAAGTTCCTTTGCCTCGACAATGGATGACTCATTTGGTTGTGCCCGCGATGTTCGCGCCTTGTCTACTGGTTACGGTCTAGCGAACATTGCCCGTGGTGAGTGATCTCCCTGGGTCAAGGTACTGCCTCGCTCGTTGAGGCAGTTGAAGCGTGTGTGAAGTGAGAATGTTGATCCGGATTGTTTCGCGATGCTACGTTGTACTCGGAGAGTATGGGTTTCGTTTGCTTCTTTTAGTGGATATTGTTTCAAAATTGAATTAGTTTGGAATCGAGTTATTATATAATAATCATTTTTTTTTTAATTTTTGCGAAATTATTGAAAAAATAGGTAATCAGTACCTTTTGGCCTCTGGATAATAATTTTTTTTGGGGAGCTTTAATTTATTCGTCGTCGTTGCTTCTTTGAGTAGGTATTTATTCTATAAAAATTTGTTTTTGATTTGATTTTTTCTCCAAATTTAATAGTTTGTGGGGTGTCTCTCTGGCTCTGGGTGAAGATGAAAATTGTAATTATTCCGTTTCCTTTCGAAATTGTCAGTTTTAATAATATGTCAAATCAAGCCCCCACCCCCTCTTGAAAAAGCATCCCTCTCAATCGCGTATTATTGTCAGCTCTTTTTTCAGTATTCTATTTTTCTCATGTTCGCGAATTATGTTGTTATTTATTCATGTTCTTATCATTGTTCTATTTTTAAGCAACTATTTTATTGCAAATTATTGTGATAACCGATCACGGTTTTTCACTGCCTTGCGGCGGGCAGTGTTTTTTAACCCAGATCGGTTAATATTATTGTTTAAGTATTGTTTGTATTTTTATGCCGTTTTTTTAAACAAGAACTTTTGGCTCGGACGTCGAGCAGTGTTTTTATTGTGTGAGATTTACGATCACATGGAGGAGTAACATGCTTTTACGTGGAAAAAGTCATCTGACAGGTAATTAAACTTTGATTCTTATAAATGACTCCTGCAAAATATGTTTCTGGTAAATCTTCTAATGAATTTCATTCGCTAAACCAATAGGAGAATGTGATTTCGAGTTTTGACTCACTAAAACACGTGAAATTTAGGAAGAATCCCTTAGATTTTATTCATAAAATGATGTGTAACGATTCAGGATTTATGGAATGACGAGGATTAACTTTGAGAAGGCAAGAAAAGATGTAAAATTCTAATTGAACAGCATCAGTTTGCTTGAAAATGCTTCATTTCAATGTGAAATAGTGAAGAAAGTCGAATTCCTAGTCAATTAGAAACTATGCTTGGAATGCTTGCAAAAACAACGAGGTAAGTGACTAAAACGGTAAGTTCACTTTGAAAATAATCCATAAAATGGGCAAATTTTAATGCGAGTTGCAAAAATGCCTGCAAAAACACTTCATATGCAACATAACTAACGTGCTGAAGTATGGCAAACATAATGCCATCAATATTCAATCATTTTTTGGAAGAACGAATTATCAGTACACTCAACGCAATCTTCAATTTCTCAAATGAATAATTGTTAGAAAATTTTTTTGAGAAAAAAATTGAACCTGAAAAATTAACACACTGTTTTGTTCTAAAAATTAGCTAGTCTGCAAGTAAATATCACTCAAATGTCGAAAATAACTATAAAATCAAATTCTACGGGTCATAAAACATATTTGAAATATCGCACATATAATTCCATTAATCTCCGAAGGAATAGGTGTGATAAAGAGTGAAAATTCCATAAAACATTAATGGTGATGAAAAAAATTCTAGCAGATTTAGTAGTAGCAACGCCATCTGTGGTGTTGCTTACGAAACTTTGTTCTGTTTTTAAAAAATGAAGTCTGTTTTCTAGATATGCATGTGACGCGCTATCTCTCGGAAAATTAGTGAACTAAAGTTGAAAAGTTACCAAAATAGGCCTCAAATTTGAAAAACTATTTTCCCGTAATTACCACGTAATTACGGTAATTTTACCGGTAAAATACAATTTTGATCCACTTCCGACAATCCTAAATCTCGCAATCTAGACTAGCCGAGCGCCGCTAGTCTAGATTGCGGGTTTTGGGATTGTCGGAAGTGGATCAAAATTGTATTTTTACCGGTAAAATTACCGTAATTACGTGGTAATTACGGGAAAATAGTTTTTCAAATTTGAGGCCTTATTGGCCACTTTTTGACCTCAGTTCACTAATGTTCTGAGAGATAGCGCCACGCGCATATCTTGAAAATAGAGAGCGAATTCTAGATATACACGTGGCGTTATCTCTCGGATTTTTGGCGGAAGCTTAGCTAGAAATGCATCTAAATTTGCTTTCTCTGGTCTTAGTTCAGCAAAATTCAGAGAGATAGCGCCACGTGTGTATCTAGAATTCGCTCTTAATTTTTTCATACTCATTTCCAGATATACACGTGGCGCTATCTCTCGGAATTTTGCTGAACTATGCTCAGAAAAAGCAAATTTAGATGCATTTCTAGCTGAGCTTCCGCCAAAAATCCGAGAGATACCGCCACGTGTATATCTAGAATTTTGACTTGATTTTTTCAGATCCATTTTCCTAAAAACAGAAAAAGTTTCGAGTTTGTTCCGAGAGATAGCGCCACTTTTGTATATCTGGAATTCGGAGGTGTTTTTTTTTTTTGTTTCAAGGCATATTTTTATAAGCAGAACAAAGCTTGATGTGTTTTCTGAGAGAGAGCTACATGCATTTTTGAAGTTATTTTTTGTTTTGATCCGGCAAATGCAATGTGCTATTTTCAATGACATATCAATACTTACAAGATAAATCCCTACTTTTTTCCTCGTTCGATAGTTTTTTTAACCTGAAAAAGTGCGTCGTGACACGAAATAAAAATAAAACCACAAATTACCTTCTTTGTTTTACTATGCAAAAAAATGAAAAATGAATTAATCCATCGAAAATGAAATCACGTTTAAAAAAATGAGAATAAAGAAACGATATGCATTGGTTGACGATTAATGACAATAAGTAAAGTACGTTTCTGCTCGTCTTTGCGACATTCATTTTGCAGCGTTTCGTAGCAATATCCATAACATCCGGCAAAATTCCCATGGATAAGTAGGTAGCTTCTTCGTACATAGCAGGTGCAGGACTCGTCGGCAGGTAGGTACAATCGCCCGAATTACTTCTCAGTGTAATTGACCATCTTGACACCTCTCTGGATAAGTTATGAAGTTCAAATGACCCTGTGGGAATAAATTCATTCAAATTAATCAAGTTAAAAAAGGATGAAAAAAACAACAAGAGACAGAGAGATACCTAAAAATACCCGCCAAAATAACATGGAAAGCATTGAAAAAAACAGTAAAGTAAGCTATACTTGGAAAAGGCCACACCTTATATCATAATGAAAATTTTACAATTATTTTGAATAATTATTACGTTTTTCAATTGTTAGGTACGAATTTACGAAACAATATTTTTATAGCTACGAATAAAACATATTACTAGAAAATGAAGAATCAGGAGAAAATTTTTCTAGAAAAATATTGAAAAGTTGAAAAAAAACATGAATTTTTAAATATATCAGGAATGCCTACACCAAATTTTGAATCACTTTCCAAATCGAAAAAGCTGAATAATTATTCCAAGATAATCGAGGAAATTCCTCCAAGTCGTACTTACTCAACAATATGCAGAAATGACCAAAGTCCAAAGATTGAAACCGAGCATCCATATTTAACATCTGTTTCTTCAAAAGGAAAGTTTCGTTAAATGAGCAGTTCTGTAACACAATTCACAAAATAATATAATAATTAAACGAACTTTTCAATAAATTCAACATTAGCCTGGTCTATGAAACGAGAAAAGTGAAGAAAAAAACCAATGAAATGGTGACAATCAAATGAACTTTTCGTACTTACTCACAAGTCCACATACAGGAAATCAAAGTACAACAATTGAAAATGAAAGCAGTTTTCTTCTGTTCGATCTTCGATGAAAATTTAAGTGGTTCCAAACGTGTGAGAGGTCGAGCATCACTGAAACACGAAAATAAAATAATATTACCACAAATTATAAATTGAAATAGACCAAGTTCCTATTCTTCGTATCAAAATTTTCAAATTTCAAAGCAAAATGAAAATAATATACGATTTATTCGCCAAAGATTTCAGCATAGAAAATAGAAAAAGTAATGAATAAATTAAGTAGTAATTACACGGCTGAAGTATCTTTCGATTACATTTCAAATTTTCAATGTTTCGATTAACAAAAAAAAGTCACAAGAAACATTCAAAATTTTAGAATTTTCAATAAAAAAAATAAGCGAAAAATTTAACAAATTTTTTTTTAGCAAAACAATTTTTCAGTGATCAAAAAAAATTTCTGCAAAAAATTTTCTATTTTTCAGCAAAAAAACAAAAAAAAAATTATTCTTTAGCAAACAAGAAAAAATCAATTGTACAAAAAAAATTTTCAACAAAAAAAAAATTTCAGCAGACAAGAAAACATTTTTCAAAAAATTTCGGCGAAAAATTTTATATTTTTCAGCAAAATTTTTTTTAAAAAAACAATTTTTTAGCAAATATTTTTTGAACGAAAAAAATACAATTTTTCAGCAAAAAGATCAACCAACAAAAACAATTATCCAAGGAACCAAAAATATTTCAGCAAAAATTTTTCCAATTTTCGGCAAAAAAAAAACAATTATTGTTCAGCAAACCAAAAAAGTTTTCAGCAAAAAAAAACAATTTTTAAGCAAACAAAAAAAAATCTTCAGCGAAAAATTGAACGAAAAAATACAATTTTTCAGCTAAAAAAATGAAAAAAAAAACAATTTCGCACCGATCAAAAAAAAATTTCCATGATTTTTTTAAAAAAAATTAGTGATTAAAAAAAAATTTTAAATTTGTAAAATAAATCAAAAATTTTTCAGCTAACAAAAAAACATTTTTCAAAAAATTTCAGCAAAAAAATTTAAAAAACAGTTCTTTGACAAAAAAAAATTGCGATAACAAACAAAAACAAATTTTAGCGAGAAATTCAATTCTGCAAAAAAAAAAATTCTGCAAAAAAAATCACCAAAAAAACAATTTTTTAGAAACAAAAACTTTCAGCGAAAAATTAAACCAAAAAAATACAATTTTTCAGCAAAAAAATCCAACAAAAATTTTTTTTAGCGACCAAAAAAAATTTCAGTGAAAAATTTTCCATTTTTCAGCAAAAAAAAAATCCGAAAATTTTTTAATTTTTTAGCAAACAAAAAAAATTTTTAGCGAAAAATGAAGCAAAAATTTTTTCAGCAAAAAATAAACAATTTTACAGCGAACAAAAAAACATTCTTCAAATTGACGGTAAAATAAAATTAGGGAAAGTGAAACAAAAGAATGTTTTATCTAATAACTTACAAAGATTTTGAAAATTTTACGTTCAAAAAATTCAAAGTGGAATTAAAAAAAAAATAGAAAGTGAGTCATCAAAAATTTTCTCGGTCCAACTTACAAAAATTTCAAAAACTTGACATTCTAAAAATCGACGGGTGGGTCGCCGTCGCCACAGTACTTTTTTTAGGCACCGTCGTAAAATTTACCAAGTCCAATACTACTACATAGATACTTGATATTCCAAATTCGAGGGGAGAGAAGGGTCAAAATTTTGTTAGGGTATTTCTGAAATTTCAATATTTCGTTAACGTTTCATTTTTTTTCAAACATTTTGTTTCGTTATGATTTTTCCTCTTTTCGGTTTCAATATTTTGTTACGTTTCTTTATGAAATTTTTTCGTTAAGTTTTATTTTGTTACGTTTCTTTATGAAATTTTTTCGTTAAGTTTTATTATTTCGTTACGTTTCATTATTTCGTTATGTTTCGTTATTTCATTACGTTACATTTCGTTATTTTGTTACATTACGTTTTATTATTTTGTTAACGTTAAGTTATGTTTCGTTATTACAACCCTGGAAAAAACAGTGGGTACTGCAGCGATCCAATCGCAAAAATCAAAAGCAAAATTGGGAAAAATCGAAAATAAAGCGAAATTAGGCGAATAAATTAAAAATGAAGCAAAAAACATACAAATAAAATGAGAAAAATTTCAAATTGGGCACTTACCAAAATGGCGATGTTTGCACAAGTAGCATAATGTCATATCCAAAGACAACTTCATTACGAAAACATTTCCGAAAGAGAGATTAAATCTTGATATACACTACTCTGAAAAAATTTAATTAAAAAAATCCAGTTATAACAAACACAAGAAAAAATGAAATCTAAAAAGGACGTCCAAAAACACAACAATCACTTCATATAGAACACGCAAAAAAATTACGAATAGAAACAACACATTACCTCGCCGATACTCTCGATATTTTGTAACGTCCCTCCAATCAGAATCAGCACAGGTACGTAAAATGTTCAACTGCTATCACGAAATTGGGTAGAAAACCGCAGCACTGAAATTATAAATGACAAAAAAAATATATTAGAAAAAGATAACATTGTAATCGGTTATCGGCAAAAGAATGCATTCTTTACCCATTATCACATTTGTGAGATCATGTTGACTCATCCAGCTGTAGCGAAGAAAAACAGACTGAAAAAGTTAACAAAATAGTTGACTTGACTTTCCACACCCTTTGGCTTCGATACAATGCATACCAGATAAATTCACCTTATAAAAAGTACGAATAATGTTATCGCAGATTTTTACAAACATGTCACCACACTCAAACCTAACAATATCCCCATACACAAAAGCAATCAACCTGTCATTTCAGCAATATCACAATCCTCGATAAAATCTCCTTGCCAGCTTGCCATCAATTTCCAAATTCAAGCAATCAACAATACACTTCATTATTTGCTCTCAACACAAAAGCAACACCATAAATGAAGTCTTACTCTACAATTTCAAATCACCTCACACAAACCCCAAACTCTCCATAATTCAAGAGTACTTGCCACACCCCTAAAACTCCTCGCAATATTATAAAGTAACACCAGAAACCAAACTCTACTCCCTAAATTCATTCAATTATCTCCAGCCAACCTGTTTTGTCACAGCAACTGAACATGACTTCTCTCGCCACAACATAAGAACCACACTGTCCTCTGTACTCCACTACAACTACCACACCTCAAAATATCACTCCTTTACACAAAAACATCACTACTGAACTCTGATCTCACATTTTACTTCTCTCGCTACAAACACTGCGCTGTCATTACACTCCGCTACAACAACCACATCTCAAAATATTGCTACACCACACATGAGCATCATCACAATCATAACTGAAATTTCATCCCGCAGTTCAAGAGCACCTAACAAAAGACACACTCCAAAATACTATGAATAGGCAGGAGACGAAGAGCAGAGAAATCCGGATTGGACAGCAGGAAATAGAGACTATTCTATGTTCTATTTGCCGCTGATCAGGTAGTCTTGGTAGAATCAGAAGATGAATTACAGAGAAGAGTACATCTTCTGTCTCAAATCTCAGAGGTGTATGGGATGAAAATAGAAAAAATGAACACATTCAGAAACCTAGGAAATGAGATCTCATACCTATAGATGAGGTAGATGTAAACAGCAAAGTTGATCAATTCTCAATAGTCACAGGACTGATCAACAGGACTCTAAATGCAAATTAAGTAAGATGAGAAACAATAACTAGAGTTTACAACACATTGGCACTACTGATGATAACATAGATGTGAAATGTGGGCCCTGAAGAAAGCTGAGAAAAGAAAAATAACCACGGCAGAGATGTGTTTCATGAGACATACAGCTAGAGTGACACTTAAAGACAAGAAAAGATCTGATTATATAATGTCCAGGCTTGGTGCAACCCCGATTATCAAAAAAATAAAGAAATACAGAAGTAAATGGCAAAAACATGTAAACAGGGTGAACAAATTAAGGTCGCCTAAAATGATCACTCAGTATACTCCAGCTGGAAGAAGGAGCAGGGCAAGACCGAGTAGACGAGCAGACGACACCTCAGGGACCTCTGGAGAATTCAAAGATTATACACTACAGACTGCCACCCTGCCCACCTCATATAAGGAAACGACGACGACTGTTGAATGAAGAATTTCAATCACAAACTAAACCAAATTCCACCATAACCCAATTCAATCCAATTAAGCTACCAAGGCAGGCAACATCACACATGATGATGAAACCACATAAAGCACAATTATATACCTACAGGAACCATACAGATAACTACGTTTAATACCTAAAAATAAAATTCTAAAATAACCCCAGGAGTAACCCCAGTAGGCAAGACACAAAATGGGATAATAACTAATTATTACTGAAGAACAACTCACCCCAATAATTCTGTTTCCACAAATGTTCGCCTTCTTTAGATATGTGGCTTTATTGTAGATAGTTCACAAACTAAAGTGTAAGATCACTGGTCCATCGCACGATAACAGAACAATTTATTTCATTACTGAGTTGAATGGTCCATTGCACAATAACAGGACCTTAACTGACATGTAAGATAACTGGTCCATCACACAATGAAAGAACAATATAATTTATCGACTGACTTTGATTGGTTAATCGCGCAATAAAAGAACAATAACTGACATGTAAGATAACTGGTCCACTAACTCACTTGACTGGTTCATCGCGCAATAACAAAACGATATAATGCACAATCTTACATAAAAGATAGGTGGTTCATCACAAATAAAATAAAAGATAACTGGTTCATCACAAATAAACAATAAGACTAAACTTGTAGGTCACAATTAAGAAGACTTCACATCTGATGAAGATCACACAACAATCATGAACAACTTATCACAAAAGTAAGTGCGATCAACGACAAAACTTATGAAGCACCCACGGAAGACTTCAGCTTAGACACAACAAACAACTGACATCATTCTTCTTCTCGGAATCTTGCATCAGTTCTGATGAATTAGACATTTTTGCTAACCACAATCTGCAGAATGGTTGCTTCCAACTCAATTTCTCCAACGAACAACTCATCACAAAAGTGCAATCCAATTCAAACTCTCAACCAGACTAAAACAAGCAGAGCTGCAAATTAAGCAGCCAATAGAAAAGATCAGGGCCCCTAAAGACCAAAATTGAACAGTTCTGAAGAGAAAGTAAATGCAGTAAAATCTATCCACTATAGATTAATTCCATTTCTGATATGAACTAATACTCTGATAAAAAATAAGACACATTTAAGAACTGTAATTAAATTTAGGATTAAAACAAGACTATGGGACATTAATTAATCTTAATCCATCTTCTAAATTTACAAAGAGCAGAAAAATTCTGTTACAATATGGTATTTCATTTATCCGCTACTTTATTTGGCAACTTTATCCCAAACCTCGACGACATCTTCGTTCAAATCGATAATCTGTGCTTTTTTGAACACGCTACATTTGCTAATGGACTCGGTGGCCAAATTACCCACAAAAGGGATCCCATCATTGCCCAAAATTTTACCACTGCGACAAATGATCAATCGATCGACCAGATTATTCTTCAATAATTGAGTAATAAGGACACCTCCGCCTTCAACGAGCAACCGAGTGACACCAATTTGGGATACTATTTTGGCCATTGTATCTTTCAAACAGATCTTCCCCTCTTTGGACACATCAGACATCAAGTACTTGACATTTTCCACTTTTGGGTGTTTTTGATTATTCGTTATAACCCAAGTAGCCACTTCTTTGGCTGTTTTGACGACATTATGATCGGGCTGGAGTCTGCCTTGAGTATCCACGATCAATCTTGTAGGACTCCTCGTTTCTAAACCAGATACTCTGCAGGTCAGCATGGGATCATCAGTGACCAAGGTGTTACTACCGATCATAATGGCATCATAGGTGGCCCTAAGTTCATGAACCCATTTCCTCGTATCCGCTCCACTGATCCATTTGCTGTGCCCAGTAAAACAGGCTATTTTCCCATCCAATGTGGTGGCCACCTTGCATGCGATATAAGGCCTGTTGTGTAGTCTGGTAGTGAAAAAGCCTACATTCACGGATTCTGCTTCTTTCTGCAGTACCCCCAGATCAACCTGGATGCCTGCTTCTTCGAGCGCCTTTATACCTTTACCAGAGACGCGGGAGTCAGGATCGACAGTGGCAATCACTACTCGGCTAATTTTCGACTCGATCACGGCCTTGGTGCAGGGACCAGTCACACCTTGATGACAACATGGCTCCAGGGTGACGTACATGGTGGCATCTTGGGCTTCTTTGGTGCTTTGCAGAGCGACAACTTCGGCGTGAGGGCGACCCCCGGTGGCCGTGCAACCTTTACCGATGATGGTGCCATCTTTGACTATGACGCAACCGACAGTTGGGTTGGGAGATACGATGCCGAGGTTTTTCTCGGCCAGCACTAAGGCTATGGACATGAATTGTTGGTCGGTCATTATTGGAATGGTAGGTGGGTGGGGTTATTGAAATGAAAGTAGTGAATTTGAGCTGGCAGACATCGGAGTTTGGGGGTGATGTTTTCTGTAATTAGAAAGTTCAAAGAGTGAGATGATGTTTTGAAACAAATGCATTCCTGGGGTAGATTGTGCTCAAATCAAACGCCAAGAAAAGGATAATTTCTTGTTAGGTTTTTAAAGAATTGGTGTAAAATAATAATTTGTACATCATAACTTGAACGAAATATATTTGTGAGTACTTAACTCAACATCGGATATAGAACGAATTAGAACGAATGACGCGACCAAATTCAGTAGCAAAGAGCTACATGAGAAAACAAAAACAAAAAATTTTCAGGCCGAAGCAACCAACAATAATTAACGAAACCGACATAAAAAAACTTTCCTACTTAAATTAGATAGGATAAATACAAATCAACATAAAACTCAACATCCCCCCTCGGACTGAAAATTCCACAATACAAATACAACAAAAAATTTACATATCTTATCAAAATAAACAATCGAAAAAATCAAACTCGAAATTAATTGAAATAATTGTAAAAATAACGTGAATTCGTAATTAAAAATTAAATGTACGTTATAAAAATATGGAACGAATAGTGATCGAAAAATAAATAAATAACTAATTAGTACCGATATGAACGATTTACTAGATCTAGATATAACGGAGCGAAATTGATCGATTTACGAACGGTAAGAAAGTACGAAATTGAGCGATTTATCAAAAAAATAGAACGAAGTAAGTTGAACGATTTAAGAGCGAAAATTGATCGATTTACTGACAAAAATAGAACGATGTAAGCTGAACAATTTACTGAAATTAATTAAAGAGCTATTGGACGATTGGGATCGGAACGAAAATCAAAACTACTCAAGTTCGCGGAAGGTTTATTGGTACTTGGATTTCTATTCGGGTAATCAGTGGAATTCGATTTTGTAAGTACGTTATCACTCGCGGTTCTCGTAATGTTATCTGCATGGTCACCGAATTTGTTTACCGCACCAACGATTCCTCGTAGGTGGTAACCTGACGTGGCAGTTTCTTCACCCGGCGGCGATGAACGAAAATCGATATTTCGCGGTTGGAGCGAATTGAAAAATTCTTTCGTTTTTTTCTTACGCTCTTTACGAATTTTTGACCGTGATTTATCGCCGCTCGATGACTCTTGTTCAGCGTTACGATGTGAACGAGCAATCGGCGGTACCGACATGCGAACGTACGACTATGAATAATTAACAATTACGATACCTGATGACATTACGAAATGAACGAAAAAAAAAAAAGTTACAAAAACGGATAAACGAAACCACGCTCTGCTACCATGTTAGGTTTTTAAAGAATTGGTGTAAAATAATAATTTGTACATCATAACTTGAACGAAATATATTTGTGAGTACTTAACTCAACATCGGATATAGAACGAATTAGAACGAATGACGCGACCAAATTCAGTAGCAAAGAGCTACATGAGAAAACAAAAACAAAAAATTTTCAGGCCGAAGCAACCAACAATAATTAACGAAACCGACATAAAAAAACTTTCCTACTTAAATTAGATAGGATAAATACAAATCAACATAAAACTCAACATTTCTAAAGATCGATCATCGAGTTTTACCAGGTTTAAATTTTACATCAAATTTTTAAGGGCACATCTACCTCTATAAAAATGCGAAGAGAAAAAAGAAATTACCTGTTTTGAAGGATGCGATCAGCAAAGCCAATCGTAGATCGCGATCGCGACAAAAAATAAAATGTAGAAGAACAATTTAGAGCTACATAAACTCGTGAAGATCATTTTTGTTTTTTAAACAGATTAAACCGAATAATTTGCACAAAAAGGGCACCTATGGCAACGGTTACAGTTTGTTTCTAAATTCAGTGAGCACAGAATTGGTGAATGGTAGGTAGGCTAATCTCAAATTAGAAAAATCATTTCGAAAATAGGCAAAATGTTATCACCGAGTAGATAAGATGAAATTGAAAAGAGGTTTTTCTGATATGATCAGGAGATATTTTTTGGTGCTCTTCGATTTCATCTTATTCCCTTTCCCCAATTTTGTTCCAAATATCATGATCTCCAAAAAATTGCGATTTTTTTTATAACAGAAGAATTTTTTAAATTATTGTTCGAAAAAATCTCAGCTTTTTTTCGAAAATGAAACGAATTTTTTCTTCACAAAGAAAAAATTAAGAAACTTTTCCATAGAAATTTAAAAAAATATCTTCACATAATAAGAAAATTTTATAACATTTTTTTAACCGAAAAAAAAGGAAAAAAAAGATTTTTGGATATTTTTTATTCCAAAAAATCTTGAAATTTCTTCCTTCGAAAAAATGTCTAATCCAGAATATTTGAGATTTCTAATTTTTTTCATTCAAAAACAATTTTTTAAAATTTTTAAACCAAAAAATTAATTTTTATTTATTTTTTTATTCCCTAAAATGAGAATTTTTCTCCAAAAAACAAGAGACCCTCCTCCCAAAAAATAAAATATTAGAAAATTGAAGAAAAAAAAAATCCAAAAAGTTGAGATTTCCTACTTACGAGTTTGAAAAATATTTTTACTTCAAAAACAATTATACTCCCAAAAACGATAAAATTCAGATTTTTGATTTTTTTTTAAATAAGAATTTAAACAATTTTTTAAAATTTTTTGTATCAAAAAATTAAATTTTTTTTCAATCCACAAAAGTCTTTTTTTTCATGACAAGAAATAATTTCCCCAAAAATTGGGATTTTAATCCCCTCGAAAAAATACTTTTCAATTAGAGAAAATAATCACAATATTTTTTATTATGTGTTGGTGTTTTTTTTTTTTTTGAGAAGATGCAACAGTTTAAAAAATTTTACTTTTAGCGAATTTGTAATTTTACCCGGGTAATGAATTATCAAAAATTCATGACTTCGAAGAGCAAAATTCATAACTTTTCATGACCTAGTAATTTTTTTTAAATACGTATTCATGACTTTTTCATGACCTGTAGACACCCTGGTTCAGTTTCATAACATATCAAGTTTCCTCTTCTCCCTTCCCTTCAACTTTTCCCCAGATATTAAGACCCTGTTCGACCTAATAATTCAAGGGGAAAATACGAAAATTTGAAGCAATTTTTTTCTGGTGGACAGATTCATAACATATCAAGTTTCCTCTTCTCCTTTCACTCAACTTTTTCCCAGATATTGAGACCCAGTTCGACCTAATAATTTGAGGGGAAAATGAAGCAGTTTTTTTCTGGTGAACAGATTCATAACATATCAAGTTTCCTCTTCTCCCTTCCCTTAACTTTTTCTCAGATATTGGGACCCTGTTCGACCTAATAATTCAAGAGGAAAATACGAAAATTTGAAGCAATTTTTTTCTGGTGATCAGATTCATACCATATCAAGTTTCCTCTTCTCCCTTCTCTCCAACTTTTCCTACATATTGAGACCCTGTTCCACCTAATAATCCAAGGAGGAAATACAAAAATTCAAAACCATCGTAGGAGCCTCTTCTACATAAATACTCACCCCTAATTTGTAAAACATCAGAAGTCGAAGATAGACTAATTAAATAAATAACTGACCCCCTCCCCCGTCCTTTCAGTCAGTTTCAATAAAAATAAAGTACCTACTTGAGAAAATAAAAAAGGGTCATAAAATATTAAAATTATAATTTCATTATTTTTTTTTTTACAAAATCATTTCAAACGTGGTTCAACGAATAAACAGCTTACAAATGGGACCAGTGTAATGAAACATTTTTGAAATGGCTTGGACAAGTCCATGGGAATTCTCCACAAGTAAAAAATCATACCACCATCTCCAAGGACCTAAAATTGAATCGAGGGATTAGCCATCGTGATCGTCAAACACTCGGAAAATATTCTCACTCCCTTCTTCTCACTCCTCTGTCATCATAACAATACAATTACAACCGAATAAAATAAAAACCAATAAACTCACTCGAATGGGCCAGAAATCATACAGAGACCACTGTGTAAACGTAGAATGCGTAAGTTATCGCAAGGACCACCATTTTGAAGGGCATGGAGTGAATAAGCGCTTGGAAACTCATTTCGAAAATTGGCTTAATATGGACTCAAGAGTACCAGAATCACGAAAAATACACAAACAGACTTTTGTATAGGCTGGAAATCACTGTTTCGATTCGAATTATAAATATACTTCACACAGATGGGAAGAATTTTTCGAGATATCGACTCGATAGAAAGATGTAGTTTCAATTAAAGATTTCCTAATTTTTTCCTTCACTATGATAACCTCTCAGAGATACGATGAATTAATTTTTGAAATTATCTCAGCCGAGATTTTTTTAGGTAATTTTACGAGAGAAAAATTGAAGATTTGGAGGGTTGTGAAATTTTCAATTATCTGGTCGTTTTGAAATTTTAGATTCGACCAGACGAATTTAGCCAATTCGAGCTTTCTAGAAAATTCTTTACGAAAGCCCGAAACTGTTTTTTAAATCCGAATCTAGTTAATTTCAAAATAAATACCATTTATAATGATACGATTAAACCAATCAAGATAATATTTACGATTAAAATCATATTGGTAAACTTCTATTACCTCTTGCCCTAAAAATTCTTAATTTCATACACAACGAAAGATCTGACGAAAAATCACTACCACAAAGACGAGAAATTTGTTCATCTTTTCGATATTAAATTGACCCATTTTTGTACCAATACAAACTCGAGCAACGTATTATGAGACAATCGAGATACCTCCTATAATATTAGATGAATAAATGAATGAAAAAATCGATCGTCGAAAATCACCTCATTGAAAACAAAATCCCAATCGTAAAACATCGAATAAATTATATTGTCATAGAAAAAAAATCATATCGTGGCTTAAATTTAAGACCATTATTAATAAATTAATCACTCTTATAAAATATAAATATCCGTTATGTTGCTTCGGGTCATATTTTGGGAAAATAAAACTACCATGGCTCAATGGATATGTTACTTTTGGGGCAAAATAGGACGGGTAACTGGACAAACCTATAAAACCAAGTTCGTATTTTTAACCATTCACGCCACACATAAAATTAGAAATGATTACAATCGTAAGAAAAAATAAAATGAAAAAATTAGGGCTTATTCTATAAGCGTCTTTTTTAAACTGTGCAATTCAACTTTTTATTTTGAGATGAAAAAAAAATTGATGAAGAATTTATTCGAAAACAAAATTTTAAGAAGACTGCATTTAATAAAATCCAAAAAAAGAATAATTTAAAAAAAAAATTTGAACAAAATTTCAACAAACATTTTTTTAAAATTAAAAAAATAATAATTTTCAAAAAAAAAAAAAAAACATTGAAAACTTTTTTTGATAAGTAGGTAATAATTTGTTCTTGAACAAAATTCAAGTTAAATATTGCTACTAAATAAAATGTTCAACTTTTCACAAATTTACAAAAATGAGTCTGAAGTAAAATAGGAAGGTAATAAAAAAAAGTCCAACAGAAAATTTTACCATTCGAGTTCGAAGAAAAATCAAGAAAATTGTTCCTTGACATTTTTTTGAAAAATCTTTTTTTGGAAGAATTTTGTTATTAAACAAAATTAAAAAAAAATATTCAATGGAAAAATTGAAAAAAAAAAAATTTCTCGAAAAAAGTTGAAACCATTTTTATTAAAAAATTTTGTAAGAACAGGGAGAATTTTTTTAATCATTTATTTATTATAATTTTTTTATAATTTATAGTAGGTACCTACAAAATCTTGTAAATTTCATGTTTGAACAAATATATTTTTTTTAAAAATGTTTTTCAAAAAAAATCCATTATTTTTGAAAATTTTCGTAAAAATTTCTTACTGATCAAAATAAAATTACAAAAAAAAAAAAAATCTGAAAATTTGAGAACTTTTGTTCAAAGTGAGATGGGAGAAATTTTCCAACATTATTTAAAAAAAATATATATAACATTCTTGGTTTAATAAAATTTAAGAAAATTGTTCTTCAGTAAAAATTTGGAAACCCCTTTTTAAAAAAAATCTGTTATCGAACAAAGTTTTGAAAAAAATGTGTACCTATTAGAAAAATAAAATAAAAACCCATTTGTTTTAAAATTTTGTGCATGCACAGAATTTTAGTAAAAATTCCTTCTAAATGAAATTTTCCAGTTTTCAAAAATTTAAAAATTGTGTTCATAGCAAAATAAGGGGGGGGGGGGGGGGTAATTTTCCAACAATAAATTGAACTATTCGTGCTTGAAGAAAAAATCAAGAAAATTGTTCTCCAAATTCTTTTTGAAAAATCCTCTTTTTGGAGATATTTGCTTTCAAAGTTTTTAAAAAAATGTGCATTACCTATATCAAAAATTTGAAGAAAAAAAATTTCAAACGAAATAAATAAAATTGAAAATTTTTTATTTAAAAAGAATTTTTTATACAAAATTTCGTAAAATCAATGTTTGAACAAATTTAAAAAAAATGTTTTTCGAAACAAAATTAAAAACCATTAATTTTGGAAATTTGGATTTGAACAAAATTTTGATAAAAAATTACTGCTGATCCAAAATTTTTAAAAATGTTTCCAAAATTTGAGAAATTGTGTTCAAAGCGAAATTGGGGGAGGGGATTTTCCAACAATATTTGAAAAAAATCTACAAACTTGGTTGAATAAAATTTAAGAAAATTGTGCTTAATTAGGAACATCAGCGTAGCGTGAAAACTGCTCGATAGTAAAGTTGAACGGTAATGTGGTGTAGTTCTTCTTATTAAAACTCTTTAATCAGCAGAACTACACCACATTGCCGTTCAACTTAACTGTCGAACAGTTTTCAGGCTAAGCTAATGTTCCTAATCTTCCACTTTTTGTTAGTGGGTAAAAATTTGAAAACTCGCATTTTGGAGAAATTTGTTTTCGAACAAAATTTTTTGAAAAAAATATTTTTTATTAGAAAAATAAAAATAAGTAAAAATCCGTTTGTTTTAAAAATTTGTGCACGAACAAAATTTTAGTCAAAAATTGCTTATTTTGATCAAAATTTGAGAACTGATGTTCAAATCAAATTGGGGGGGGGGGTCAAGAATATTATTCTTCAGTAAAAAATTGAAAAAAGCTTTATTCGGAAACGTTTGTTTTCGAAAATCGAACAAAATTTTGAAAAAAATTAACATTCGACAAATCAAAAAAAAAAAAAAAAAAAAAAAGGTCGAAAAAATGTTAAATTGTTTTTGAACGAAATTTTTAAATAAATTTTTAATACAAAATATTTTGAAATTGAACATAATTATTCAAAAAATAAATGAGTAAAAACCATTTTTTTTTTTTTTTTTTTTTTTGAAAATTTGTTCTTAAAACATAATTTTAGTAAGAAATTGCCTCTAAAAAATTTCAAAAAATTGATTCATGACAAAAATTGAAAAAATTGTTTTTTAAAACCAAACGGGTGGAAAAAATTTTCAAAAAAAAAAACAAAAAAAAAAACTTTCCAAATAAATTTTTAAAACAAGATACAATCTTTAATTAAAACCATAATGAGAAAAAACTAGTTTTAAAAACAGTACAAAAAATTGTGTTTTTTTCAACACAAATTACTCATTTGAACTGCACAACGATTTTTTTTCTTTAGTATTTCATAATAAATATGTTAGAATAAGCCTTGAAAAAATTACTTTAGATTACCTCTCTAGCTCCATGACGAGGTTCGATTTTTCAAAAACATCCCAACGTGAACACAGCATACAAAAACAGATAAGTCGCACCAATGACGGAAAATAACTTAGTTAAAATCATGATTTTCAAGGTTTTTAAATTCGAGCCACAGGTTCGTCTAAGGTTTCCAAAGTAATACTCTCTTTCGTTATACGAGTTAGCAAGATACAAACAATATTGATTCGAGAGTATCTCGACTTCGTTATTTATACTCGTCTCGGACAGCGGAACAAAATAGAGCTCAAAATTCTGAGTACTCGACTAGATAAAGTAATTCTAAGGAAGCGAATAAAAATATCTCAATACCGCCACCTTTCTACTCTTTCTCAATTCGATTCATTCTTCGAAAATACCAGACCTTAACATCGATTATATCGTAACTTATTGTATAAGTTGATCGAACATAAAGGGAACCCTTTTACGCAGTCTGCAGGGATTGCGTACTTTGGATATAGGAGAAAAACACGTATCAAGCTGTACTTCGGGGAACCCCGAGTGTATACTACAATACACAAAGATTAATAATCGTCATCGTAGTTATCGTCATCGTCTTGGCCATGTTGACTTCGTAAAATATCGCTAATCGATCTCACATTGTTGTCAGGTTCAGGTTCGTCATCGTAATCGTCATCTAAGTCGTCAGGATCGTCTTCGTCCTCGTTACCGAAACCTACAAGTTCGTTTCTCGTTATTACGGGAATTCGTATGGTAAGTAAAGCATCCCTATTTAGCCCAGTAAAATTAGCAGACCAAAAAATGGAGCGAAGTGCATTTTGGATTACATGAAACCTCTCCTCCCCGCCAAGAAATGTAATAATAACCTATCTTCAACAGGGTGTCTAAATTAATTTTTTTCTTCAAAAAAAAAATTAAGAAACTTTTCCATAAAATTTAAAAAATATATCTTCACATACGAGTAAGACAATTTTGTAACATTTTTTTTTCACCAAAAAAAAGAGAAGATTTTTGGATATTATTTTTTATTCCAAAAAATCCTGAAATTTCTTCCTTTGAAAAAATTTCTAATCCAGAAGATTTGAGATACTTCTATTTTTAAAAAAGTTGAGTATTTTTTTTTATTCCAAAACAATTTTTAAAAATTTTTAAACCAAAAAATTTTGATTTTATTAATTTTTTTTATTCCAAAAAATAAGAATTTTTTCTCTAAAAAGCTAAGACCCTCCTACCAAAAAATAAAAATATTTTATTTT
Organism: Balanococcus diminutus; assembly: GCA_959613365.1. NCBI lineage: Eukaryota > Metazoa > Arthropoda > Insecta > Hemiptera > Pseudococcidae > Balanococcus > Balanococcus diminutus. The sequence continues at coordinate 44,534,474 of OY390718.1, read as the reverse complement.
TTGAAAAAAATGTAATTTCAATTCCAAAACGATAAAATTCAGATTTTTGATTTTAAAAAAATAAGAATTTTTTCGCGAATGTTTAAAAAATATTGTATTTTTTCACTTCAAAAAAATTGAGAATTTTTTTAACGCCTTGTACAGCAACTACCTAAGGTTAGTGGCGTGAAAATGTTTTTTATTCCAAATACAATTTTAAAATTTTTTGTACCAAAAAATTCTTTTTTTCTTCATTCTACAAAAGTCTTTTTTTAGCATAGTATATACTTTTACGATGACCAAAATGGAAAAAAAACGAAACGAAAATCCGACCCAAAAATCCGACAGTTGGGTTAGGTTAGGTTACATTAGGTTAGGTTTGGGTGACATAAAAAAACTTCGAAAATTTTCAATAAATTCGACTTTTTAGACATTATGTCAGACATTTTGAAACTTGTAAATTTTTTTGAAATTTTATGACTTTTAGACATTTTGTCAGGCATTCTGAAACTTGGAATTTTTTTTAGAAAGATGACTTTCAGACATTTTGAAACTTGGAAATTTTTTTAGAAAGATGACTTTCAGACATTTTGTCAGACAATTTGAAACTTGGAATTTTTTTATAAGTAGAAAGATGACTTCATTTTCAATAAATTCGAGTTTTTAGACATTATGTCAGACATTTTGAAACTTGTAAATTTTTTTGAAATTTTATGACTTTTAGACATTTTATAGACATTTTGTCAGACATTCTGAAACTTGTTTTTTAGACTTTTTAATTGTTTTGAATTTCCATGAAAATTAATATTTTTTGTTTTAAAATAAATTTAGACTTTTGGACATTTTGTCAGTTAATTTTTTAAAATAAATTTATGACTTTTAGACATTTTGAAACTTTGAAAATTTTTTAAAAATTTTATAACTTTTAGGCTTTTTGTCAGACATTCTGAAAAAATTGAACTTTTTAAAATTAATTTCCCGTGGAAAATAATATTCGTGACATTTAGAAATTTTGTCACAGAGTAAAAGCATATACTATGTTTCATACTTTCAAACGTAGTGTGGAAATAGAGTTTTATTTTTTCATTCCAAGAAATGGGGATTTTCCCAAAAAATAGAGATTTCCATCCCCTCGAAAAAAAAATTCTTCAAGGAAATTAATTTTCTTCTTTAGAGAAATCACAATATATTTTACGCTTTTTTTTGAGAAAATGCAACAGTTTGAAAAAATTTCATTTTTGAGCAAATTTGCAATTTTGTCCGGGCAATATTATCAAAAATTCATGACTTCAAAGAGTAAAATTCATGACTTTTCATGATCTCTTTTTCATGACTTTCATGACCCTTTTAGACACCCTGTTTAAAAAATCCTAATAATCTTCAGCTGTACCCCAACTCAGAAAAAAATCAAAGAAACGTTGAAGTACGTCACAGGTTGATGGATCGTTCGTCTTATTAACGTATAGTAAAAGAGATAATTCTTCATTTTTTCACTCTGTATATTTTGACTCTTGTTTTTGCGCCACCCGTTCAGTTTTCCAAAAAAATGAATATAACCTTTTTTGTCACAAATTTTATCCACTTTAATTTTAGTTATGACCACTTTTCTATTTTTAAACTCATATTTGAAAAGTTACAAGCGAAAAACAACGATAAAGTAAATATGGTTGTAAATGTTGGGGACTGATCCCAGTGGAAGAGGTTGAGGATTTTTTGGAGGTTATTCAAAACACCGAAAAGAATATTTTAAAATCCAAAAATTTCATGCAACTCAAAATTCAATTTCATTTTCTTATTTCACTGAGCTATTTTCCCGAAGTTATAGTTAGTTAATCTGGTTAATGCTTAAAAAATTCCCTGTATCCCTTTCATTCAAGTGACCAAAAAATATTTCGAGATAATTACGCAAAATACTTCGTATTTACGTTGATTCCAATTACCACGACGTATATCAATTTTAAAAAATAACCACCACCAATATGTTCCCGAGTACTTACCAAGGCCAGCATTATCTTTAGGAACCGGATCGATTCTGGGTAATTTTTTAGGAACAGGATCGTCGCTGCTTTTGCCTTCTTTTGCTTTGGATCTGCCAAAGATAAGGAAAAATTAGTAATTACGAAATCAATTCGTAGGAGTGACGAATAATCGAAGAATGCATTTGGTAATAACGTACTCGATTTCTTTCATCGCTGCAGCTGATCCGAAATTCATGGATTTTACGAAATCGTTCATGTTGAGAGATTTTAAAACGTCGTAGTTTAATTTGTTCGAGATCTTCTTTTCTCTTAATACCTTTTCAACAGCTTCTCCTGAAAAAAAATTAAACTTTGATATTTATTTTCTTTGTCTTTAGAAAACGCTTGGATAACAAAATCTCTAAAAAAAAAAAATCAAAAAATTCTTTCTCGAAATTTTGATTTGAAAAATTAATTTTTCTTTTAATTATCTTGGAAAAAATTTTAGCAAAGGCACGTTGAAAAATTTTAAAATTTATTTGAAAAAAAATTTCATGAAATATTTTATACCTAGTGTCAAACAAAATTTCAAAATCGTAAAAATTCATTCAAAAATAATTTCAAAAAACCATCCAATTTTATTGAAATTTGAAAATAGTTGAATTTCGAATTTTTAACAAATTTTAGAGATTTACTCAACTGAAGAAAATTATCAAATTTTGAAGATTTCATAAATTTAAAAATGGCAAAATTTCAAACATCAAAATGTTGAACATTTTGCAAATTTTAAATTTGAAAAAAAATTAATTTTTGTATTTTTACCAAATTTTAAAAATCTACCAAACATTACCTACTTCAATAAAAATTCATTTAAATTTGAATATTACCAATTATTTTTTAATAAACATTAAATTTTAAAAATTGTAAAATTTTACGAAACATTAAAAATCCATCTAATTTTGAAGATTAATTAAAATCTAAAAATTACCAAGATTAATCAAATTTTGAATTCTTCAATTTTAAAATTTTACCCAAACTCAAAAATTTATTGAAACAGTGAAATTTCAAATTTTTACTAAATGAAAAAATGAAAAAAATTCCATACTTAAATTAAAATTTGAGGCGTGCTTTTCAAACAGGTTAAACGCGTTATATCGATGATTTGACGATGTAGAAATGTGTGTACAGCCTTTTTCCACCAGATGGCGACATAAAATCATTTTTGAAAAAAGTGGACAGAAGCCGTTTTGGAATATCTTGCCTCATTTGCATTAAAAAAAATAATTCAAATTCGATGATTTATTATGTTTGAAAATGTAGTGCTCGGTTTCCAATCGCGTCTATATACGTAGTACTTTGCTACTCGCATATAAACAGCCGAGGGAAACACTATATAACCTCGGGCCAGACCCTTATGTAATTGAAGACCATACGACTTGTAATAAACACAACCTTTTTGATATCTCCTAACTACGTGTTTTTGTCGGTCTACAGTCTTCCTCTAGTGCAGCTCGGTGGCTACGCCTTGCTCCTAGAGTGTTATAGGTAGGCATATAGTCGCACCCGTCGACTTTACTCTTCTCACCTACCCGTCCTTAGTAGAGACCAACTTCCTACATTGGTAACCTCCGACGTTTAAAACTACCCTTCGGATTGTAACCGCGACCCTCGATGTGCCATAAAGTAGTGTCCGCGCCGTTTGAAACCAGTTCGCTGTCCGCGAGTATCGATATCCCTCTACCGTTATAGATATACCCGCGTAATATGTCATTCAGCGAGATGTTTTTTACCAAAATGTATTACAAAACTCCTTCATTCAGTAAAGCAGAGGTTGCATCGCAGTTCCAAATAAAGCCAGTTTAATTCATCGAAGAAATGCTATCCTTACGTCGTAGAATAAGCCATAGACTAGTTCACTCACCACAAATAATCAAAATTTCACTTTAAAATGAAGCATTAAATAAGCTACAAGTATTACGCTAAATCACAGGCAGTTTCAATGAATCATCCGATATGGACATAATCAGCAATTACTTATCTAATACTCTTACAAAGTACAATTAGAGATTTTTGGTATTCAGGTAGCAGCAGCGCAAAGACTACTCTTTCTGGCAAGTTAGAGCTCTTTCCTCTTTTTCTTAAAAACTACCAGAAACCTAACTATCGCAAAGTACTCGTGACTCTCAACTTAAAAGTCAGTCGCAAAGTCTCTCATAAGCCTCGACACATTGCAGCAAGTATCCGAATCGTAAGTCTCGATCTACTGAGCAGTAGTAGTGAGCTGACAATGACAATACGAGCCGAGACGTAGCACAACTTCAGATGCACCACTCAAAAGCATCACACTATTCACACTCAACACAACGCAGCGCATCACTCTCAGCACATCGCTCTCAACGCAACGCATCGCACTCAAGCAAAGCACGGCATTCAACACTGCGCACGCAATTTAACGCTGTTCGACTTGACACAATATAGTTACTCAAAGGCATAATCCTCGCTATGACCAAAATACTCGAAAATTTTGACTAGTGAGTAACGCCAATCATGGAAATTTCAAATGTTTCATCATCATCGTCAACTCAATTCAAATTCAACAAATTTTTCATAAAACTTCTTACATCAATTTTGTTCAAATTTTGTCAATTTTTATCATGTACACGTATACATCCTTGTTTCAATTTTTTTTTTCGAAAATCTTCATCATTTTATTCGTTTTGTTACTTTTTCATCTTTTCTTTTTCATTTTTTTTGGTTCATTTTCTTTTTTCAACACGGGGCCTCATATTTTTATCTCAGACGGCCAATATAATAGACAGACATGGAAACACATCCGATCCCTTGGGACTGCAGCCCTTGGTAAAATCGGTAAGACAGATGGAAAGGGATGAAAAAGCTGCCGAGGCCCAAAAAGTCAAGGAAGCGCAAACTAAAGTAATTAAAACCTATAATTATGAGCCATTTTTACCTCAGTAAGATTCTATGTTTTGTATATTTTCTTTTTGTTTCGTTTATTTTCATTTTTTATGGTTATTTCAATTTTTTTTCTCGTTATAGTTACTCTCCGGTGTATTTAGCTCGGTGGGGTCGCCTTGCTCCCGGGGGTAACTCATACTTTTAATGTTTACTCTTATTTTTACCTATTTTTACCCTCCAGTGCCTGTAGCTCGGTGGTATCGCCTTGCTCCTGGAGGTAGCTGATATTTTGATTTTCTTCAATTTTTTATGTACATAATTATTATTAATTTTTTTTACTGTTTCGAAATTTTGCAATTTCTGGCAAGGGGGTGTGTAGTGCTCGGTTTCCAATCGCGTCTATATACGTAGTACTTTGCTACTCGCATATAAACAGCCGAGGGAAACACTATATAACCTCGGGCCAGACCCTTATGTAATTGAAGACCATACGACTTGTAATAAACACAACCTTTTTGATATCTCCTAACTACGTGTTTTTGTCGGTCTACAGTCTTCCTCTAGTGCAGCTCGGTGGCTACGCCTTGCTCCTAGAGTGTTATAGGTAGGCATATAGTCGCACCCGTCGACTTTACTCTTCTCACCTACCCGTCCTTAGTAGAGACCAAAACCCTACAAAAATTACGAAATTTCGATTATTGAATTTTTACAGTTGAATAAATTTTATAACGTTTGAAAAATACGCACATACCAAATTTTGAATTTTTGTCAAGTTTCAAACTCTTCGGGTTTTAGCTGATTTTTTACTTTATTTTCAAATTTTCTTTAGAAATCTAGGAAAATTTTTTCAAAAAGGTGTCTTGCAAAATTTATTTCATAAAAAATTTCTTCAAAAATTCTTTATGAGAATTGAAATTTTACCATTGAAAAATTTTCCCCAAAAAATCTCAAGTTTAAATAAAATCACTTTTAAAAAAATTCGAGAATTTTTTTTTTTTTTTAAATTCGTATAAAAATCCTAAAAACACATTATAAAAATTCCCAAGATTTTTTAAACACCAAATGATCAGTACCCAATTCTTTTTAAGGTTCTACAATTTTTTCAAAAAATTCTCTTGAAAATGAAGTAGGTACCTAAACCTACTTACAGATACTAAAAACAATTTCATCGAAAAAATTTTCAAAAAAAAAAATCGAAATAATTATATGAGAGTTAAAATTTTCTTGGAAAAAAATCTGAAAAAATTTGTTAAAAATTCTTGAATTTAAAAGAAATCAATTATTTTGTTTTTCAACTTCTTGTTGATCCCTTTAAAAAAAACAAAAAAAAAACATTTTGAAATCTTGAAAAAAATTCTCAAAAATTTTGAAAAAATTCATTTCATAAAAAAAATTAAAACTTTCTCATTAAAAATTTTTTTCCGAAAAAATTCCAGGAAAATTTATTTTCGAAAACTTGTTTGAGAAAAATTCCTTTGAAAATCCCAAAAACACCTTTTAAACCAAGGTTTTTTTCTCCAAAATTGTATTTAATAAATAAAATTTAAAAAATATATTGCTATATGTACAAATCTCATTTTTTTTTTCATTTTTCATTTAAAGAATTTTCCTCTTAAAAAAGTTTAAAAAAAAAAATACTTTGCATAAATTCTGAGATAATTTTTAATTTTTTTCAATTTCACGTTTTCTTCTATTTTTTTCTTTTTTTTAATCGTGCAGAAAATTTTTTAAAATAAAATTCTCCATAAAAATTGAAATTTTTTCATAAAAAAATTCTCCAGGAAAAAGTCTCAATACAGAATAAAATTATTCATAAAAAATTCTATTCATTATTTTTTTTTAACGGAGAAAATTCTTACTAAACATTTTTGTTTATATTTTTCCAATTGAAAATGTCTTTTCAAAATCAAAAAAAAAATAGTTTCCTTTTGACAAAAGTACGTGAACGAAATTTACCTGCTGTAGCTGCGCTGGTGTCTTTGGTGCGTTTTTGACGTTTACGTTTTTTATCGCCTTTACCACCGTCTTCTTTTTCTTTTAATAATTTCTCTTCTTCTTTTTCTGCGAAAAAAAAAAAAAAAAAAAAAAATTAGAAAAAAATTCCGAACCATTTGTAAAGAATTTTCGAATTTTTCAAACATACTTTTTTGTTCTTCCAAAAAGACTGCATAAAGTTCCATCCAAGCTTTCTTCTTTTGCTTGAATTCTTCATCTGTGACGATATACGAGTCTAATTCTTCATCATCTAGATCATCTAACGAGTGTTCCATTTCAAATTGATCCGGTTTATCGGCGCTTTCAACAGGTTTAGGTGCCGGATCAGCAATTGGTTCAGTGGGTTCGGTTTGTTCTTTTGAAATACCGATGGTTTCGAGGGTAGGACCTGCGCAAGTAAAACATTCTATGAATTTTTCGTCTCTTTCAAAACATCCAAATGTATTTTTAGGGGGTAATTCGACGAACCTAGTCCTTTGGGCGACGCAGCTTGATCTTCTGTGCTGGGTGTTTTGCCTCCTATAGTAGAACACACGTTATCGATAGATTCCAGAGTAGTTTGAACGACAACTTCGGTGATTTCGCCTTCGTCGTCTAGAATATCGTCCAGAGAGTCTTTTAGGATTCCACTTGTGGTGCTTTGGGCGTCGTCGTTGTTATCTATGGCGGCTGCTGCAAAATTGAAATTATTACAAAATATTGTCTCGAATCTTTCCAAGTACCTAATTCGAGATATTCAATAATAATTTGCTTTACTCATATCTGTATCGACGCTGCTCACAGAGAATCTTCGTCCTTTGGTTCTCTTCTTTTCCAGTTCCTTTTCAATGAGTTTTTGTAATTTGTGCATTTTCATCTCGTATTCGATATCGGTATACTAAATAAATGAATAGATGAATATCGAATTAGGTGGCGAATATTTTCAAGGTGAGGTGATTTGTGGGAGTATAATTACCTTTTGCAGTCGTTCTTTATCTTTCATTCGGGCCGCTTTAAATGACGGAGGGTCCTGCTCTTCGCCGAGATCAACGGTTAAAAATTCATCTGTAGTTAACGAGCTGCTGGGAGTGTCGCCGAATTCCAGTAATCTGTAGAAAAACAGAGAATAGAATTTAAAAACAAGTAAGTAAATAAAGTAAAAAAATAATCATAGGAATTCTAGATAAGAATTTTAAAAAAGACAATTTTCAAACATGATTTTAAGAATTTACAACACTGGAGAAATTGCAATTTTTTAAATTCGAAAAATTGATGAAATTTGACATGTGATAATTTTTTGAAGAATACAATAAATTTTTCAAAAAAGTTCAGAAATTCGAGGAATTTTAAGAATTTCAAAAATTATAATTTTTCCAATTTTGTATAAAGTTGAAAAATTTTAAAAGCGACAATTTTTGAAGAATTTAAAGAACAACAATTTTTGAGGGAATTTTTAAAAAAATAAAAGAAGTTAACCGAATTTTAGGAATTCAAGAAATAACGCAACTAAAAAAAGACAATTTTTTATGAATTTAGAGAATTGCCATTAACATAGAAAATTTGCGAAATTGAACATTTTTTAAAATTATGAATAATTTTCAGAAATTGATTTTTTTGAAAATTCAAAAATAAGAAATCTAAAAACGAATGTTTTTATTTAAAAAAAATATATAAACGGCAATATTTCAAAAAACTCGAGAAATTCGAGGAATCTGAAGAACTCAAAAATTGAAATTTTTCAAAGAATTAGAAGCGATTTTTAACTAAGTATTATATTTTTTAAAATTTTGAAAGGTATGAAAAATTTGATGAATTTTCAGAAATTAAAAATCTAGGAACTTGAAAAAAAAATCGAATAATTATATGCGACAATTTTTAAAATAATTTGAGGAATTTGAGAAATCCAAAAATTATTTTAAAGAATGCAACGAATCCTGAGATGACAAATTTTTGAAAATTTAAAAATGACGTGAAGTAGCAAGAATTAAATTTTTTTAAGAGATTAAAAAAAAAATAAAGAACTTGATTTTTTTCAATTTAAGGAATTTAAGAAGCGTGAAAAATTATTATTTTTTAAATGACAATTTTTAAAGAATTTCAAAATTTTTTAGTAGGTACATGTATGTATTTTGGAAATTTAAAAAGGAAATATTTTTGAAAAAACAAAAAAAGATCTAGAAAAATAGGTAGATTAAAATTGGAGAATTTGACAAATCAAAAGAATTTCAAGAACTTCAGGAATTTGAGAAATTTAAAATTTTTTAAATAGGTAATTCAAGGAATCTGGAAATACAAATTGATTGTAAAATTTGAAAAAATTTGAAGAATATTTTAAAAATGCTAATTTTTTGAAAACTCAAAAAGAAAAATAATTATAGATAATCGTGACAATAATTGAAAAATTAAAAGAATTTCAAGAAATTAAATAATGACAATTTCTTGAGAAATTTCCAGAATTTTTAAAATTTTAGGAATTGAAAAAATTTAAGGAATTTGAGGGTTTTTTTTTAAATTCAAGGAATTCAAAAAATTTAAAGATTCCTGGAAATACAAGAAGATTAATGAAATTAAAATTTTTTGAAAAATTCATAGTATTTTAGTATTTAGGAAGCAAAAGAGAACATTATTTTAAGAATTTGTAGAATTTAAATAAGTAATAATCATTTTTTGAAAATTTTCAAGAACTTGTAAAATTTTAGAAATTCAAAACATTTAAAGAATTTGATAGTTTTTTTTTTGATTCAATAAGGTTTCAATAAATTTGAAGAATCTTGAAAATTCCTCAAGTTTAATGAAATTACAATTTTTGAAAAATTTATAAAATTTGAGGTATCAAAAATGAATTTTTTTTTGTTGAAAAATTTCAAGTATTTATAAAATTTTAGAAATCGAAGAAATTCAAAGAAATTGAGGATTTTTTTTTATTTCGAGGTTTCAAGAAACTTAAACTAAATAATGAAAATTTGTAAATAATAGGTAATTATTAATAAAATCTGAGAAATTGAATACCTAAATTCAAAAAATCACAAAAAAAATAGAAATTAAATTTTTTTTTTCAACATTATTTCTTTGAAGGATTAATAAAAATTCCAGGAACCACAAAAATAAAAGAATTTAATGTACGTCAAGTTTTAAATGAATCCAAGGGACAAAAAAATTCAAAAATTAAAAAAATTTCAAAAATTTGAGATTTTTTTTTTGAAAATCCAGAAAATCAATTTTTTTAGGTACCTAGATGAAAAATTCAAAGAATTAAATCATTTTTGGAGGATTAAAATTTTTTCAAAAATTTAAGGAAACGGAAATTACAAATTTTTGAGAAATTTATAGAATTTAAATAATTCGAGGAATTCATTTTTAAAAAAAGAAATCTAGAAATTAAAAAAAATCTACAAGTTCACATGACAATTTTTGAATACTTAATTGATAAAATTTGAGAAGTTGAATGAATTTAAAAAATACAGAAATTACAGTTTTCAAAGATTTGTAAGAATTTATAAATTATTATGAACTGAAAATACTTGATGATTTTTTTGAAAATATATTATGTACCTACTTATGGAATTTGAAAAATACAGTGCACGAAAAAAGTTAAGAAAATTAAAAAAAATTAATTTAAATGACAATTTTTTAAGGAATTAAAAAATAATAAAAAAATATAATAAGGAATTCAAATTATTTGTAAAGTTAAAATAATTGTGCAAATTTATAGTGATAAAATTTGAGGTTCAATTCTCATTTTTAATTTGAATAATTCAACGAACAAAATGAAGAATTTAAAGAGTTGGAAAAATTTAAAGAATCCAAGAAATTCAATGAATTTTTTAAAATAATAATAATTTTTTCGGAGAATTAAAAAATTCTAAGGGGAGAGGGTGTCAAGAATCCAAAGAATTCAAGAAATTTTTAAAAATATATGAGAAATTAAAAAATTCCATTTTTTTTAGAAAAAAGTATCCCAAGCAATCAAAATTTACGAAAAAAATCATTTTCGAATTGTAAAAATCATACATTCTATTTTTATCTACCTTAACCGCCCCCCCCCCCCCCCCACCTCCAAAGCTACGAATCTAAAAAAGATAACCCAATCATCAGACATATCGATTTTAACATTTTAGAGGTCCCTGAACTCAATTTTCGTATTGACAGAAGCGAGTTTCTCGCAGCTACGTACCTTTTTCGTAGAGTAACTTCTTGTATATGGACGATATTGACGATATCTTTCAATTTCTTCCGAATATTATGAAATCTAGCAGCGATAATCAGAGCTAAAAAAAAAAAAAGAAAAAGAAAGAGGAATCAATTAGGATATTTTCGACTTCTAGATAGAAGTAGGTACAAAAAAGTCGTATTCAAGATCACTCACCCGATCCACAAAGACCCGAAGGACGTCTACCGCAATGTAAGGAATCCCTCTTCATTCTCTTGAGCACACGTAACGCTGTGGTAGACACTTCGTGCGTTTTGTCGCCGAGATTCATTTGATTGGCATATCTTAAAATGTACAGGCAAGGATCTGCAGAATGAAATCGAGATTCGTATTACTTATAATACCTATCCCTGCGATTCGAGCGAGGCATCAAATCAGAATAATATCTTCGGAACATATAATAAAATAAGCCCACGCTCACGCAAAAGTAAAACAAAACTTGAACGTAAAGCCACATGATTACAAGGAGGAATTTTTTTCAAAAATAGTACGACCGAGGTATCATAGAGGCATCTCACATTCGAAACCGTTTCCCTTGTTTTATCGATTATTCCAAAGTTAAATTTGTATCGTCGTAAATTTCCAACAACTTCCCGACAAAATAGTATAATTTCCAGACATGCGTATTTACCGGTTCAAATAGGTACATTAGATTTGCAGAAGGAAAATTTAATCAGGCAAAATGTCAACAGCGCCCGAGAACATGTCAAAAAACTAATCATTTCCCCCTCTGCCCTAAAGTACATACTCGATTGCATCTCGTGTGTTACGCCTCTCCAAATAGAGTAGCCAAGATAAAATCTTATCGATTTACATACGATACGATACGAAAGAAACATTGCAAAAATTGCAAATTATGGACGTCATCGGTGTAATCTCTCAATTGTCGTGAAAGTTATCGTTAATTATCATTTTTTTTTAAATGTAACTCTGCTGATTACCAGAACAATGTTTTTTTGCTTTCGCATTAATCATTGACGTTAAGAGTTTCCTTTTTTTTTATCTCGTAAACGGATAAAGAAAATAAGCGTAGGATTTTCACATTTTTTTTACAACTTTGAAGAGCTAATGTAGGGCATTATTCTAGCTATACATTTATTTCTTTTCTTTTTTCGTTTTTACTTGTATAAAGTTCTCGTTGAAACGTTCCTATCGATGAAATCATCGACTAGACGATTTCGAATAAAACGACTGATAAAGAAAACAATCACTCAGAATAGCCCATTACTCATCGTTAATGTAGTGGTGGGAAAAAATGCATTGTACTATTTTTTTTTTTTTTTTGATACGTTCTAACATAATATTTTTCCAAGTTCAATGAGTTTAATGACGTATACATAATTGTCTAATTTACGAAGTTCATTCTTTTGTCGTTTTTGTGTGTGTGTGTAGGGGGGGGGGTTAATAACACGTATTTTAGAACTTTTTTCAGAAAAATTTTGAAACGCTTCCTTTAAAAAAAATTCCTGGACGATTTTTTATAATATTTTTTAAATTGAATTTTTGTCATTATTTGAATTTATTTCAGGATAGTTTTGAATCATTGTACGAACATTACATATGTACATATATATTATACATCGTGGAAAAAAATCAGAGGCTCTTTTATGAATAAAAAAATAATAAAATTGTTGAAATCTCTTCCAAAAAAAAAATCCTTTGAAAAAATTGAAAAATATTAGATGAAATATGTGGAATTTTTGATTTTTTCAGGGGGGGGGGTATGGAATACCTACTTACGTATTTACTTTCAAATAAAATTTTTGGACGATTTTTTGAGCAACATTTAAAAAGAATTTTGAAAAGATTTTCGATTTTTTTCTAAAAAATTTAAAATTATAATTTCTTTTTGAAAAAGTGGAAGATTTTTTCCAAAGTTTGAGAAAAAGTTGATAAGATTTTTGGTATTTTTTAGGAAGGGGGTTCAGGCTATTTTTCTTAAATTTAAAAAAGTTGTACGACTTTTGATTTTTTTTCTAGAAAAATTTTGAAAAATTTAATAAAAAATAAGTCAAGTAAGTACGAGTAGGTATAAATTTTTTTTTAAAATAAAGAATGGCATGATTTTTCAATTTTAGTATCAAAATTTTAATAAATTACTTTTGAAAGAAATTTTACAATTTTTTTGAGAATTAAAAAATGCGATTTTTTATTTCTCCTTTCTGAAAATTTTTTCAATAGTTCTCTTCAAAAGAATTTTTAAGCAATTTTGTGAAAAAAAATTTTTAAATCACAATAGCATTTTCAATACATAGGAAAAGTTTGAATTTCCTCTTGAATACATTTTTCCAAGAGATTGTAGGTTTTTGAATTTTTTTAGAAAAATTTTGTAATATTTTCGACTTGAAAAAAATTTAGGCCTCATTTTGCACATTGAAAAAATAATATTAAAAATACCTACCTACTTCTATTCAAAGCTTTTGTTTCAGATGATCATTTAAGAATTTTTTTTTTAATTTTCAATGGAATTTTTGTTTGTGTTTTTTTTCTCCGCAAACTCTTAAAATAAGTAATTAGAGAAACCCTACAGTAGTGAAGTTGAAAAAAAAACGAAAAACTTGCCAAATCCGCTGGAATAGAACAAAAATTGATTGAAAAAAATTTTAGGCTCTAGACTCGAATTTACACAAAATTACGCGAAATCATTACTCGAGTAACCCTACATTTGTAGGGTTGATAAAAACGAAAAAATTGCAAAGTTTGTTGGAATCGAAAAAAAATCGTACAATTAACTGGAATTGATCAAAAATTAACTGAAAAAAAATTTTGACTCTTAATTCAAATTTTCACAAAATTGATGTATTTTTTTTCGAAAGAATTACTCGAGAAACCCTACAGTTGTAGAGTTGAAAAAAGTTGTTGAGTTGAAAAAAAAAACCGAAAAAATTTCAAAATTTGAAAAAAAAAATTGTAAAATTAGCTGGAATTGAACAAAAATTTTCGACTTATAAATACGAATTTTCACAAAATTGATGAACTTTTTTGAAATAATTACTCAAGAAGAGACGAGTTGGAGGGTTGAAAAAAATGAAAAAATTGCCCAAACTTCTGGAATTGAAAAAAATTTCCCAAATTTGGTAGAATTCAATAAAAATTTATTGAAAATAATTTTTTTGACCCATGAATTCAAATTTTTACAAAATTGAAATTTTTTTGGGGAATAATTACTCGAGAAACTCTACAGTTGTAGGGTGAAAAAAATGAAAAAATTGCCCAAACTTCTGGAATTGAAAAAAATTGTCCAAAGCCGCTAGAATCGAATAAAAATTGATTGAAAAAAGTATTATTGACTTATAAATACGATTTTTCAAAAAATTAATGATTTTTTTTTCGAAAGAATTACTCGAGAAACCCTACAGTTGTAGGGTGGGAATATATTTTTTTTTCCAAAACTACTGGGATTGAAAAAAATTGTCAAATCTGCTAGAATTGAACAAAAATTGATTGATTCTTTTTTTTTTGTTCTTAGATTCAAATTTTCACAAAATTGAGCGAAATCATTACTCGAGTAACACTATACATTTGTTGGGTTGAAAAAAACCCGAATAAATTTCAAAATTTGAAAAAAAAATGTAAAATTAGTTGAAATTGAACAAAAATTGATTGAATTTTTTTTTGGCTCTTGCATTCAAATTTCCACAAAATTGAGAGAAATCATCACTCGAGTACCCCTATAGTTATTAGTTATAGGGTTGAAAAAAAGAAAACGAAAAAAATATTCAAATAGAATTAATTTTTGGATTTGTCGTTTCAAAATATTTTTTGTTGAGAAAACTGGCTCCATTACTTTACTGGCTCCTAGGCTCCTTTAAAAAAAATTTCTGCAAAAGAAATCTTGCAAGAGCAAGAATACAGTTGGGCCTTGGGAAAAACATTGAGGTAAGGGGTGTAATAAAAAAAAGAAATTTATATTCTACCATTTTTAAGAGTTTTGAAACTGAATTACATGTTTCGAGTAAAACAAAATGCATATTTGATCAAGCCCTCCCCTTCTCTTCGTTTATCGTATTTGTACGTATGTAGCATGTACAATTGTACATACTTCGAAAGAAGAGAAAAAAATTGAAAATTCAGGTATCACGAAGTCGAAATAACCCCAGAAACTCGAAAAAAATGTATCAGGGGAAGAGGAGAGTGGTGTTGAACTTGAGCAAAATGAGCAGAATCCTTCGATGAGAAAATTCGAAAAAAATGAACAAATTCTGTGGTCAGCATTTCGACGTAAACAATTTTCGCACATCTCTCAGCAACACTGCACTGACGTCATAACCTACAAAAAAATCTACGTAGTCGCACAGGCGCACTGCGCAGTCGCAAACTAGCCTATCGACTTGTACATTGTTTACATTCCTGTTTACGTTCTTTCGCTACCAACTATGAAGAAATTTCAGTGAAAAGAAAAATGGTGTAAAATAATATCGAGAATAAAATGTTTCCAGTGAATTAAACTTTTAATTTTGTTCTAAACGGTGCGGTGGAAAGTTGGCCATCGATGACGAACGAAGACGTATCACTTGCTGGTCAGTTTATCATTGTGATGAACTTGTAATACTCGGGGAGTAAAAGAAGCACTTTTGAAGATGTCAAAACCACCACGAAAACCTCAAGATTATTTCGCAATAATGACTTCCAGAAATGCTTGGATTAATGGTAAAAATACCCTAATACTTCGTTCGTAGACTAACAATTGATAAAATTGCATTTCCTATGTACTTTGGTTTTGGGTATTTCGAAATACTCGCTAAAACGACAGGTCGAACTAGTAGACTTACACAAGTAGTAGCTGGAGTGATTTCGAAATCATCATCATCTCGTCTCGATTAACCTATTTACCTATATATATTTTTTTATTTCGCAGAGAATACGTTCAAACAGAACGACGAATTGTTAAATTCTCCGAATATGGAGACGGATTCGCCGGCACAGCGCGAAATGATCCAAATTAGCCCACCGTGTACGGTGCCAAGTTCGCCAGCCGCATCGCCAGTTGTACAAATAACCACGTCGTTGAGTCTACCGTACAATATAAATGCCACCAATGATCCCAATTGGCAAGCTACCAGATCGACTGTACGTGAAAGAAATGCAGCCATGTTCAATAACGAATTGATGGCCGATGTGCATTTTATCGTCGGTAGCAATGGTAAGAGAATCGATACAGAAGAAGATGTAGATGGGAAAAATTCGTACTTATGGAGTATTTGATTTTTTTTAGGAAACACTGAAAGGATCCCAGCTCATAAGTATATCCTGGCTACAGGCAGTTCTGTATTCTATACGATGTTCTACGGAGGATTACCCGAGATCAAAGACGATATTGAAGTTTTAGACGTAGAACCTTGTGCTTTTTTGACACTTCTCAGGTACAACAAAAATAAAAATTTCACTGGGCAGGAGTTCTCCAGTCTGATATCTATTTGCTGACTAAATTTTCTCTTCATTTAGGTATTTATACTGCGACGAAATCCAACTGGAAGCTGACACAGTGCTGGCAACGTTGTACGTGGCTAAAAAATACCTCGTACCGCATCTAGCTCGAGCCTGCGTCAATTACCTCGAGACCAGCTTGAACGAAAAAAACGCCTGTCTACTTCTCAGCCAGTCTAGATTCTTCGAAGAGCCCGAACTAATGCAAAGGTGCTGGGAAGTGATCGATGCCCAAGCCGAGATGGCTCTGCAGGCCGAAGGATTCGTCGACATCGATATCAATACTCTGGAAAGCGTGCTCAGTCGAGAGACGTTGAACTGTAAAGAAATGCATTTATTCGAAGCTGCTCTGAATTGGGCTACGGCCGAATGCATGAGAAAAGAACTAGAACCTTCGGCTCAGAATAAAAGAGCAGTACTGGGGAATTCTCTGTACCTGATACGAATACCGACGATGAGTTTGGACGAGTTCGCCAATACGGCTGCTCAACTTGGCATATTGACTCATCAAGAAACTATAGATATTTTTCTACATTTCACAGCTCGAAACAAACCGCATTTGAATTACCCTATTAAGCCCAGGACTGGACTAAAGCCACAGGTGAGTTACTCCTCTAACGAGATCCTATCGAACTAAGTACAGTTTTTTTGGCACCATCCAAAATTTTTCAAGTCCAATACTACATAGATACTTAAAATTCAAAATTGGAGCGGAAGGAGGGGTCCAATCGAAATTTTTGTAATAACCAAAATTATTCCCAAGACTTCAAGCTATAACTTTTGTTTGAAATTTTTTTTCAATTGGACCCCTCTTTTCCTACCGATTTCGCATATCACTCCGAAGACCCTAATTAAAAATTGGAGGAGTGAGGGAGGAAGGGGGTAATTGAAATTTTTTTCAAATAAAAGTTGTACATCAAGATCCTAAAAATAATTTTGGTTATTATAACAATTTCGATTGAATCCCTCCTCCTGCAATTTCACATAACATTAGGTAGATACTTTTCAAAAATTGGGGGAGGGTTTAATTGAAAATTTTTTTAAACAAAAATTGTAGATTGAGGACCTAGAAATAATTTTGATTATAACAATTTGCGATTGGACTCCTCCCCTTCCCTCCAATTTTCCATGATATGACAGATACTTATATTATTAAAAACTGGCGGAAGTAGCGGTCCAATTTAAAAAATTTTCAAACAAAAGTTGTAGCTTGAAATCTTGGGAATAATTTTGGTTATTACAAAAATTTCGATTGGACCCCTCCTTCCCTCCCAATTTCGAATATCAAGTATCTATGTAGTATTGAACTTGGTAAATTTCATACATGGGCAGCTTGGGCACGTTCAAGTTCGCGAACGCCTTGTTCGTGAACTTTCATGACCGTCTACATTTAACAGGCCAGGAAGGCTAACTTGGCAACGTCGCATTTTTTGATTAGCGTAGGCTGATTATTTGGATTCTCCATAAGACACAATGCTAATTCATAATGCAATAACTCGAAAACTATCAATTTTACAAAAAAAGTCAAAGAGACCTTTTTTAAAGAGAATTAAAAGAGCTTTCCATTCATATATAAATTTTTTGAATTTAAGTGAAATTGACGAAATTGACATTTTTCACTTTTCACTAAAAATTTCACCAAATCCAAAAAAATTCTATATCAATAGAAAACTTATTCAATTTTCTTTAAAAAAGGTCTCTTGGACTTTTTTCGTAAAATTGATATTTTTCGATTTATTGCAATTTGAATTAGCATTACATCTTATGGAAAAACCAAAAAGTCAGCCTACGTCTTGACGTTGCCAAATTTAGCCTTCCTGGCCTGTTAAATGTAGACGGTCATGGAACTTTTCATCAATTTGAAACGAACGTGAACTGAACGAGTTCGTTTTTTTGAAAGTGAACTAATGGAACTGATTTTTCTTCGTTCACTTCAGTTCAGTCAATTGACGATAAAAATCTCAATCAAATGTCAAAAATTCATAACTTTATGGACTTATCTGTAATAATTGATGAAAATAGAACATTTCAACGTTAAAATGGCAACTATTTTGCAAAATAATCATTTTTACACACAAACTAACCGCACTATTGGATTTCTCTTAGGAAAACCTCTTTTTTGACACCCCACTCACTTCATAAAAATGAACGGTGAATGAACGTGTTCGCGAACTTAGTTCATTTTGCAAATGAACTTGAACTAAGTTCGTTTTTTTGAGCGAATGAACGTGAACTTGAACGAGTTCGTTTTTTTGACGAACGTGCCCCTGCCCATGTATGAAATTTTCAATGGTGCTAAAAAAACAGTACTGCGACGATCCACTCGTATCGAACTCGAAATACGAAACCTAACAAATGTTTACATTTCCAGATCTGTCACCGATTCCAATCATCAGCCTATCGAAGTAACCAATGGCGATACAGAGGTCGTTGCGATAGTATCCAATTCAGCGTCGACAAACGTATCTTCATCGTCGGATTCGGACTCTACGGATCATCCAACGCTAGCGCCGATTACAACGTTAAAATCGAATTGAAAAGATTAGGAAGAGTATTGGCGGCCAATAACATCACATTTTTCAGCGACGGTTCCTCGAACACCTTCCGAGTCTACTTCGAACATCCCATTCAAATCGAACCAGAATCATTCTACACAGCTTCGGTCATCTTGGACGGGACAGAATTGAGTTACTTTGGCCAAGAAGGCATGAGCGAGGTGACCGTAGGAGGTACAACGTTTCAATTCCAAGGATCGTCAGAAAGCACAAATGGTACCGGAGTGCAGGGGGGTCAAATTCCAGAACTTATATTTTACGGAAGCATCGAATCGAAGAATTAGACGAGTTCGACCACCTACTCCCTCTCCCCTAGACTTAAGCTTATTGCAATTCGCTATTTATTACAGTTTTTAGATTGTTATTTCGTACGTTTTACGATTTTTTCCCCTTTGATACCTTTTTTTTTTCTCTTCTGTAACGTGAGAGTGCGTTTCTATGTGTGCTTTTGTTTTTCTCTTATTTTATTTTCTCTGTGTGCGTTTTTCGAACAAGATACTCGTATTATATCGGTAGATGTTATTTTGTAACGAAATAAAATATATGATTTAGTCGCAATTGCGTTCACTTTGTCGAAATTAACCCCACGGTTCCAGTTCAACATCGTATAAAATATTTAAAAAATAATCACGTTCACTTTGTCGAAATTAACCGCACGGTTCGAATTCAAAACAGTATAAAATATAAATAAAATAATCAAAGACAATCTTCAACTCACCAACTAAAGGAAGAGTTATACAAAGATCTTGAGTAATACTGGTGAATGTACGTCCCAATGTGAACGGATCCACTTGCAAAACATCACTAAAATCGATCAACAAATCTACACAAAAACGTTAAGGAAAAAAATACCTCAATTGGATCAAATCACGATTCGAAATTTCTGACTACACAGTCTAATGTCAAAAGTGATCGTAAACAAATAAAACAACAAAAGGATACGAGGTGTTTTTTCTAATCTGCAAGCGATATACAGACAAGCCGCACAGACGAGACTGCTTCTTCTACCTTTGGTAAGATGTCTACCCAGAGCCATTTTATAAAACGTCAAAGCTGTCTCCAAACAATGTTGATTTATTCTACAGAAAAATTATCCACCACAGATTAGAACACAATTACGAAACACAACTATTCGATAGATTATAGAATCTTACCTCAGCTGTTGACACATTCGAGACAACTCGCTCTTGGCTTTTTGTATAGTTATCTCTCGAGATTCTTTCTGAATTCCGTGACTAAAAGATCCCATAATAGAAAGGCTACCTCCACCTTTCGAGTCCGATGACACGAATTGACCGATGGCTGAGCTACCACCGTGAGCATTTTCTTCAAATTGCACCTCCGATACGATTACGCTGTCTTCGAGAACGGTGCCGCAAACGGTACAAATGGTGTCACCTCGGCTGGGATCTACTTCCAGGTCGAACGAGCCGCAATTTTTGCAGCTGTTCTTGCCCGACATTTTGGCTGTCTGGGAAACAGAAGGATAAATTAGGTTTATTTGAGCTGTACCTCGTGAAAAAATGACGTAATATCCTAACACATGGTAAAGTTAACAATCGTACGAGTAGTACGAGTGTGAGATTACTTACTTTGAAAGTTCAAAACGTTGAACTGTAAGGTGCAGATCAAAATTTAGTCGATCAATCGAGATTCAACTGCTTTCTAAGGATTGGATTTTCACTCAATTTACCGGAATGCGAAGAGAAGATGGTTCGAGTTCTACATCGGAAAGTACATGGTAATTTCAATTATTCGAAGGGAATATGAATTTAAACACTGTCCACGATGTTTTATAACGAAAAATCTCGCGAAATTAATTTACTTCTGTTGAAATTTACATCAAAATTTAGATATTTTTATCACACAAAAAGAAAATAAACGTTTTCCGTTTACAACGCGTCCGACATTATGAAATTGAACGATTCGAATCGGTTGAATAGAATGAGTCAACGTTTCACTTTTCACTGCGTTGTGATTCAATTCTTTGTTAGAACGATATTGCACGTTCGGAAATGAGTCGTGCTATGTTGAAAACAGTTTGACCAATTTCTCAAATATTAATTTCGTTTTTTGTTTTTTTTCAAATCAAACTTAATTAAATTCTTATTCTATAAAGAGCCTAATTTTATTAATTTGATTTTATTGAGATTTGAGATAAGATAATTTGAATTATTACGAGATAAATTTTGACCATGAAGGATGATATTAAAATTCGAAAGTTCTGTAAAAAAAAGTGTCAGTCAGACCGTCAGAATAGGACATCAGCTAAAGCTGACGTCCAATCAATCATTCATTATACTCAGTAATTTTTTTCGTCTCCGTGAAAACTTACGCAATGTCGAAAGATAATTTCATTTCTAGTTTGTTCCTATTTTCTTGGATTTATTTAGCGTTAGGTAATCCATTAGATGCCGTAAGTACACTCTAATAATCACATGAGTTATTCCAAAAGTGTCCAAGTGACATTTATCTGACATAATTATGAAAACACAGTTGAACTATGTTTTCATAGAGAATGAGAAAATGTAACTTGGTCGTTTTTAGAATAACTCAGGCTTACGGTAATATAATTAATTTATTATTTTATTATTTGACCAAACTTCAAAGAAGTCATTTTGAATTTTTGAATGAAGAAATTTTACACAAAAATTAAAATATTCAAGATCTTTCATTCAAAAACTCGGTTTTTGATTTTTGCACAAAAATTCAGTACCTCTACCTACTTATCTGATTTTTTGCAAAACAATCGATGTTTGATTTCTTTGAGTAGACATTCAAAATTTATATTTTTTGCATTACAATAATATGATTTACAATATTTTGCATGGCACATTGCACAAAAATTAGGATAATCCAATCAATAATTTTTTGATTTCCTTGAGTAGACCTTTAAAATTTAAATTTTTTGCAAGGAAATCTGATTTCGAATATTGCACAAAATTTTAATTTTAGATTTTTAGCATGAAAATTTTTCGAATAAAAAAATGAATAATTTTTCCACAAAAATTAACTTTTTGAATTTTTTGCACAAACATGCATCAATTTTCCTTTCTCATGCATCACAGCATCAGCACAAAAATTTGGTTTTTGATTTTTTTACATAAATTCAATTTTTGATTTTTTCAAAAAAGTTCAATTTTTGATTTTTCCAAAAAAAATTCAATATTCAATTTTTTATTTTTGCACAGATATTGAAATTTTAAATTTTTTGCAAAAAATTTAATTTCCAAAATTTTTCAAATTAGTGCAAACAGAACTTTACTTTTTAGTTTTTGCACAAAAATCAGATTGTCAATTTTTTGTACAAAAACTTAATTACGTTGGATCATTTGTATCTCGTTCCCGCATAAAATTCGAATTTTTAATTTTTTGCGTTGAAACCTGCAGTTTTTTGATTTTTGCCCAAAAATTTGAATTCAATTTGATATTTTACAAAAAAAAATTTAATTTCGATTTTTTTTCAGAAAAATTCAAATTCAAAGGTTTTATATAAAATTTAATCATTTAAGGAATAATTTTTCCACAAAAAATAAAATATCAACTTTTTGAATTTTTCTGCACAAATATCAAATACTTTACATAATAATAGTATTATTACAATATGTAAAGTATTTGCAAATATCTAGTTATTGGCATAAAAATTTGATTTCCAATTTTCGATTTTTTTTCACCAACTTTTGATTCCTGATTTATTGCACAACAAGTTAAGTTTCTGATATTTTGCAAAACAATTCAATAATTCGTATGTTTTTGCACAAAAATTTAATTCTGAATTTTCGCAAAAAAATTCAATCATTTATTATTTTCAAATTTTTGCACAGTACAGGTTTGGTGAGCATTTTAATTTTCAATTTTTTGCCCAAAACTTTAATTCCTAATTTTGCATAAAAATTCCACTGATTTTTTCAATGTATAATTTTTCCAGACTAGCTCGAACTGTTCATTGAATATACACAATGATTTGAAATTGAACAGCACTACTCAAAATTATAAAACGGTAAGAAAACCATTTTAATTTCTCTTCGAATTTTTAAAAATCAAATATCAACTCTTCGTTTTACACTGAATTAAAATTGATACATTTTTACTCCAATATTTAATTTTCAAAAATTTTGCCACAGACTAGGTATGCATCGAGCTCACAAAATTTTGTAATACTAGGGCTCTATTGTGGCTCTATGTAGTACTTCGGGGGGAGGGGGGGAGGGGGTAAAATGACATAAATTGATAACTCATGTCATAGATAATTACATAACTCAAAATCGTTAATAAAAAACTTCATTCTAGATAAAAGATAAATATCCATATCATCGTCGACCTTCGAGAGTCGAGACTTCGAAGTTCGAAGTTTTCGAATTTTCGACAAAAAAAAATTACCAGTGGGAATTAAATTTCCCTCACACAGCAAGCCTGTATCTTGAATGAATGGCTGATTTTGTGTACGCCGGTCTTCACGTGAACTTGAAAAATTGATTAGTTTCGAAGTACAGCTAACCTTTCGGTGTCCTTGCGTAGCTCGTATTTTTTCATAATTTATTTAAAATTTCCCCTTTAAAGAAATTCTCCGAAATGGCCAAATATTCGATAGTAATGGTGCGACATGGCGAAAGCGAATGGAACTTGAAGAATTTATTCTGCGGATGGTACGATGCCGATTTGAGCCCAAAAGGTAATATGTTTACATCTCGGTTATCAATCTAATCTCTCAATAGAAAGCTAACTTCGTTACTTTAAATTTAGGCAAGGACGAAGCTAAAGCCGCTGGAAAAGCTCTAAAAGACGCCGGATACCAATTCGACGTAGCTCACACCTCGGTGCTGACCAGAGCTCAAAAAACCTTGTGCTCGATTTTGGAGGAAATCGGCCAGAAAGATTTACCATTGCAGACGACTTGGCGTTTGAACGAACGCCACTATGGTGGACTGACCGGAATGAATAAGGCCGAAACTGCGGCTAAATATGGCGAACAACAGGTACCCCAAACATTTGATCAGTAAAAAATGACAATACGACCTCTCTTATCAGTGTAATTATCGGTCTCGTTCGTTGTGGTGCATTTCATAGGTACAAATTTGGAGACGTAGTTTCGACGTTCCACCGCCACCGATGGAACCAGACCACCAGTATTATAACGAAATCGTCAACGATCCACGTTACAAAGATGGGCCATCACCGGCCGAGTTCCCCAAGTATGAATCTTTGAAACTCACCATCGAACGTACCCTACCGTATTGGAATGATGTCATCGTACCTCAAATCAAACAAGGCAAAAAGATATTGATCGCTGCCCATGGTAACAGTTTACGTGGAATTGTGAAATATTTAGATAGTAAGTACTAGTACTATCGTCGGATCATTCATTGTGCTCTTTTTCCCAACACACAGTAGTCTCTTATGTTCGATTTGTTCGTCTTTAGATATGTCAGAAGAAGCTATCATGAAACTAAATCTTCCCACTGGTATTCCATTCGTCTACGAACTGGACGAGAACTTGAAACCGGTCGTATCGTTGAAATTCTTAGGAGACGAGGAGACCGTCAAGAACGCCATGGATGCTGTGGCTGCCCAAGGAAAAGCCAAATAAGCCCAACATATCGTACGAGTTTTAAGGCTTTCCAAAGTAATCATTTATTCCCAAATGTATATAAAAGCCAGAGTCGAAATTGTAAATAAAGTTCAAAGTATTCGCTAAGTAATCTGTTGTTTAAATTTAAAATTTTATGTAATTCCAGTCATTGTTCTCGTTATGTATTCAAAAAAAATACAGATTTATTTCACCGTCGAAACGTTCCATGGTTCATTTCTTCGCAGTTCACGTGTTCGAGTGTTATTGACGCAGAAACCGTTTCACTTTGTAATAATTTAATAACCTTGGGATGATTGAACCGGTTAACGTTTGATTACACCGGTAACCTCTTACGTAAAAAAATGTACGAAATATTTGATAAAGTGGTATCCAAATTGGTTTTTTAAATTATCTCATTCAATATGAAGATAAACGTATCACTAGGGTTATTTTATACAATGCAAGGAGTCACCAAACTACTTTAGGAACAAATTTCCTGTTTTATGAGGTTCCTCTTTTGACTCTATGTGTATTCAAGGCAGGGAAGAAAACCAATTGAAACCAAAACCGGGTAAAACCACCACCACCAGATATTTCAATTGGTTTTCAAAACCATTTGGAACCATTACAATGAACTTCAAAAATTCATTCAAGAACCACCACCAAAAAGAAACAATTCCTTTTGAAAAGGCAGGGAAAAGAACCGTTTGGAACCACAACGAAAAATCATTTGCTGAAATAACCACAACACAACCACAACCACAAGAAAGTGGTTTGAAAATAAAAAACCACCATCACCACCACCATTTTCAATTTCCTTTACAATGAAAACCACAACCACCACCAATTAATGGAATTGGTTCTAAAAAGAGAAATAGTGGATTTGAAAGGGAAGGAGGGGTCCAATCAAAATTTTTGTTATGACCAAATTTATTCCTAGAACTTCAAGGAACCACTTTGATTTGAAATTTTTTTTAATTGGGCCCCTTACCTACCCCCTGTGGCCTGTTTTCTTCATTTTTCTGATTTTTCAGCGCTCTGGAAAGTGGAAACATTATTATTTTTTGTTTTTTATTTGAATGTATATTATTTAATTTAAATTTATTGCAATATTGTGTTTGTAACTTGTAGGCAAAATTCATTTTTTTTTTTTTTTTTTTTTATTTTTTTTTACTTTTTGAATTTTAATTTTTTATTCAAATTTCAAAGATCTGATCTTTTTTTAGTTCTTTTGTGGTATAATAGGAAGCACGAAAATGGTTCCATCTGGTTCTGATGGTTAATGCCATAGATAAATGGTTTAAATGTTGGGAAATATTTTTCATACTACGAAATGGAAGCAATTCGATGAAAACCAATTGAAAAACCAAAACGGAACCACCACCACAACCATTTGAAATGGTTTTTAATTTGAGAACCACCATCACAACCAATTAATCAAGCAAAACCAAAAACCCAGAACCAGAACCAATCAAAAAAAAAAAAATTAAATGGAACCACTTTAGCACCAAAACATTTTGAAAATTTTTCAAAACCAAAAACCAATTGGAACCACCAGTAATTTCAAAATTTTCTCAAAACCACCATCACCATAACCAATTGGGTCTCAATTGGTTTTCTTCCCTGATTCAACGGTTCCTCTGGGTTCTATTTTCAATCTGACCAAACTTCAAAATTGTATAGGGCAGGGGTTTCTAAAAGATCCATTCCAAAACCCACTCGTGTTCAATATTTAGGAGGTAGATAATTTCCACACTTGGGCCAATCGTCAGGTAATTCAGGAAATTGCTCGGGCTGCCCCACTTGTAAAACGATTTGCATGCCGTTATCATTATGCATGGTAAAATGGCAATGAAGGAGCCAAAAACCTATACAAAAATCGTACCATCAATCAGACGATCACTCGATTTTTTCCTGATGCTTCGAATATAAGTACGAGTACAATATTCTGTTACCACGTACCTGGGTTATCAGCGATGAATCTAACGACAGCAAATCCTTGAGCTGGGATCGGTACCGAATGCCTAAGCAAAGGATATTTATTCGTCGTATCGACTGTAAAACGATCAGGATCTAAGGTGATCAACTCTGCCAAGCTTCCGAGTTTCATAATGTTCCAGTGATGGCCATGAATATGAAATGGATGATCTCTGATTAATGCTGATTTAGACCATTCTGGAAATGAAATTCAAAATTATCAATTTACAGAATAATTATTAATCAGTTGGGAGACTATTGAGGCACATACTATCGATGAAAATCATCTCGACGACGTTATTGTAAGGTATTTTGATTAAATTTAAACATTCGCAGTGCTTGGGACATTGGTCAGGGCATGTCATCTGGCTTATTAATGGATTACTGGGATCACACAGCAGTGCAAAAGGAGTAAACATGTTTGATTTGTTGTTCATCGTGTCTTCGTACATTCCACCGAGTAAATCCACTACTCCAGGTCCAGAAGAAGGAACTAGAAAAAAAAATTAAAAAATTGAAAAATTAAAAAAGTTGAATAACATGGTAAAAATAAAAAATATAAAAGCATTAAAAATTAATTTAAAAAGAAAAAAAAAAAAAAAAAAACCGAGAAGCCACATACTGAATAGAAAAATTTGGAAATTTTAAACTACAGAAAAATTTAGGAAGGCCAAAAATTGAAATGAAACAAAAGCTCGTTTGAAATTTAAAAATT
Source organism: Balanococcus diminutus (assembly GCA_959613365.1). Classification (NCBI taxonomy): domain Eukaryota; kingdom Metazoa; phylum Arthropoda; class Insecta; order Hemiptera; family Pseudococcidae; genus Balanococcus; species Balanococcus diminutus. The sequence continues at coordinate 44,507,194 of OY390718.1, read as the reverse complement.
ATTTTAGAACTAAAAATCTGAAAAACAGAATAAGACATAAAAAAATAAATTGTTCATAAAAATTTGAAAAACTTGAAAAAATTTGAAATATTAGATGATCAAAAAATTTATAAGAACTAATCTTTCTAATAGGTAATTGAAGAAAAAATTGTGAATTCATTCATATGAAATTAGAAAATTGCAAGAAATTGAAAAATATGGAAAAATTGAAAATTTTAGATACTTAATTGAAAAATGTAGGACTAAAAATTTTGGAAATATTAAAAAACAAAACTTGAACGTCATTAATAAAAAAAAAAAAAAAATAGAAAATTACAAAATCAACAGAAATAAGAAAACTTTAAAAAATTGAAATTTTCACATGATTAAAAAATTCAAAAAATAATGTGAAAATTCAAAAAGAAAATTATAAAATTGAAAATTTTGGAATATGAAAAATTATTAAAAACTGAAAAGTTATTCATAAAAAATTATGATTGTTTATAAAACATTGAAAAAAAATAAAAGTGATTTTAAAAAAAGATTTTTGGAAATATCAAAAAAGAAAAAAAATTGGGAAGCCATTCATAAGAAATTTAAAAAATGAAAAAATTACAAAAAGTTGGAAAATTTGGAAAAATTGCCAATTTTGAACGAAAAAATTAGAAACTCTGAAAATTAAAAATCAAGTAAAAGTCATGTAACGTAAAATTGAAAATTTTGGTAACGTGAAAAATTTAAAAACCTGAGATGTGATTTTTTAAAAAAATGTAGGTAAAATTAACCATTCATGAAAAATTTTAAAATTCACTTTTTTGAAATATCATAATGCAGTGGAAATTTTGAAAGTAGGTACATAATTATCATTATTTTTTTAAAACTGAGAAGTCATTATTATATTTAGGAAATTGAAAAATTAACATTAACTATTTATAAAAATTGGAAAATTTGGAAAAACTGAAACTAAAAAAAAAAAAAAAAAAAAAAAAATTAAAAAGCCATAGTCATGTGAAATTGGAATTTTTTATAATCTTGAAAAATTGAAAAATTATTTTTATTAAAAAATAAAAAATTAGGAAACCGTTTTTTAAAAAATTAAAAAATTTAAGAATAAAAAAATTCGGAACTGAAAATTTAATAGATAGAAACTGAAATTTAATCAATAATCATGTACACAAAATTAAAAATTCCAAACATGTAGAAAATTTGAAAAACTGAGTAGTCATTCAATGATGAAACTGAAATCATGAAAATTTTTAAATAGGTAATTAAAAATTGTATACCTATGGTAAAAAAAAATGAAGTTAAAAAAGAAATTAAAATCATTTCTACAATGAAAATTCTGAAAATATTGAAATTTTAAAAAACTGAACATGTTTAGTTTTTCAGTTTTTAATCATTTTTCATATTCCAAAATTTTCAATTTTATAATTTTCACATGTGAAAATTTCAATTTTTTAAATTTTTCTTATTTCTGTTAATTTTGTAATTTTCTATTTTTTTTTTAAATCAAGTTTTGGGCAAAAAATTAAATATTAAAATGCTCACCAAACCTCTACTGTGCAAAAAAATTGAAAATAAGAAATGATTGAATTTTTTTGCAAAAAGTCAGAATTAAATTTTTGTGCAAAAACAGACGAATTATTGAATTGTTTTGCAAAATATCAGAAACTGAATATTTTGTTGTGCAATAAATCGGGAATCAAAAGTAGTTGGTGAAAAAAAGCGAAAATTGAAAATCAAATTTTTATGCCAATAACTACCGTTCTATAGAATGATATTTGTGCAAAAAAAATCAAAAAGTTGATATTTTATTTTTTGTGGAAAAATTATTAAATGATTGAATTTTGTATACAACCTTTGAATTTGAATTTTTCTGAAAAAAAAATCGAAATTAAAATTTTGTGTAAAAAATCAATTTTATTGAATTCTAATTTTTGGGCAAAAATCAAAAAACTGCAGGTTTCAACTCAAAAAATTAAAAATTCGAATTTTATGCGGAAATGAGATACAAATGATAAAATGTAATTAAATTTTTGTACAAAAAATTGACAATCAGATTTTCGTGCAAAAACAAAAAAGCTAAAGTTCTGTTTGCGCTAATTTAAAAATTTTTGGAAATTGAATTTTTTGCAAAAAATTTAAAATTTAAATATCTGTGCAAAAATCAAAAATTGAATTTTGGTGCAAAAATAAAAATTAAATATTGATTGTTTTTAGAAAAATCAAAAATTGAATTAAATTGAATTTTTGTAAAAAAAAATCAAAAATTAAATTTTTGTAAAAACAAAAATCACTTATACTTGTTTAAAAAAATGAAAATTGAATTTTTTGCGAAAAATCAAAAATTAAATTTTTGTGCTGTTGCATGAGAAAAGAATTGATGCATGTTTGTGCAAAAAATTCAAAAGTTAATTTTTGTGGAAAAGTTGTTCATTATTTTATGCGAAAAATTTTAATGCTAGTAAAAATCTAAAATTAAAATGTCAAAAATAAATTGAAATATTTTTGTGTAATATTCGAAATCAGATTTCCTTGCAAACATTTTAAATTGAGGATGTCCAAATGAAAAGAGCGTAAGTCGACTTACGCCCTTTTTCAGTAAATTGCAAAAATGAATTCTACGTTCAATATACTATCTAGCAAAACTTGTCTCACATCGTTATTTATCGTTAAACGCTCACAACACATTTTAAAAGTTACTAGCTCCTAGTTTGAGCTGAATTTTTTCAAGCCCAAAACTGTATAACGCCTAATACATGAAATTAGGGAGGAATGAGGGGTCCAATCGAAATTTTTATAATAACCAAACTTACTTTTAGGATCTTAATCTACAGCTTTTGTTTGAAATTTTTTTTTAATTCAACTCCGCCCTCCCCCCCTTTTTCAATATCGAGTGCCTTCATACTAATATGCAAAATTCGAGGGGAGGGAAGGGTCTAATCGAAATTTTTATAATAACCAAACTTATTTTTAGGATCCTAATCTACAACTTTTGTTTGAATTTTTTTTAAATTAAACCCTTCCCTCCCCCCATTTTTCAATAGTGGAGTGTCTTCGTACTAATATGCGAAATTAGAGGAGAGGGGAGGGTCCAATTGAAATTCCTATGATGAACAATATTATTTCTAAGATTCCAATCTACAACTTTTATTTGAAAATGTTTTCAATTGAAACCCTCCCTCCTCCCCAATTTTTTATATTAATACATGGATACTCATTATTGATAATTGGGGGACGATTATCATTCACATCAACTTCGCGATTTTCATCTTGAAAAAATTTTTACGATAAAAAATTTCTTTTTCAGCATTTACACATTTTACGTTACTAGGGAGATAAAGTGCTACTTTATCTCCCTCTCGCTGATCTTTCGGTAGTATAAAGAAGCATTTTTCTCCCTCGTAACGTAAAATAATTTATCCAACTAGGAAAATAAAGTGATTTTCTACGATTTTGGTTTATTTCCCTCGCTTCGCTCGGGCAATAAACCCTCAAAATCGCTTTATCTCCCTAGTTGAATAAACTAATATTATTCTACGATTTTTACTCCAAAAAAAAAAGAAGTTCGTCCACGAAAAAGGGCGTAACTTTAAGCTATGGTTTTCCAGCGATAACTAGAGTACAAACGCTTGAAAAATTTCATCAATCGCGTATATCTGGTCTAGAATGATCATTAATCAGTGATATCCTTGAGAAAAACACTCTCCAAAAAAGAATTAAACACCGCCCTCCCCAGGCTCCTAAGCAATCGTCTCTTTAAAAAATAATTTCTCTTTCCAATTTGTAAAATAATAAAATACACTGATATATTGATGGAAATCCGCCTTTTTCAATTTCTCATCTTTTCTTAAATCTTTCAAAAAAATAAGAATAATTTTAAACTTGCAAAATTCCGAAAAAGTGTATAGTTTAGGCGTAAAACGCGTTGTCAACATCGCAAACACAACCGCGAGTCATCACAGAATTATACGTCGCGCTAGAAGCCTGGGTAGGGCGGGGCGGGTTGGCGGCACTAGCGCGCCGCCTGATTCAAAAATAAAAGACGCACACATCACTTCAGTTTTTGAAAAATTACTTTGCCTCTGCGTTGAAAATTTTGATTTACGTATTAGACGTTGCGTATATTGTATAGTTCGTAGAAATCACAGTAAATCGTAAAAATATTTTTTATGGAACATCATTATTTCAAAAAATTTTGAACTAAAGAAGTAGTGATTTCATTAATGATGGGCGCTTTATAAAAAATATTAAACATCGAAACTTTCAAATACGGTTTTCTCGAAACTCCATTTCTGGACTTACGCCCTTTTCATTTGGACATCCTCAATTTTAAATGTCTACTCAAAGATATCAAAAAATTATTGATTGGATTATCCTAATTTTTATGCAAAATATTGTCAATCATATTTTAATGCAAAAATTCAAATTTTGAATGTCTGCTCAGAGAAATCAAACATCGATTTTTTTGCAAAAAATCAGATAAGTAGATAGAGGTACTGAATTTTTGTGCAAAAATCAAAAATCGAGTTTTCGAATGAAAGATCTTGAATAAGGTACCGACGGGTAATATGAACAATTGACCATATTACCTACCCTATGTTATTTTTAAGGCCCGGATTTTTATGCACTTAAAATATCAAAATAAGCGCTTATGTCAAGCGGTTAAAATATGAAAAATAAGCATAAATATGCTCTATAAAACCAAAAAAAGCAAAAATATGTGCTTTAAAAATATACAATGATGGGTATCAAAATGCCGATATTTTAAAATCGCTTTCGAAAAACCTATCAAATCGTACATATGTAGAAACTGAAAGAAATTTAGAGCAGAAAAATATAAAAAACATTTATTTTTAAAATAAATAATGCGAAATTCAATAAATTTGAACGCGTTGAGATTTCTCAATCGAAATCGATTATATTGAATTAAAATTAAATTATAGTTTGAAGAACGCCTCCACAACTGAAAGTTCCTTCAAATTGCAACTTGAAAAGTAAAAAAAAAATTATATTTTTTAATTTTTTTTTTTGGCCAGGTTTTTCAGTTTTTTCAAAAAAAAGTGCTGAAAACTAAAAAAAAAAAACGCAAAATATGCGGGTTTTTAACGTTTTTTGGCAAAAATAAGCGTTTTAAAGCATTTATACTTATAAGCAAAAATAAGCGCTTAAAAATTTCACCATTCGTCTCAGAATTGCATGAAACGTAAAGAAAATTGTGATATGCTCTATTTAGTGCAGCAGGAAAAATTAAGCAATATCATAAAAATCCGGGCCCTAATAATAACCAAACTTACTTTTAGGATCTTAATCTACAGCTTTTGTTTGAAATTTTTTTTAATTCAACTCCTCCCTCCCCCCCCCCCTTTTTCAATATCGAGTGCCTTCATACTAATATGCAAAATTCGAGGGGAGGGAAGGGTCTAATCGAAATTTTTATAATAACTAAACTTATTTTTAGGATCCTAATCTACAACTTTTGTTTGAAATTTTTTTAAATTAAACCCTTCCCTCCCACCATTTTTCAATAGTGGAGTGTCTTCGTACTAATATGCGAAATTAGAGGAGAGGGGAGGGTCCAATTGAAATTCCTATGATGAACAATATTATTTCTAAGATTCCAATCTACAACTTTTATTTGAAAAATTTTTCAATTGAAACCCTCCCTCCTCCCCAATTTTTTATATTAATACATGGATACTCATTATTGATAATTGGGGGACGATTATCACTCACATCAACTTCGCGATTTTCATCTTGAAAAAATTTTTACGATAAAAAATTTCTTTTCCAGCATTTACACATTTTATTCTACGATTATTACTCAAAAAAAAAAAGAAGTTCGTCCACGAAAAAGGGCGTAACTTTAAGCTATGGTTTTCCAGCGATAACTAGAGTACAAACGCTTGAAAAATTTCATCAATCGCGTATATCTGGTCTAGAATGATCATTAATCAGTGATATCCTTGAGAAAAACACTCTCCAAAAAAGAATTAAACACCGCCCTCCCCAGGCTCCTAAGCAATCGTCTCTTTAAAAAATAATTTCTCTTTCCAATTTGTAAAATAATAAAATACACTGATATATTGATGGAAATCCGCCTTTTTCAATTTCTCATCTTTTCTTAAATCTTTCAAAAAAATAAGAATAATTTTAAACTTGCAAAATTCCGAAAAAGTGTATAGTTTAGGCGTAAAACGCGTTGTCAACATCGCAAACACAACCGCGAGTCATCACAGAATTATACGTCGCGCTAGAAGCCTGGGTAGGGCGGGGCGGGTTGGCGGCACTAGCGCGCCGCCTGATTCAAAAATAAAAGACGCACACATCACTTCAGTTTTTGAAAAATTACTTTGCCTCTGCGTTGAAAATTTTGATTTACGTATTAGACGTTGCGTATATTGTATAGTTCGTAGAAATCACAGTAAATCGTAAAAATATTTTTTATGGAACATCATTATTTCAAAAAATTTTGAACTAAAGAAGTAGTGATTTCATTAATGATGGGCGCTTTATAAAAAATATTAAACATCGAAACTTTCAAATACGGTTTTCTCGAAACTCCATTTCTGGACTTACGCCCTTTTCATTTGGACATCCTCAATTTTAAATGTCTACTCAAAGATATCAAAAAATTATTGATTGGATTATCCTAATTTTTATGCAAAATATTGTCAATCATATTTTAATGCAAAAATTCAAATTTTGAATGTCTGCTCAGAGAAATCAAACATCGATTTTTTTGCAAAAAATCAGATAAGTAGATAGAGGTACTGAATTTTTGTGCAAAAATCAAAAATCGAGTTTTCGAATGAAAGATCTTGAATAAGGTACCGACGGGTAATATGAACAATTGACCATATTACCTACCCTATGTTATTTTTAAGGCCCGGATTTTTATGCACTTAAAATATCAAAATAAGCGCTTATGTCAAGCGGTTAAAATATGAAAAATAAGCATAAATATGCTCTATAAAACCAAAAAAAGCAAAAATATGTGCTTTAAAAATATACAATGATGGGTATCAAAATGCCGATATTTTAAAATCGCTTTCGAAAAACCTATCAAATCGTACATATGTAGAAACTGAAAGAAATTTAGAGCAGAAAAATATAAAAAACATTTATTTTTAAAATAAATAATGCGAAATTCAATAAATTTGAACGCGTTGAGATTTCTCAATCGAAATCGATTATATTGAATTAAAATTAAATTATAGTTTGAAGAACGCCTCCACAACTGAAAGTTCCTTCAAATTGCAACTTGAAAAGTAAAAAAAAAATTATATTTTTTAATTTTTTTTTTTGGCCAGGTTTTTCAGTTTTTTCAAAAAAAAGTGCTGAAAACTAAAAAAAAAAAACGCAAAATATGCGGGTTTTTAACGTTTTTTGGCAAAAATAAGCGTTTTAAAGCATTTATACTTATAAGCAAAAATAAGCGCTTAAAAATTTCACCATTCGTCTCAGAATTGCATGAAACGTAAAGAAAATTGTGATATGCTCTATTTAGTGCAGCAGGAAAAATTAAGCAATATCATAAAAATCCGGGCCCTAATAATAACCAAACTTACTTTTAGGATCTTAATCTACAGCTTTTGTTTGAAATTTTTTTTAATTCAACTCCTCCCTCCCCCCCCCCCCTTTTTCAATATCGAGTGCCTTCATACTAATATGCAAAATTCGAGGGGAGGGAAGGGTCTAATCGAAATTTTTATAATAACTAAACTTATTTTTAGGATCCTAATCTACAACTTTTGTTTGAAATTTTTTTAAATTAAACCCTTCCCTCCCACCATTTTTCAATAGTGGAGTGTCTTCGTACTAATATGCGAAATTAGAGGAGAGGGGAGGGTCCAATTGAAATTCCTATGATGAACAATATTATTTCTAAGATTCCAATCTACAACTTTTATTTGAAAAATTTTTCAATTGAAACCCTCCCTCCTCCCCAATTTTTTATATTAATACATGGATACTCATTATTGATAATTGGGGGACGATTATCACTCACATCAACTTCGCGATTTTCATCTTGAAAAAATTTTTACGATAAAAAATTTCTTTTCCAGCATTTACACATTTTATTCTACGATTATTACTCAAAAAAAAAAAGAAGTTCGTCCACGAAAAAGGGCGTAACTTTAAGCTATGGTTTTCCAGCGATAACTAGAGTACAAACGCTTGAATAATTTCATCAATCGCGTATTTCTGGTCTAGAATGATCATTAATCAGTGATATCCTTGAGAAAAACACTCTCCAAAAAAGAATTAAACGCCGCCCTCCACAGGCTCCTAAGCAAACACCTCTTTAAAAAATTATTTCGCTTTCAAAATTGTAAAATAATAAAATACACTGATATATTGATGAAAATCCGCCTTTTTCAATTTCTCATCTTTTCTGAAATCTTTCAAAAAAATAAGAATAATTTTATTCTTGCAAAAAAAAACGCGTTGTCAACATCGCAAACACAACCGCAAGTCATCACAGAATTATACGTCGCGCTAGAAGCCTGGGTAGGGCGGGGCGGGTTGGCGGCACTAGCGCGCCGCCTGATTCACAAATAAAAGACGCACACATCACTTCAGTTTTTGAAAAATTACTTTGCCTCTGCGTTGAAAATTTTTATTTACGTATTAGACGTTGCGTAAATTGTATATTTCGTAGAAATCACAGTAAATCGTGACATCATTATTTCAAAAAATTTTGAACTAAAGAAGTAGTGATTTCATTATTGATGGGCGCTTTATAAAAAATATTAAACATCGAAACTTTCAAATACGTTTTTCTCGAAACGCCATTTCTGGACTTACGCCCTTTTCATTTGGACGTCCTCAATTTTAAATGTGTACTCAAAGATATCAAAAAATTATTGATTGGATTATCCTAATTTTTGTGCAAAATATTGTCAATAATATTTTAATGCAAAAATTTAAATTTTGAATGTCTGCTCAGAGAAATCAAACATCGATTTTTTTGCAGAAAATCAGATAAGTAGGTAGAGGTACTGAATTTTTGTGCAAAAATCAAAAATCGAGTTTTTGAATGAAAGATCTTGAATAAGGTACCGGCGGGTAATATGGACAATTGACCATATTACCTACCCTATGTTATTTTGTTCTGGTTTCATTTTTTTTGAAATCCGATTTCACTGGGTAATAAGGTTTACTTCCCTTTAAAATATCACAATAATTATGTGAAGTGTCTTATCCAAAAAGTGTCAATTCTGTGACAATTTTTAAAAAAATGGCGATAATATAGAATGTAGCTGTAGGAATTGTGTTTTCATTGTAGTTATATTTAACTAAATGAATTCGGGGAAATTTTATATCAAAAAGATAGGAAATTTAATGAGCTTTCCAAATATATGCATGAATGTTTTTTTTGAGATCGGAGTCTTGTAGTAAAAAAAATCAACAAAAATGGCATGGTAGGGTAATATGGACACTTCATAAAAAAGAATGGTAGGGTAATATGGACACGTAATTTTTTGTTTTGAAAAAATTAATTTTCGACAAAATTTATTCAGGGGGGCGTACTGTATCCACATATAAAATTTCAGTCTAATCGGATAAAAAAAAGTCCACTCTCTTGTCTCAATATTTATGCATAAGTGCCTACATTGTACTATTATGCAAAATAAGAGAAGAGGTAGTTGTCCAATCGAAATTTTTGTAATGACAAAAAATGTTTTTTATGTTTCTATCTACAACTTTTGTTTGAAACTTTTTTCAATTGCACTCTTCTCTCTTCTCTTATTTTGAATTTACTACAGTAATATGCAAAATTAGAAGTAAAGACGGGATTAAATTGAAAAAATTTCAAACGAAAATTATACAATAATATACTAGGAATAATTTTGGTTATTATAAAAAATTTGATTGGACCCTTCCTTCCTATCCAATTTTGAATATTAATTAAGAGTATCTAGCGTAGTTATTGGACTTGGAAAAAATTCAAACACGACAAACATGCGCGCGCAACGAACGCTTGTGATTGGTGCATCTTTAGTGACAGCGATCCGCTCGTAAAAAAAGTGTCAGACTGACAGCTAAAGCTGACGTGGACGTCCAATCAATCATTCATTCATTAAGAATCATTATACTCAGTAATTCAATTTTTTTCGTCTCCGTGAAAACTTACGCAATGTCGAAAGATAATTTCATTTCTAGTTTGTTTCTATTTTCTTGGATTTATTTAGCGTTAGGTAATGCATTAGCTGACGTAAGTACCTACACTCTAATAATCACATGAGTTATTCCAAAAGTGACCAAGTGACATTTTTCATCTGACATATGAAAACACAGTTGAACTATGTTTTCATAGAGAATGAGAAAATGTAACTTGGTCGTTTTTAGATAACTCAGTCTTACGGTAATGGTAATATAATTAATTAATTATTTATTATTTGACCAAACTTCAAAGAAGTCATTTTGAATGAAGAAATTTTACACAAAAATTAAAATAAGGTACCGGCGGGTAATATGGACACTTTTTTTCAACACGCTCCTACACACTGAAATTTGATTCTTTTGGAAAACTGAAAAGTTGCATGTTATAGAGAATTTTATCCTCTTTCAGAATATCTGCTTGAAAGTCTCAAAATTCGGACCCTTCATGTCCTAAAAGCCCATTGAAAAAAATCATAAAATGACCATATTACCCTCCCATGCCATTTTTGTTGATTTTTTTTTTGAAGTCGAATTACTACAAGACTCCGATCTCAAAAACAACATTCATGCATATATTTGGAAAGCTCATTAAATTTCCTATCTTTTTGATATAAAATTTCCCCGAATTCATTTAGTTAAATATAACTTAGTTATTATACAATGAAAACACACAATTCCTACAGCTACATTCTATATTATCGCCATTTTTTAAAAAATTGTCAGAGAATTGACACTTTTTGGATAAGACACTTCACATAATTATTGTGATATTTTAAAGGGAAGTAAACCTTATTACCCAGTGAAATCGGATTTCAAAAGAAATGAAACCAGAACAAAATAACATAGGGTAGGTAATATGGTCAATTGTCCATATTACCCGTCGGTACCTTATTCAAGATTTTTCATTCAAAAACTCGATTTTTGATTTTTGCACAAAAATTCAGTACCTCTACCTACTTATCTGATTTTCTGCAAAAAAATCGATGTTTGATTTCTCTGAGCAGACATTCAAAATTTAAATTTTTGCATTAAAATATGATTGACAATATTTTGCATAAAAATTAGGATAATCCAATCAATAATTTTTTGATATCTTTGAGTAGACATTTAAAATTGAGGACGTCCAAATGAAAAGGGCGTAAGTCCAGAAATGGCGTTTCGAGAAAAACGTATTTGAAAGTTTCGATGTTTAATATTTTTTATAAAGCGCCCATCAATAATGAAATCACTACTTCTTTAGTTCAAAATTTTTTGAAATAATGATGTCACGATTTACTGTGATTTCTACGAACTATACAATATACGCAACGTCTAATACGTAAATAAAAATTTTCAACGCAGAGGCAAAGTAATTTTTCAAAAACTGAAGTGATGTGTGCGCCTTTTATTTGTGAATCAGGCGGCGCGCTAGTGCCGCCAACCCGCCCCGCCCTACCCAGGCTTCTAGCGCGACGTATAATTCTGTGATGACTCGCGGTTGTGTTTGCGATGTTGACAACGCGTTTTACGCCTAAACTATACACTTTTTCGAAATTTTGCAAGTTTAAAATTATTCTTATTTTTTTGAAAGATTTAAGAAAAGATGAGAAATTGAAAAAGGCGGATTTCCATCAATATATCAGTGTATTTTATTATTTTACAAATTGGAAAGAGGAATTATTTTTTAAAGAGACGTTTGCTTAGGAGCCTGGGGAGGGCGGTGTTTAATTCTTTTTTGGAGAGTGTTTTTCTCGAGGATATCACTGATTAATGATCATTCCAGACCAGAAATACGCGATTGATGAAATTTGTCAAGTGTTTGTACTCTAGTTATCGCTGGAAAACCATAGCTTAAAGTTACGCCCTTTTTCGTGGACGAACTTCTTTTTTTTTTGGAGTAAAAATCGTAGAATAAAATGTGTAAATGCTGAAAAAGAAATTTTTTATCGTAAAAATTTTTTCAAGATGAAAATCGCGAAATTGATGCGAGTGATAATCGTCCCCCAATTATCAATAATGGGTATCCATGTATTAATATAAAAAATTGGGGAGGAGGGAGGGTTTCAATTGAAAACATTTTCAAATAAAAGTTGTAGATTGGAATCTTAGAAATAATATTGTTCATTATAGGAATTTCAATTGGACCCTCCCCTCTCCTCTAATTTCGCATATTAGTACGAAGACACTCCACTATTGAAAAATGGGGGGAGGGAAGGGTTTAATTTAAAAAAAATTCAAACAAAAGTTGTAGATTAGGATCCTAAAAATAAGTTTGGTTATTATAAAAATTTCGATTAGACCCTTCCCTCCCCTCGAATTTTGCATATTAGTATGAAGGCACTCGCGATATTGAAAAAGGGGGGAGGGAGGAGTTGAATTAAAAAAAAATTTCAAACAAAAGCTGTAGATTAAGATCCTAAAAGTAAGTTTGGTTATTATAAAAATTTCGATTGGACCCCTCATTCCTCCCTAATTTCATGTATTAGGCGTTTATATAGTTCTGGACTTGAAAAAATTCAGCTCAAACTAGGTGCTAGTAGCTTTTAAAATGTGTTGTGAGCGTTTAACGATAAATAGCGATGTGAGACAAGTTTTGCTAGATAGTATATTGAACGTAGAATTCATTTTTGCAATTTACTGAAAAAGGGCGTAAGTCGACTTACGCCCTTTTCATTTGGACATCCTCAATTTAAAATTTTTGCAAGGAAATCTGATTTCGAATATTACACAAAAATATTTCAATTTATTTTTGACATTTTAATTTTAGATTTTTACTAGCATTAAAATTTTTCGCATAAAATAATGAACAACTTTTCCACAAAAATTAGCTTTTTGAATTTTTTGCACAAGCATGCATCAATTTTATTCTTTTCTCATGCATCAGCACAAAAATTTGGTTTTTGATTTTTCGTAAAAAAATTCAATTTTTATTTTTTTAAACAAGTATAAGTGATTTTTTTTTTACAAAAATTTAATTTTTGATTTTTCCAAAAAAATTCAATATTTAATTTTTGTTTTTTGCACTAAAATTCAATTTTTATTTTTGCACCAAAATTCAATTTTTGATTTTTGCACAAATATTTAAATTTTAAAATTTTTTGCGAAAAATTCAATTTCCAAAAATTTCCAAATTTGCGCAAACAGAACTTTAGCTTTTTAGTTTTTGCACAAAAATCTGATTGTCAATTTTTTGTACAAAAATTTAATTACATTGTGTCATTTCTTTCTTGTTTTTGCATAAAATTCGAATTTTTAATTTTTTGCGTAGAAACCTGCAGTTTTTTGATTTTTGTCCAAAAATTTGAATTCAACTGATTTTTTACACAAAATTCAAATTCAAAGGTTTTATATAAAATTTAATCATTTAAGGAATAATTTTTCCACAAAAAATAAAAATATCAACTTTTTGATTTTTTTTTGCACAAATATCATTCTATAGTTATTGCACAACAAAATATTCAGTTTCTGATATTTTGCAAAACAATTCAATAATTCGTCTGTTTTTGCACAAAAATTTAATTCTGACTTTTTGCAAAGAAATTCAATAAATTCTTATTTTCAATTTTTTTGCACAGTACAGGTTTGGTGAGCATTTTAATTTTTAATTTTTTGCCCAAAACTTTAATTCCTAATTTTGCATAAAAATTCCCCTGATTTTTTTCAATTTATAATTTTTCCAGACTAGCACGAACTGTTCATTGAATATAGAAAATGATTTGAAATTGAACAGCACTTCTCAAACTTATAAAACGGTAAGAAAACCATTTTAATTTCTCTTCAACTTTTTAAAAATCAAATATCATCTTTTCGTTTTACACTGAATTAAAACTGATACATCTTTACTCCAATATTTAATTTTCAAAAAGTGTGCCATAGACTAGGTATGCATCGAGTTTTTTGTAAAAAGTACTTAAACGTCACGACAGGAGTGTCATTTTCACGAGTCACATGGACAGACACACCCATGACGCGTTTGAGTTCTTTTAACAAAAAAATTATGAGAACGTTTTTCATAGAAAATTTTATGCTGAATATTTTATGTTATTATCATTTTTTCGAAAAAGAGCGTATTTTTGGAAATAAACGTAAAAAAACGTCACGAGGGGGTGAACCCCTAGGACGCGACGCAAACGTCTTACGACATTGCGTCATAACTCAATATTGAAGAGGGCATCGATTACTACCTATTTTTTAAAAAAAATTTGGCTTCAATTTCTTGGAATAAAAATTTGTAAATTTCCTCCAGTATATTTTGTAGAAAATGGTCACTTTACGCGACGAAAATTTGACGATTGTGAGAGTTCTTCACTTCTTAACCGGAATCTAATTACAAATTAGGGTTCAGGGGGGTTCGAATTATACATAAAACATATTTCATACCACAATCGGCCACCATTGAGACGGCCTCAAAAATTAAAAAACGTGATTTTACCTCTATTTTCACGAAAAATGACCGTTTTCCGCGACACTAATCCTACGATTGTGTCACTTCTCCACTTCTGATCGGGAAACCAATGATGGATTCGTGTTCAGGAGGGTCGAATTATATGGAAACGATACCAAATTTACCCCTCCCCGTTATGTGGAAAAATAGGGGTGTTTCCCCTCCTAAAACCCCCTTCTGCTCAACCCTAAGAGAAATTTTTGATGGCTACCATTCTACAAAATTTCTTTTGGGTTCATACTAATTGAAAGAAAAACCGCATGTCAACTCGTGTTCAAAAAACCAAGTGTTCCTGTGCTAACCGCTTAGACTATTGAAAAATTGATTAGTTTTGATTCGAAGTACAGCTAACCTTTCGGTGTCCATGCGTAATTCGTATTTTTTCATAATTTATTTAAAATTTCCCCTTTAAAGAAATTCTCCGAAAAGGCCAAGTATTCGATAGTAATGGTGCGACATGGCGAAAGCGAATGGAACTTGGAGAATTTATTCTGCGGATGGTACGATGCCGATTTGAGCCCAAAAGGTAATACATGTTTACATCTCGGTTATCATCAATCTAATTTCTCGTAAGCTAATCTCGTTTCGACGCTTTAAATTTAGGCAAGGAAGAAGCTAAAGCCGCTGGCAAAGCTCTAAAAGACGCCGGATACCAATTTGACGTAGCCCACACCTCGGTGCTGACCAGAGCTCAAAAATCCTTGTGCTCGATTTTGGAGGAAATCGGCCAGAAAGATTTACCAGTGCAGACGACATGGCGTTTGAACGAACGTCACTATGGTGTACTGACTGGAATGAAGAAGACCGAAGCTGCGGCTGAATATGGCAAAGAACAGGTACCCCAAACATTTGATCAGTAAATGACAATACGACCTCTCTTATCAGTATAGTTATCGGTCTCGTTCTTGGTGCATTTCATAGGTACAAATTTGGAGACGTAGTTTCGACATTCCACCGCCACCGATGAAACCAGACCACCAGTATTATAAGGAAATCGTCAACGATCCACGTTACAAAGATGGCCCATCACCGGCCGAGTTCCCCAAGACTGAATCTTTGAAACTCACCATCGAACGTATCCTACCGTATTGGAATGATGTCATCGTACCTCAAATCAAACAAGGCAAAAAGATATTGATCGTTGCCCATGGGACCAGTTTACGTGGAATTGTGAAACATTTAGACAGTAAGTATACCAGGAGGTCGATTCTTGAAAATGTGTACTTTGTTAACGACGCATTTTCAAGAATCGATTCCCTGTACTATCGTTGAATTGTTCATTGTGCTCTTTTTCCCAACACACAGTTGTCTCATATGTTCGATTTGTTCGTCTTTAGATATGTCAGAAGAAGCAATCATGAAACTAAATCTTCCCAATGGTATTCCATTCGTCTACGAACTGGACGAGAACTTGAAACCGGCCGTATCGTTGAAATTCTTAGAAGACGAGGAGACCGTCAAGAAAGCCATGGATGCTGTGGCTGCCCTAGGAAAAGCCAACCCTTGCGAAAAAGTACAAATTGTAAATAGTCATCAACAAGTAATCCATAGTTATTAACAAGTTGTATTTTACAAAACAACTTATTTTTCAAGAATTTTTAAATTTACCTCATTCAATATGAACGTATCACTAGGGTTATTTTATACAATACAAGGGGTCACCAGTGTATTCAAGGGCTTTAAAGCTTTCCAAAGTAATAATTTATTCCCAAATGTATATAAAAGCCAGAGTCGAAATTGTAAATAAACTTCAAAGTATCCGCTACGTAATTTTATAAGTAATCTGTTGTTAAAATTTGAAATTTTATGTTACAATTCCAGTCATTGTTTTCGTTATGTATTCAAAAATACAGATTTATTTTACTGTCGAGAAATTAACGTTCCATAGTTCATTTTGCAGTTCACGTGTTCGAGTGTTATTGACGCTAAGACGGTTTCACTTTGTAGTAATTTAATAACCTTGGGCTGATGTAAGAGGTTACTCTAGGGTTATTTTATACAATACAAGGGGTCACCAAACTACTTTTAGGAACAAATTTCCTTTTTTCTGAGGTTCCTCCTTTGACCCTATGTGTATTCAAGGGTTCCTCTGGGATCAATTTTCAATCTGACCAAACTTCAAAATTGTATAGGGCAGGGGTTTCTAAAAAATCCATTTCAAAACCCACTCGTGTTCAATATTTAGGAGGTAGATAATTTCCACACTTGGGCCAATCGTCAGGTAATTCAGGAAATTGCTCGGGCTGCCCCACTTGTAAAACGATTTGCATGCCGTTATCATTATGCATGGTAAAATGGCAATGAAGGAGCCAAAAACCTATACAAAAATCGTACCATCAATCAGACGATCACTCGATTTTTTCCTGATGCTTCGAATATAAGTACTAGTACAATATTCTGTTACCACGTACCTGGGTTATCAGCGATGAATCTAACGACAGCAAATCCTTGAGCTGGGATCGGTACCGAATGCCTGAGCAAAGGATATTTATTCGTCGTATCGACTGTAAAACGATCAGGATCGAAGGTGATCAACTCTGCCAAGCTTCCGAGTTTCATAATGTTCCAGTGATGGCCATGAATATGAAATGGATGATCTCTGATTAATGCTGAATTAGACCATTCTGGAAATGAAATTCAAAATTATTAATTTACAGAATAATTATTAATCAGTTGGGAGGCTATTGAGGCACATACTATCGATGAAAATCATCTCGACGACGTTATTGTAAGGTATTTTGATTAAATTTAAACATTCGCAGTGCTTGGGACATTGGTCAGGGCATGTCATCTGGCTTATTAATGGATTACTGGGATCACTCAGCAGTGCAAAAGGAGTAAACATGTTTGATTTGTTGTTCATCGTGTCTTCGTACATTCCACCGAGTAAATCCACTACTCCAGGTCCGGAAGAAGGAACTAGAAAAAAAAAATCAGAAAAACTGAAAAATTAAAAAACTTGAATGACAAGATAAAAATTGAAAAAAAACGTGAGAAGCAACATTGAAAAATTTAGGAAAGCCAAAAATTGAAATAAAACAAGAGGTTCATGTATAATTTTAAAATTAAAATTTGAAAAACAGATAAAAACGTAAGTCATAAAAAGTTGGAAAATTTGAAAAAATTAGAAATTTAAAATTGTAAAAAAAATTGAGATAAACTTTTTTTTAATAATCAAAAAGACATGGTCGACCAAAAATTGAAGAAAAAATTAACTATAAAGTCATTCATAGGATATTAGAAAATCGCAAAAAATGGAAAATATGTTAAAATTGAAAATTTTAGATGATTAAAAAATGTAGAAGCATTAAAAATTTTGGAAATATTTTTTAAAACAACAACAACAACGTAAAAGTCATTAATAAAGAAATAGAAAATTACAAAATGACCCGGAATAAGAAAACTCCGAAAATTTAGAAATTTTTAATGATTAAAAAATTCAAAAAAGTGAAACTTTAAAAATAAAATTTAAAAAAAAGTCATTCATAATATAAAAAATTGGAAAAAAACTGAGAAGTGTGAAGCTATTCATAAAAAATAAAAAGTTTAATTATTCGTAAAATATTGAAAAAAAAAATTAAAAGTAATTTTAAAATAAGAATTTTAGAAATATTAAAAATAAAAAAAAAATCGAGAAGCCATTCATAAGAAAATTTAAAAATGAGAAAATTACAAATACCTACCCACCTACCTAATTGGAAAATTTAGAAAAATTGTCAATTTTGAATGAGAAAAATTTAGAAATGCTAAAAATTAAAAATCGAGTAAAAGTCTCGTAATGTAAAATTGAAAATTTTGGAAATATAAATTTAATTTTCATGAAAAATTTGAAAATTAAAAACGATTAAAAAATTCGAAAACACTGATTTTTTTGTAAATTATAAAGTCATGGTGCAGTGGAAATTTTGGAAATATTAATTTTTTTAAAAACATAGAAGCCATTTTATACCTAAGAAATTGAAAGATTAACTACCTATTCGTAAAAATTTGGAAATTAAGAAAAACTGAAAAAAAATGTAAAGTCACGTGAAATTGGAAATTTTTCTAATAAAGTATTAAAAAACTGAGAAATTATTCATAAAAAACTTAAAAATTAAGAAACTATTTTTTAAAAAAAGGTAAAAATTTCAATACACGAAAAATTCAGAAGAACTGAAAATTTAATAGGTAGAAATTGAAATTTAGTCATGTGCATAAAATAAAAAATTCCAAAAATGATAGAAATTTGTAAAAACTGAAAAATCATTCATTAGATGAAAATAAAATCATGAAAATTTTAAAATAGGTAATTGAAAATTTTACACGGTAAAAAAATTAGAAAAACTGAAATTTAAAAATAAAATAAAAATCATTTTACAGTAGAAATACTGAAAATATTGAAATTAAAAAAAAAAAAAAAAAAAAAAAAAAAAAAAAAAAAACGAACAATCATTCATAATAAATTAAAAAAGTAATCACCTATTCCTAAAAATTGGAAACTTTAAAATTTTGAAAATATTTAAAAAGTGAGAAATAATTCACAAAAAGAAATTTAAAAATTAATTTTTCATGAAAATTTTGAAAAAATCAAAAAAATTAATTTTAAAATCCAGAAGAATTGAACATTTTTGTAACATTGAAAAATCATGAGAGAGTAAAAGTTTTGGAAATATTAAAAATTTGCAAAAACTGAGAAGCCATTTATAGAAAATTAAAAAATCGTAAGAAATTGGAAAATTTGGGAAAAACATTTCTGAATTAAATTTTTTTAAATTAAATTTTTAAAAATTGAGAAGCCATTCATAATCTTCTATTAAAAATTTGACTAGTCATAAATAAAATTGGAAATTTTAAAAAATGATATTCTTTGAAATTGGAAATTTGTGTAAAATTAGAATTTTTTGAAAATATTTAAAATGTGAAAAAACAGGCAATCTTTCATGAAAATTAAAAAATTATAAAACCATAAGAAATTGGAAATTTGGAAAAATGGAAAATTGTAAAAAAATATAAAATTCAAAAAACCTAAAAATGAAAAAAAATTTAACAATTTTGAAAACTAGTTGAACATTAAATTTCTGAAGAAAATGGAAATTTTCGATCTTGAATTTTTCAGCCGATTACTTACGATAAAATCTACGATACGAATGAGTTTTAAACAATTCCTTCGTCGAATAATTATAAGTGCCAGCTTCGAAAATAAATCTTTGATCTGGAACTTGCAGTAATCTCTCTGGAGCTTCGTATAACGATTTTATTTTATCCAAACAAAGATTAGCCGAATTATTCTGGCAAGGTTCTCTCACGTTGTTCAATTCCTGACAAAAAAAAATTCGCAGAAATAATTTCAAACAACTTCCAGTTCCAGGGTAGAATAATTATTCAAATATTCCACGTATACGAACAGGCAACTCGGGCATAGCGCTAAATAATGCCTCAGTATTTGACGTGGTAGGCAGTGAATCGCCAGTCCCTTCATATCTCAAGATGGCATTCTGATAAGCAGCCGAACAAGCTCCATATCCTTGTACTCGGATCCAATAGGCTCTTGGAGGTTGATTCGCAGTCACTACTATATCGTAAATGTCCGCTAAAATGACAAAACAAAATGAAAGGATTAAAAAATAAACCAGATATCATCAGGCTGTGCTTGGGTACTGACCTCCGACTAAATAAAGTGTATTGACCATTACCGGCTGAATGGCTTGGCCATCAGTCGAGATCAACATCATGGAATGGTTTTCGATGGTGAATTGTACCGAACATGCGGACGGTGTGTCGGTAATAATTCGAAATCTGTATCTTTTATTCAATTGGACGTTAAATTCGGCCAGGGGTGTATTTGTACTTTGATTTGAAAAGGTATTCTGCACAAATTAAATGAGATTAGAACACGTAGGTATGATTTTCACAAACATACGAAAAGATAATCGATGTAAATAGGTCAGCTTACGTAATAACTACCCATTCCGTTGATCAAATAAGAATCAGGATCGTGCCCGGTCAAACTTCCAAGTTTATTGTACCCTGGATACCTCACGTCGATTATTTCGTGAAACCAATCGTGTATCTGGATCGTATGCGAGAACAGGTCGTAATCGTAAAGACTGCTGAGTGGATCAGTCAAGACACTGGTACGTACGACGAATGGGCCGGATAATCCATCGAATAACTGCAAACCTACAGGCACGAAAAATAGGTACGATAGAATTTAGGAAAATGGAGGTTTCAAAATTATTAATCTATCGCTAATACGAACCAGAATGCGAATGGTAAAAGTGTGTTCCGATAGTATCAGCGTAGAAGTCGTAACGAAAAATACTATTGCTGGCAATTGGGCATTGAGTCACGTATGGAACGCCATCTTCCCAAGGGGATGTTTGTTGCAATTGCCCGTGCCAGTGTATGGAAATTTCTCGAGCTGGCATTGAGTTTGTTAAGTCTACGATGATTCGATCGCCAACACAGACCTGAAAAAAATCGAAAAATTGGTACGATGATCAGAGATCTAAAAGGGTTTGAATAGGAAATTTTGTTGCTGGTTATCAAAAAAATTAGTTCCTTAAAATTTTTGAAAATTAGAAAAAAATTATGGCAGTAAATGATGAATGTACAAGCACATTATTGAAAATTGAAAAATTCGAAAAAAATAAATAAACGAAAAATATGAGAAAATACAAAAAAATTAAAAACATATTATTTGCATAAAAATTGAAAAATTAAATAGTTCAAACATTGAAAAAAATTGCAGACATTATTTACTTATTAAAAAATTAAGGAGTGTAAAAAATTGAAAGTTGAAAAAATTATTTAAAAGGGATCGCAAAAAAATTGTAAGAATTGAAAAAATTAAAAATTATCAATCAATTTTTTAAATTTTTAAAATCGAAAAAAATTAAATTTTGGTGGTTAATAAAATTCAAAAAGATTGAAAAGTTATGAACTTATGATTTATGTAAATTTGAAAAATTGGGGGGAAATAAGTATAAAAACCTGCTTTAAATTCTTAATCAAAAAAAAATTTGAAGAGAGAAAAAATGACATCATACCTATTAAGAAATTTAAGAAGGGCGCCAAAAAATTGAAAATTTGAAAAAATTCAAAAATTGTACGAATTTAAAAGAAACTTATAGAATTTTAAAAATTGAAATATTCAGAAAAATCGAGAAAAGTTTAAGGCCCGTATTTTAAAAAATTGCTTAAGCAAACATTGACCTTAAGGCGAGGCGATTTCACACGTATCGTGTCAATTTACATCGAGCAGCCATTTATTTGTATGGAAAAAATAAACAAAACTACTTGGTCTGTGTAAGAACGCTTCGCCTTAAGTATAAGGAAATTTTTAAAATACGGGCCTAAGTTTCGAAAAATTGTAAAATTAAGAGGAACTCTGGAAAAGTTTGAGAATTAAAATAATTGAAAAATTGAACAAGGAAACCAAAAATACAAAAATTGAGCATTTGAGCATTTTGATCATTTTTTAAAACGTAACATATTATTGGAAAATTTGGAGAAATAAAAATATCAAGCAGGTAGAAAATTCAAAAAAAAAAAAAAAAAAATGAAAGGATATCTAAAATTTGGAAAAAATTAGAAAAAATTTCAATAGATAGTACTTGATTGATATAAATATAAGGAAAATTATGAAGAAATAATTTTGCATTAGGTAATTAAAAAATTAGAAAATGTAAGAACATTAAATATTTTTTAAAAATTAAGAAATCGTAACAAAAAAATGAATTATTTAGAACTAAAAAAAAAAAAAAAAAAAAAAAAACCTAAATACTAAAAAATTAACACTTTAGAAAGTGAAAAAAGTGAAGAATTGGGTAGGAAATTTGGAATAATAATTTTATAAAATTGAATTATTTAGAAAAATTTAAAAAGAAACAATAAAATAAAATTCTGAAGAATTGGGATATTTTTGAGGAAACTTAAAAAATTAAAAACACAAAAAATTGAATAATTTTCATAATACCGAAATTGAAAATTAGAAAAAAAATTGAAACGATATTAAAAAATTTGAAAAAGAGGAGAAATCGAAAAACTGATAAGGTAAAGTGCCAAATGTTGATCGGGTTTTTTCAAGGACCTCTGAGAGGCGCCACAGTGGCTAGGTAGTAAATGTTGAATATGCAAATGAAAATATTACTCTTCATCTACTTCGTTAGAGGATTTTGGCGGGGAAAAAGTCATCCCTTCTTCTCCTCAACAGGGATTGAAAAAAGGTCCAAAAAAACATGATTTTTCCCCCGGTACCAATACTTGGTCACCCCCTCGATTAAGACATGAAGGAAAAATTTTAAAATTAAAATTATGAAGAAAATCATAAATATAGACTGTCTACATCATATTAAACAAAAAATATACCCAAAATAACTATATAATCACTCAATCTCGATTTTTTTCAAATTTCAGTTTTTGACGTAAAAAAAATTCACGTATTTTTGTACCTATTTTGAAACAAATTTTTTAATTACTGATAAAAAGCACTCAAGACAACTTTTTTACCGGCCGAGTATTTTAACTTGAAGAGCAAGGTCTAAACAACAAGTTTTGATAGGCGGCAGCACCTGCCGACTGTTCGGTGTGACGTCAGAGCGTCAGAAAAAAGTGACCAACATTTGGTACCCCGACCAACATTTGGCACTTTACCTTAATTATTTAAAAATAAGGAAGTGTAAAGAATTAAAAATTGGAAAAATTAGAAAACCGTCCTAAGTAAGAATTTGGGAAAAATAAATAAAGCTGAAAGATTTCAAAAAAGGTTTAAAAATGTGAAAAATTAAGAAATCAATATTTGAGAGAATTTTAAAATTAAAACATTTAGAAAAATTTTCCATCTAAAATGTGAGATAATTTCGAAACCCTATAATTTAAAAAAAAAATATATGACATAAAATATTAAGTAGTTTTATGAAATTATAAATTTTAAGGGACTGGAAAATTCACAAAAAAAAAGTGAAAAATCATTTTAAAAACCTATTGAAAAATTTAAAATTTAGAACACAAAAAAATTGGAAAATATTTCAGTTAAAAAATAGCGAACAATTTTGGAAAACTTGAAGAGTATTTTTTTTTTCAATTTAAATTTTAAAAAGTTGAATAAAAAATTAAAATTGGTATGACTACAATGCGAGTAGAAAAATATCGAAATAATGTAAAATTTAAGTTAAATTCCACAAAAGAAATTCTGAAAAAACAGATAGGTATTGTACATCACCAAAATTGGTAAGTATAATGAGTAGAGTTGAGGCCCAATTTTTTTTTTTACAAAATTTTCAAAGTATTTCAATTATTTATAATCTTTGATTTTTTTCAAACTTTTCAACTTCACTGATGATATAAAATTTTTAATAAAATGTTCGACACCCCCCCCCCCCCAAATTGAGAATTGTTTTTTAATCGAGTGAGTTTCTTGGTGACATTTCAATATTTCTATTTTCTCCAAAGATAGGACAACCTTACGTGAAATGCTGGCCCAGGAAGCATCCTATTAAATACAAGCACAGTTCTCTCGATCCCATCAGCTGTGATGCATTGCGGAGCAAAGCAGTTGTCTCTAGTCCCCGAGCAGTTCTTACAAGCTCTGAAATTTGAGTACAAGGTGAATTAAATGAATAAGTTCGATTGCATACCTATTAATTTTCAAAACCATACTTACGGTCCCATAGCATGATACTGCTCAGCGATCAATTTGTAGTAACAAATACGAGATTCGGGATATTTTGTACAATTTCTCGAGCATAATGCTTCGTCGTCGATCAATTCATCGTATTCTGGGTTACGTCCGACTTGCAATGGTTGCAGATAATTTTCCAGATCAATTGCATCTGAAAATAAACCATAATATTGCAATACGAAGATGCCATTTTTTTTTTATATATTTTTTTTTTAATCGACAGGAAATTACACACACAATAGATTTTCGTCTTTCGATGGTTTTTTCAGGTCATTATTTAACGATGTACAAATTTACCTTGAGCATTTACTCTAATGACACTGGTCAATAGAAAACTACCAATCGAAAGCAAGAACCAACGAAGATGAACCATTTTAATTTTCATCGCACGTAAAATTTGAATCAAGATGATCCTTTCTTTTTTGTTGATCTGAAAAAAACACAATTTTCATATTTTATATCATTTAAAAAAATGTAAAGTATCTGAAAATTTCTGTTAATACCTATTTCAATTCAAAATCGTATAAAGGTCAAAGTAAAAACATTTAAAAATTTACACGCATGCTCGAAAAAATCGCACTCGTTTTTTGAAAAAAATATAGTATCAAGTTCCACAACAAACACCAAATGAAAAAAACAATTCCATAATCATTTGCTATTTTTAATTCAATTTTGAAAATCTTCAAAAAAAACAACTTAATTGAAATGAAATTCGTCTAGAAATACGTATAAAACGTCTAAATTACTTTCATGAAAATTAACTTAAACATTCACATAAGTCTTACAAAATGGAACGTAATTGTTTTTTTGTCAACTTATCGCGTTTTCGACTCTATTAAACAACACCAGTGCGCTGCCCCGTAGTCCACGATAAATTCTTCAAATAAATGTACACTCGCACATTATGAAGATAAAGGTTTTACGCGGTAAAAATGTGGCAAAACGTGCGTCATAACTTTAAATGAAATGAATTCTTGTACAGGTACAGGTAGGTTAGGTACATAGCTATGATACCTTGAAAATATCGAAAAGGTTAGATAGGTAGGTAGGTAGTTAGGTACTCGTTTTTTTGAGCTTACACCTCAAAATATGATTGGCACTTTTTTTTAAGATAAAAAGGGGTCATAATGATGCCTTCAACTCAAGGTTTCAAAAATTCTTCTCAAGATTTGATTTTCCTAATAAATATGAGTAAATTATGAAATGTATCATGTCGTGCGGTGGGAGGTAACTAACCGCCACATTTTAGAAAATTTACAAGTAATGGGGGAAGAGCTCAAGCTGCGTAATTTGCAAAACGATTAGCAACATTTATTTTTTACTAAGTGTACAAGGTAAGATTTCAAAAAAAAATTATCAACATAATTTCCAATTTTTGAAAAAATTGCCAACTCTTGCTTTTCTTTGCTATTTACATTGAAAAAAAATCATTTTTATAGAGCATAAATTTTAAAAATTTCTTAATTTCTTTTCGAAAAAAATCATTCAACTTGAAAAAAAAAAAAAAAACATTGTGTAGAAAAAATATCTCAATTTTCTTGAGGAAAAATCCATCATAACATTTTTGGAGAAAAAAATAAAAACTCTTATTTTTTTCAGCAGAAGTTGAAAAATTCGTTAATTTTCTTAGTATTGGAGACAAAAAAATCATGTTCTAGGCTAAATTTTTTCGTAGAAAAATTATTATCAATTTTTTTCGAATTTCATTTTCCTAGAACATGAAAAAAGTTATTTTTTTTATTTTTATTTTTTTGTTAAGAAAAAAAAACCTATATTTATATATTTTTATTTTTAGAGAAAACATTTCAATTAAAATGCCTACCTAGAATTATAAGGTATCTACATCTTTAAATTTTTCTTTTAAAAAACTTATTTTTTTGAGAAAGCCAAAAATAATTAATTTCTTAATCTTCTGAAATAAAAAGTCTTTTGAAGTTTACGTACAAAAAATTTTCATCTTTAATTATTTTCAAGTACTAATCTAACATGATCCATAGAATATTACAAAAAAGGTCAATTTCTTGTTGAAAAAAATCACTTTTGCTAAAGGAAAAAAAATCTTAATTTTTAATTTTAATTTTTGTGGAATAATACGTACCTAGATATTTTTAAAATTTTTGGAATTTAAAGTAGATAGGTACCTCATGATTTTTGAGCTCCAGAAAAATTGATTCTCAAATTTCTTGTCCTAATTTTTCTGTAATAAAAATTTTTTTGAGGAAAAAAATCTCAAATTTTCCAACAAGAAATTTACGTAAATTTTTTGGAGTGATTTTTTTTTTATTTCTTTGGAATAAAAAAATTTCTCAATTTTTCGTAGAGAAAAATTACTTACCTAGGTACCTACATTTTTTGAGATAAAATAAAATCAATAAATTTTTAAAGAGAAAAATTCAACTATTTTTTTTTTAAGTAAACTTCCTCAATTTTTTTTCAGGGAAATGTTTTTCATTTCTTTTTTGTGGAAAAATTTTTTGAACTTTTTGTAAGAAATTATAAGTTTTGAGTAAAAATTTAAATTTTCGTTATTTTTTCACATGAGATTCAAATATTTTGAAGCTAAGTTTCATTTTTAAATTTTTTCTCTTTTTTTGGAGTGAAAAAATTATTTTTTGTGGACTATAAAATAAATAATAAGTAATCCCATTTTTTCTGGAGTAAAAAGCACATTCTCTTTTGGAACATTAATTTTTTGGTATAAGTACTTATTTAATTAGAATACTACCGTCCTGTTTGTTGATAAAAATCACTCAAATCATTGATAGATTTTCATAAAATCTATTCTTCATTTTTTAAATTTATTATTTTTAAATTGAATAAATTACCAACATACTTATTACGTTTTGAATTTTATTAATTTATATAAAAATTCAGGGAAAAATGGATTTAGGCTTTGAAAAAAAATAAGAAAGGAAAAATATAGAAAATCAATTTGCAAAAATTAAAAAAATTAAAAGATTTAATTGAATCGGCTTATGCAAAAACAGTTTTAGTCACATTTTTTTGAAATTTTATAGGAGACCAAAAAAACATGTGCAATACACTTTTTTTGCCTCCTGTACATTTTCGATGACATTTTCAAAAATGTGACTTGACCGGTTTTTGCATGAGCCGATTCAAATATTTATTAGGTATTTACAAAATTTCAAAAAATTCATTTTTCCAATTTTTTTCTAAAAGTTACCTATCTACTTAATTCCAAAAAAGTTGAATAATGAAAAAACTGAAGATCAATTTTTTTCAATTGAAAAAAAAAAAATAATGTAGATGTAAAATTCAATTTAGGCAATTTATTTCAATTCTGTTTTTCTTAAAGAAAATACGTATAGAAAATATTCCTGGATTTTTAAAACACAGTTCAGTGCTTCTCATTCTCAATATACCTACGAGTAGATACTTCCAAATTCTTTTGGCATTATTAAAATACTCCCCCATTTTCTTTTTAATTTGATTTTTTTTTAAATAGTTTCAGCTCAAAAAAAGCAAACTCACGTGAAACAGCGACGACAAAGATGCATTTTCCAATGTGATCGAAAAAAGATGTTTGCTCCGGATTTTTTTCGCCGTTTATCTGAAAAAATGATGAAAATGATTAATTCATAGCTTCCTCAAATGAATAACTCACGATTTATTCATGCACTAAATGAATCTCGTAATGCGAATGAAAAACTACTCCTTCGTGTAAATAAGTATAATTCAAGACGGTTTCGAAATCCGTAAAAATAGATAATCTATATTTCACGAATAATTCAACAGTACAGTGATTCTCAAAGTACGATTTGGATCAACCTAGTCTCGGTTCTTGCAGGAAGAGCCCACTTCAAGGATTCACAAACCACAAAGAAAACACTGCCAGTGACAGAAGGATATTTCTCATCAATAAACGGGGGGCAGATAATCACCACATTGAGGCCGATTTTTGGGTACTTGAAGTTTAAGAATTTCCCCTGGTTCGCCCACTTGAAAAACCAGTTGCATACCGAAATCATTATGGGCGGTAAAATGACAATGAAAGAGCCAAAAACCTGCACGAACATGGAACCATTCGTCAGATAGGCGATGATTAATGTACTATTCTGTGAGAAATTAGCCTCTTTATCTGCCGCGTACCTATATTATCAGCGATGAATCGAACTATAGCGAAACCTCCGGCAGGTATCACTACCGAATCTCTAACCAAAGGATGATCATTCGTCGAGTTGATTTTAAAAGCGAGTGGATCCAAAAGGTCCGCTGCGGTGCCGAGTTTCATAATACTCCAGTGATGACCGTGGATGTGAAACGGATGATTTTCTTGTAAAATAGGACTCGACAATCCTGAACGGAAACTTTACAATGAGTGATATTCATTTATAAGAAAATTACGGTCATTGACGATAATATCAAGGTACGTACTGTCGATAAGAATAATCTCGATAACATTATTTAAACCTAGCTCGATCAAATGCAAACAATCGCAATGTATGACGTTACATTTGTCAGGACACTTCATCTCTTTTATCATAGGATTCGTAGGATCACTCAGCAGTGGAAAAGGTGTGGCTATATTCGATATAGAATTTATTTGATCTTCGTAAACTCCACCCAAAAGTTTAACTCCAGGTCCGGCGATAGGAACTGTGAACAAAGTATATCGTTTAGGTCGAGAAATTGAAACGAACGTCAATTAATTAATAAAAATTTACAACTTACGATAATGTCTCAGATACAAATTATTGTCATATAACGAGGCATCTGTGTAGGGGTGAGTGTCTGCGGTGAATATAAACCTTTGATCAGGATCTTCTTTCAATAACTTTTCCGGGGCTTTTTGAAGAGATTGAATTTCATCCAAACAAAGATTATCATCGTTGAAGCGACATGTTTTTCTACCGTTGTTCAATTCCTGGCGAAGAAGATAGAAAATTCGATAAATGAACACGAGCCTAAATTTACAGTGGTAAATGGTGACCATACGAACAGGAAATTCTGTCATCTTATCGAATAGTTTCGGAGTACTTGGCGTAAGAGGTCGCTCAACATTGCTCCCTGCGTACCTCAGGATTGCATTTTGATATATTGACGAGCAATCACCGTATCCTTGCACACGAATCCAGTAAGCTCCAGGAGGTTGATTCGCATCAATAACGAAGTCGTAAATATCCGCTAAAAAGTGAAATTTACGAAATAAAAATCACGTTGTGATCTCTAATTCTGACTCTGACCCTCTGAGGTTGCTGACCTGCGCTTAAATAAAGTGACCTGACCAACTGCGGCTGAAGAGGGTACCCGTCAGCCGAAATCAAAAGCAAGGGATGATCTTGGATGGTAAACTGCAACGAACAAGTCGTCGATGTGTCGGTAATTAAACGAAATCTGAATCTTTTATTGGCTAAGACCTCGAATTCGGCCAGAGGCGTGTTGGTTTGTTTATTCGTAGAGAAATCCTGGCCAAAAAATAACAGAATCGTTAGAAAAAATGATTATAAATCGATGATAGAAGTCGAACACTTACCAAAGTACTTCCTTTTCCATTGATTAAATAAGATTCAGGGTTGAGTCCGATCAAACTTCGGTTTCTATTGTATCCGGGGAATCTGACGTCGCTGATTTGATGGAACCAATCGTGTATCATAATCGAATGCGAGAATAAATCGTAATCGTACAATTTGCTAAAGGGATCGGTCTTCGCACTGGTACGTACGACGAAAGGGCCGGATAATCCGTCGAATAATTGCAATGCTAAAAAATAATAAGTTTGATTGATTACATAAAAATACACTTATGATCGATTTTGTAGGTAGAAATGATCCAATCATAGAAAATAATACGAACCAGAATGCGAATGGTAAAAATGAGTCCCAGAAGTGTCGGCTAGGAAATTGTAACGAAATTTACTATTGCTGGAAACAGGACATTGAGTGACGAAAGGAACTCCATCCTCCCACGGTGAGGTCTGTTGCAGCTGACCGTGCCAATGAATGGTGACTTCTCGAGCTGGCATCGAGTTCTCCAAGTCTACGACGACACGATCTCCGAAACAGATCTACGAAATAAATGTGAAAAATTGTATTGAAAAAGCTCAATAAAAATTGTAAATGAGTAAGAGTATTGAAAAATTAAAATTAAAAATTGAAAAATGCTGATTTTTTTTTTAAATAAAAAAAATTAATCATTTTAAAATTAATCTTCAAATAATTTTAAAAAATTAATAACGTTTTGAAATTTAATGATTTCTTAATTCTAATAAATTTTCTAAAATTTTTGAAAGGCTGATTTGCGATTCATGATGCCATTTATTTAATTTAAAAAAAATTATATTCCAATGAAAAAATTGAAGATTTAGAAAAAACAGTTGAAAAAAATGACTTTTTTCAAAAATATTATTTTTCTTGAATTTTTTTTGAAACTTTCCTGATAAAAAAATTGAAATTTCAAAAAATCCAGAATGTTTTAAAATGAAATGAACAAAAAAAAATCAGATGAAAATCATGAATTGGTCATAAAATAAATATAAAATAATTGTAGGCAGGGAAGTAAGTAGGTCAAGTCGATAAATTTATTTCGATATTAGATACAAAATTTTTTAAATATTTTCAATGTAAAAATTTAGGTAGGTATTTAAAAAAAATTATTTCTCAAATCCATTATGAATTATTTTTAGTTTGCAAAAATGTAATTTTTATTTTTCATTCATTTTTATTCATTGTGCAAAAATTTTTCCTAGCAATAAAAAAATAAAAATTTTAAATCAATCTAGAAAAATAAAAATACAGTTTTAAAATACCTAAATCAGAAACTTTTTAATTTTTAGCGAAAACTTTTTAAAAAACTCTATAAAATTATCTCAAGTTTTTAAAGGCCTAAAATCAAGGGTTCCCCCCCCCCCCAAAAAAACATGGAGAAAATTTTTACGCTGACGATTTTTAAAAAATTTTTTATTCCAATTGGGAGAAAAATAAAATTGTAATATTTTTTTCTCCCAAAAGTTGAGAAATTTTTTATAACCAAAAAGTTTGAGGAGTTGTTTCAAGAACTAACCACAAAAATAGGGGGAACTTCTTACTTATTCCAAAAACCAAAAACAGTGAGAAAATTTTTTACTTTCCAAAAAAATCTTGAAATTATTTGAAAGATTTTGTACTATATAAAATTTAAAGATCAACAAGTAGAAAGATTTTTTTTTTCTAAAAAATTTTACACCAAAAAAGTGATAATTTTAAATTCTTTCTATCTTAGAAAAATTGAAAAAAAATTTCTCCAAAAACAGACTTACTTATTTTTTGAAAAAATTAAATAGTTTTCACTTTTTAAAAAAGTAAAAGATTTTTTCAAATAAAATTTTCAAAAATTGTTGTTGAATTCAAAACAATTGAGGTATTTTGCATTCCAAGAAAATTCAGATTTTTTTCAAAAATAAAACTCCAAAAAATGAGCAAGAAAATGGAAATTTATCCTCTGAAAAATGGGATTTTTTTTAAAACCAAAAAACGAGATATTTTTTGTCAAACAATTGTTTTGTTTTTTTGTAATAATTGGTCCTCAAAAAATTGGATACTTCTACAAAACAAAAAAAAAATAATTATATATATATGTTGACTCTAAAATAATTAAATTTTTTCATTCCAAAAAATTCTTTGTTTTCTCCAAAAATTTATAAAAAATGACCTACTTTCAATCAAAAAAAAAAAAAAAAAAAAAATGAGAAATTTCTTTGCATCAAAAAAGTTTAGAGGTATTTCTATTCCAAAAAAGGTGAAAAAATTTCTAGTTCTTGAAAAAAATTCAGATGCCTTTTTTTCTTTATTCTTTAAAAAAAATCAAAAATGCGGTACTCTAAAAAAATGATTATTCTCCAAAAACTTAAAAAAAAATTAACTTTGAAGTATGCCAAAAAACTGAAACGTGCCATTTTTGAATTACCGAGCTACTATTTTTTTAAACAGACAATAATAATGATAAATTTAAAGAAGTTAAAAATTGCGTACGATTAAAAAATCACAAAATCACAAAATAATCGGTAAAAATATTTTAAATTATAGGTAAAAATTTCAAAAATTCGAGGAATTTTGAAAACATTTATTGAAAAATTAAAATATAACATAAATGTGGCACTCCATATGAAAAGGGACAGCTTTGTCAGAAATGTGAAACGCCAGAAAACGCGATAATGTGAACAGAAGTCAAGAATTACGTTTTTCACATTTTGACGGAATCAGATAGAGAATTTAACGCTCTTTCCAATGGTACCACTGGCAATGCGTTTAGGAGTTTTTTTGCGTATTGTGGCGTATTTTTCTTCCATAGAATCTTCAGTTTGCCCCCCCCCCCAAAAAAAAATAGGAAAAAAACAGGAAAAAATTGATTTGAGACAATGAGTTCATTTTGAATATTTTTCATTCTATACATTTTTTTCATAGAATGCTTAGTTTCATCATAAAAATCGAAAAATATACCAAAAAAAACATTGCTCAAACTTTAAACACCATATTCTCAAAACTGAGCTTTTAGAAAGTTTAATTTCAAAAATTCATAACTCAGCGAATTTTAAACCAATTGCTACCAACTTTGGACCATTTTCTTCGAAATTTTATCTAGTTTCGAAGAGTATAGCTAACTTGATTTTTTCAAATCTGACGAAGTTGTCCCTTTTCATATGGAGTGCCACAAATTAAAAAAACGAAAATTTTGTAAAAAAAAAATTCAATTAATTTTTAGTGATAGGATTAAATATTTTTGAAAACATTTTTTCAAAAAAATTATTTCTTTTCTCCCCGAAATGAGGACAACTTACGTGAAACGCTGGTCCAGGGAGCATTCGATTAAACACAAGCACAGTTCTCTCAATTCCATCGGCACTGACGCATTGACGACCATCACAGTCATTCTGTACATTTGGGCAATTCTTACAAGCTCTAGTAAAATTTCAACACTGCCTGAGTAATGGAATAAATACGAGTAAATTTTAATTTTCGAATATTGTACTCACGGTCCCATAGCGTGATACTGTTCAGCTACCAATTTATAGTAGCAAATTCGACGTTCCGGGTATTTCGTACAATCTCTAGAGCACAGCTTGCCATCGTCGACTAATTTTTCATATTTTGGATCGATTCCGACGTCCAGAGGTTGCAGATGATCTTCCAAATTGATCGCATCTTCATCTGTTAAATAAAAATAGCACACAAAAATTGTAAATAAATTATCTATGCTATTTTCTTGCAGGATAATTACATACAGAAACAAACTTACTTTCATCAGTTTCATCTGAAGCTGCGTTTCTGAGCAATATGAAAAAAACTGCTATGAATGAGAACCAACGTAGACGATTCATTATTTTTTATTCATTCAGGTAACACTTTGAGAGTAATTTTCAAAACATAATTCAAATTATGTTCGCAAAAATCTGAAAAAAAAAATTACTTCGATTGAATAATGATTATATAATTTTTTTCATTTCTATAGAAATTGAGAGGGCTTCTGTAATAATGTAAATAAGGACGTATTTAAAATAATTACACCTACAAGTTCGAATCTATCGTTACCTATCAATTTTTTCAGCCAATAAAAGTTATCTATCAAGTTCAATAACCCAAGACACTCATATATGAATTTTTTCCCTAGTCACTCACCAGAGATTCCACTTAGTCAGCAAAATAACGTCAATAGGGTACCATGTGATTGGTCATAATACGTATCGAAATACGTACCTTAGTTATTTTTTTAAAAAACCAACTGGCATTAAGTGTTCGAGTCCAAATACCTAAACAAAGATATTGAGACATACCTTGTGTTGATTTTCCATTCATTATCAACTATCGTGTTTGGGACGATATGGAATTACCATTACCTACATTATGGCAAAACCATTGATAAAGGTCTTCAAGTTCGTTTGTAATATTAACACTTTACAAAGAAGTGATACCTTGTTTCCTGTGTATGCATTGGTACGATAAAGCTCAAGCCTCGACCTTTCTAGAGTTTTCCTAGGTGAACAATAGATATGATTACGTAGGTAAGTAATTATTGTCACACGCATAAGACGATAAGTTCGTACAGAAAAATTTACTCAAGTACAAATTATTTTGAAATATTTTTTCACCTTTGAAAGCCATCAAGTTTTTCTAAAAATACGTATCTATTCTTGGAAACACATCTAACTAAACTCTCACTGTTGTTTTATACTCATCTTGACTTTGAGTCAAAAAATACAAAATTTCGATTTATTTACGAATAAAAAAACCACCCCCTCGTGTAATTGAATATAATTCTAGGGGTGCCTAATACCATACAAAATTAAAAATAACCACTATTTTTTTCGCGACTAGTTCATAATCCAGTGGTCCTCAAAGTGCAATTTGAACCAACCTTGACCCGATTCTTGCGATAAAAGCCAACTTCAAGGATTGGTAAAATGGTTCCAAACCATAAATTGAAAATTTCGAGGACAAACCATCAGTTCGAAATTATTTGATCAGTAAACCGGGGGCAGGAAATCGCCACATTGGGGCCAGTTTTTAGGAACTTTAGGGAATCTCTCGGGTTCGCCCACTTGCAAAACGAGTTGCATACCGAAATCATTATGGATGGCAAAATGACAATGAAGGAGCCAAAAACCTGTACGAGTAAGGAAGCATAGATTGGATAAGAGTTTTTTCTGAAAATAATTTGTTTGCTTCCGCCTACCTGGATTATCAGCGATGAATCTAACAACAGCGAAACCTTGAGCTGGCACTGGCACCGTATCTCTAACCAAAGGGTGATCGTTCGTAGAGTTGATTTTATAGGCGAATTGATTGGATTCCAGTTCCTTTGTGGAGCCGAATTTCAGGATACTCCAATGATGACCGTGAATATGGAAAGGATGGTTATACTGGTCTTGTACCGCTAAACAAAAATTTTTCAATTACAAAAAAATTAAGAAATATTTTCTTACTTTAAATGAATTAAAAAAAAAATTTCTTCAAAAAGAAGAGAAAATTGCTTTCAAAAAAAAATTCAAAAAGTTTTCTTTTTAAAATATGCTAAAAAGTTATATTATTTTTTACCCCACAAAATCGAAAAAATCGTTTCTTCTAAGAAAATTGTCTTTCCCTCCAAAAATCAAGAAATTTTCTTCTTCAAAAAAATTGAGAAGTTTTTTTTTTGTTGTTGAAAAAATGAGATCTATTTCTGGAAAAATTGCGACCCCCTCCCCCCAAGGAAATTGAGACAAAAAATTAGGATTTCAAATCCTGATATTTTTTACTAGGTACCAACAAGAAAATTCATAATTTTTGTTCTAAAAAAATTTACAAATTTTTTTCATCAAGAAAATTAGGTTTTATCATTTTGTTTTAGAATTGGGAAATATTTTTACTCCAAAATAATTTTAAGTCTTTCTCTCTAAAAAAAACTACAAAAAAAACATGAATCTGCCAAAAAAAAATTCTAATTTTTCCTCTACAAAAAATTAGATTTTTTAAATTAAAAATATTTTTATTCAAAAAAATTAAAGATATTTATTCTCCAAAGAAATTGAGGGAAAAATTTGTAATTTAAAATCGAGATATTTTTTACTACCTACAAGAAAATTCATAATTTTTTTTCTAAAAAAATTGATAAATTCTTTTCATCAAGAAAATGAGATTTCATCATTTAGCTGCTTTGTTTTTAAATTGAGAAATGCCTATTTCTTTATCGAAATAATGTAAAAGGCCTTTCTTTCTGAAAAATAGAAAAAAATTCTTTCCTCCAAAAATTGAGATTTTTTTCCTAAATAATTATATTTTAGGTGAAAAATAAAAAATAAAGAAAATTTTTCTACAAAGAAATTGAGACAAAAAATTAAGATTAAGAATTGAGATATTTTGAACAACTAAAAAATTCAGATTTTTCCCTCAAAAATTTTTTTGTATGAGACACTCCTCCCCTCAAAAAATTGAAAAATTTTCGTCTCCAAAAAATTTATTTTTAAATTTTAAAATATTTTTATTCCATTTTTTTTTTTTTTTTTAATGAAAGATTCTTTAAATAAATTGAGGCAAAACTTCAGATTTTTTCCTCCAAAGATTTGTTTTATGAGACACTCCTCGGTCCTCCCCCCAAAAAATTACAAATTTTTCGTCTCCAAAAAATTGGATTTCTAGCTAGATTTTAAAATATTTTTATTCCAATTTTTCTTTGAAAAAAATGAAAGATTTTTTTTCTTTTAAAAAATTGAGGCAAAAAATTATGATTCAAAATTGAAATTTTTTTTACTTCAAAAAAATTCAGAAAAATCAAAAAATGACCTTCTTCCTCCAAAAAAAAAATAAGAAAACTTCTCCAAAAAATTCTAGAAATATTTCTAGGTACTTCAAAAAATTTTTAAAAAATTGAAACATTACCTATCATCAAAACCAAAAAATCGTTAGGGAAATTTTTTCACTTGAAAAAGTTTAAATAGACAACACTTGATAATCCAAAAATTCTGTTGTTACAAAAAAAAGTTTAAACATTTTTCCTGAAAAAATTGAAAGATTTTTTTCGGAGGAAAAAAAGTCAAAAAAAATAAATTAGGATTATTTTTCCAATAAAAATTAGGGAAATTGTTTTCAGCAAAAAAAAAATGAATGATTTTAACAAGCATTGTGTAAGTACTCAATTTTTGCATTTTCACGTTTTTCTAGATCATTTTTAGAATTTTGGACGTAGCACGAGCGCTAAAGCAAAGGGTAATTTGTCAGTAATGATTACCATCGATCATAAAGGTACATACTGTCAACGAAGACCATCTCCACAACGTTATTGATTCCTATTTTGATCAAGTTCAAACAATCGCATCTGGCGGTAGGACATTTATCATAAGGGCATCTCATCTCATCTATCAAAGGATTCGTAGGATCACTCAGGAGTGGAAACGGTGTGATCACATTTGATATATTATTTATCTGATCATAGAACGGTCCACCATAAGGTTTAACTCCAGGTCCGGAGAGAGGAACTGTGAACAAATCATTCAGTTAGTTCGGGAAATGAAAATAAACTTACCTACTTTATAAAAATGAAGTAATTACGATAATGTTTCAAATACGTATTCTGGCCATATAATTCTTCATATGTGAAAGGGTGAGTGTTTGCGGTGAATATAAACCTTTGATCCGGTTTCTCTTTCAATAACTCCTCCGGAGCTTTTTGAAGAGATTGTATTTCATCCAAGCAAAGATTATCTTCATTGTGACATGGTTTTATACCATTGTTCAACTCCTGGCGCATAAAGTTACCTATTTGATTCGTTAACTGAACACAAGCTAAATCTAGAGTACCTATTAAATAGCAACGATACGAACAGGTAATTTGTCCATCGCATCGAACAGTTTCGGCGTGCTTGACGTAAGAGGTTCATGATTATCACTCCCTACGTATCTCAAGATGGCATTTTGATACGCTGACGAGCAATCTGGGCCATATCCTTGCACTCGAATCCAGTAAGCTCCCAGAGGTTGATTCGCATCAATTACGACGTCGTAAATATCCGCTAAAAAGGCACACTCATCAATTAAAACGTCAATTAGGTAACACAGAGATGATCTCGAGTCGAGGTCACTGACCTGAACTCAAATAAAGTGTCCTAACCAACTGCGGCTGAACAGGGTACCCGTCGGCCGAAATCAAAAGCATCGGATGATTTTCAATGGTGAACTGCAACGAACAAATGGTCGATGAGCTGGTAACTATACGAAATCTGAATTTTTTATTGCGTGAGACCTCGAATTCGGCCAAAGGCGTGTTGGTTTGTTTATTCGTAGAAAAATCCTGGTCACAAAATGAAGAGAATCGTTATAAAAAATCATTAAAACTGAAGGTCGAAGAAGAAATACGTACAAAACATCTTCCTTTTCCGTTGATTAAATAAGATTCGGGGTCGAGACCGATCATAGTTCTATTTTTATTGTACCCAGGGATCCTGACGTCGCTGATTTGATGAAACCAATCGCTTATTATAATTGAATGCGAGAATAAATCGTAATCGTAAAATTTGCTTACAGGATCAGTTTCAGTACTGGTACGTACGATAAATGCGCCGGATAATCCGTCGAATAATTGTAAAGCTAAAAAATTAAAAATTTGATTAATTGGTCTTTGGTCATAAAACGTGGGTTTAAAAATGATCAAATCATATACGAACCAGAATGTGAATGATAAAAATGAGTGCCAGAAGTATCCGCTAGGAAATCGTAACGGAATTTACTATTGCTGGAAATGGGGCATTGGGTGACAAAAGGAACTCCATCTTCCCATTGTGACATCTTTTGCAATTGACCGTGCCAATGAATGGTGACTTCTCGGGCTGGCATCGAGTTCTCCAAGTCTACGATGACTCGGTCTCCGAAACAGATCTGCAAAAATGAATATGAAAAATAGAAAAAAGTTGTACAAAAATTATAAAAATTCCTATTTTTTGAAAAAAAAACTGTCGACAATAATTGCTGAGAATATAAAAATTTGTTTCCTAAAAATTATATGAAAATTATTCCATTACGTGATATTAAAAACCATTCAAATCTCTATTAAAAATTCAAAAAATAAACGCGTAAAAAAAAACTTATTTTCAAACTAAAAATTTAAAAAATGAAGAATTTTTGAATTTTAATAAATTTTTGAAATTAAAAATAATTTTTCGAAATTCAACTGAAATTCGGTACCTAGGTACTTGATAGTAATTTTTCAAATTTTTCAAATTTTTATAAGGTGGATTTTCAAAGTCTAATTGGGACAGCTGAAAAAATTCAAAGCTTAAGAAAAATCCTTAAAAATTTGAAATGGACAATTTTGGTTGAAACATTGTATATTTCAAAAAATAGGTAAGTAACGACAAATAATCAAAAATTTAAAACTACTAAAAAATCTTTTTTTTTTTTTTTTTTTAATGTAAAAAACTTGAAAAAATTAAGAGATTAAAACCTTTTTCTTTTCGAGTCAAAGAACTTTAAAAATACAAAATACAATATTAAAAAATTGAAAGAATTGAGAAATTTCGAATAAGTGGAAAATTTTAGAGAAATCCTTGGAAATATGAAGAAATAGCAAAAAAATGTTAATAACTGGAGATGAAAAAAGGACGGTTGACATTTTTCATTACCATACCAGACTGTTACCCAAATGAGTAGCAAAAAAATGACAAAAATGAAATTATCGTTGAAAAAATCATAGTCAGTAATACTGAGTTATTTTGGTGCGGTAAATTCCAAAATCTCATTGACCTCAAATCTAAAAATCTTTTTATTTTACTATTTTTCCTAATTTTCTGAAATTATTAAAATTTTTAATTTCATTTTACAATTTTTCATAATTTTCTAATATTATTGACGTTTTTAATTTTTACTCCATCATTATTTTACTTGTTTTTTTAAAATTTTCATTATTTCAAAAATTGCTCGAATTTTTCATAATTTTGGAAACATTTAAAAATTGCTAAACTTGGGGAAAATATTAAAAATTTTAAAAAACAAGTAAAATAATGAAGAAATTGAAATTAAAAATTTCAATGTCATGTATTTTTGGTTCTTTGATTATGGAAAAAAACTCGATTTTCCAATAATTTCTCTTGACTTTAAATTTTATTTAAAAAAATTCATTTTCTCAATTTTTTCAGTATTTAGCATGGCTTGAAATTTTTGATTTTTTTCAAATTTTTAATATTAAAAAAATATTTAATTTGGAAAAAATCCTTGAAAATACAAAATATGAAAGAATTGAATAATTTTTGAAAATAAGTAAAATAATGATGAAGCATAAATTAAAAATTTCAATGTCAGAAAAATAAGAAAAATTGTAGGTTAAATTTTGTAATAATTTGTATTTTCGGTTCTTTGATTATTGAAAAAAAATTAATTTTTTGAGTTTACAATTTCTTTCAACTTTTTAAATTCTATTTTAAAAATTTATTCTCAATTTTCAAGTACCTAGTTTGAAATTGTTGATTTTTTCGATTTTCGATATTCGTAAGTGGTTAATCTGGCATGGTAGATTAAAAGAATGAAAATCCTGGAAAAACAATTTTAAAGATACCAAAGCAGCTTCTTGAAAAATCAAAAATTTCAAACTAGGTACATATCTACTAAAAAATTGAGAAAAATTTTAAAGAATAAAATTTAAAAAGTCAAGAGAAATTGGAAACTCGGAAAATTAATTTTTTTTTCAATACCTACCCAATCAAAAAACCAAAAATACAAAAATATTAAACAATTGAAAAGATTAGGAAATTTCAAAAAAGTGGAAAATTTGGAAATCGAACAATTTTTGAAACTATTAAAATTTTGAAAAAACAAGTAAAATAATGATGAAGTAGAAATTACAAATTTCAATAATGTCAGAAAATTAAAAAAAATTGTAAAATTCGAAAATTAAAAAATAATAAACCCTATTGACGAAAAAAAATTTGAGAATGCTACCATCAGTTGCCTGTTTTTGAACCACTTTGAATGCTAGTGCTAGCATCCTAGTAGCATTCTAGTAGCATTTTGTTAGCACTTGGTATTGTGCTAGCATGATGCTAGCACTATGCTAACACCTGATAATGCTACGTAGCATCTAGCATTTTTAGGTGGTCCAAAAAAAGTCAACATGAATGCTATCATTTTCGTAACACGTGCTAGCATAATGCTACTGATGCTAGTAATATGCTAGCATGCCGATGCAATGCTAGCAAAATACTAACATAATGCTTTATGAATTGTCGATTGGGAAGATTTGAGGTTATATTTTTGAAATATTTTCTTCAGAAAATTACAAAACCGTTTTCAGTGACTTTTTAATATTTTTTTAAATTTGGTAAAACTCGTCATAATTTTTTGTACGACTTTCGCTGTTGATTCTAAAATTTTCTGCAGCCCCCTCACCTCAACATAGAATATTCATATCTACAAGTTATTAACGCCCACTGGTTCATTTTTGAATTTGATTGAAATTACTTCCTATATGTAATCTCGAAATAAAGGACAAACTTACGTGAAATGCTGGTCCAGGGAGCATACGATTAAACACAAGCACAGTTCTCTCGATGCCATCGGCTGTGATGCATTGAGGACCACTGCAGTCATTTTTCTCTATAGGACAATTCTTACAAGCTCTAAAATTTCAGCACTGCGTGAATAATTGAGTAAATTACAAGTTAATTAAAATTTCCAAATATTGTACTCACGGTCCCATAGCGTGATACTGTTCAACTACCAATTTATAGTAACAAATTCGAGATTTCGGGTATTTCGTACAATCTCTAGAGCACA
The DNA here is from genome assembly GCA_959613365.1 of Balanococcus diminutus. Lineage (NCBI taxonomy): Eukaryota > Metazoa > Arthropoda > Insecta > Hemiptera > Pseudococcidae > Balanococcus > Balanococcus diminutus. The sequence goes on along the minus strand of OY390718.1, from coordinate 44,465,733 downwards.
GCTTGCCATCGTCGACTAATAATTTTTCGTATTTTGGATTCATTCCGACGTCCAGAGGTTGCAGATGATTCTCCAAATTTATTCCAACTTTTAAAAATCACACAAAAATTATAAATAAATTACCTATACTTTTTTCTTGCAGAATAAGACTATACAAACTTACTTTTAGCAAAAGCTACATGGTGTCTGGATAATATCAAAAAAACAGCAATGAACGAGAACCAACGATGATGGTACATTTTTCAATTTTTATTCGTGTTGATGATACGTTGAAGGTATTTTTGGAAACAATATGATTTAGATCATCTTCATCATAATCTAAAAAAAAAGAAGAAAAATACTTTGATTCAATTATGTTGAAAACTGAAATACATATATTTACAAAATTTTCTACATAAAATTATACCTATTAGTTAGGCATTTCAGTCGAACTGTAAAAAAAAATAAAGAAATAATGTAAGTACATACGTAAGTGTTTTAAATTGTACGTACGTGCTCGAAGCTACCTTTACCTATCAATTTATTTTGGTAAATAGGTAATAACAATTAAATACGTACCAAAATTCAATTACTCAAAACACTCGTATAATTTTGAATTTTTCCCCCAAGTAAAGTATCAGAGATTACCATCTTGACCAACAAAATAACATCGATATTTCACTAAGGTAAAATGCAATTATCTTTTTATGAAAAAACACGATGAAAAACAAACTTTTGAAGTAAACGTCGTAAATTTTTTTTTTGACGAAACTGTTCGAGCAAAAATGAGTATAATGTATTTATGCATGATAGCTGGTTTTCTATTCTATATTATTAGCTATCGTGTTAGGGACGGTATGAAGTTACTAATCTTGTATGCACGTAATGGAACAAACCCCATTGATAAAGTTATTTAAGTTCGTACGATGTAATACGAAATACTTTACGAAGAAGTGATTCGTGTTCAAAAATGTTTCTAGGTAATTATCACATTAATTCTTTGAAGAAAAACTTCTAAAATTTCTTGGAATAAGAAATACCTAGATACCTTACCTATCTCAATTTTTTTGTAGACAGTTTAACAAAATAGATGAAAAAATTTCTTTAATTTTTTTTTGAAAAAAGCTCAATTGTTTTTAGAGTTGAAATATTTTTAAAAAATTTTCAAAAAATAAAATTTTTTCATTTTTTTGAAATGTTTTTTTTTTAAATATTCGGAATAATTTTTTTCAGTTTTTTGGAATACCTAAATCAATTTTAATTTTTTTTTAAATAAACAAATTTCATCAATTTTTTGGGAGAAAATAGTCAACTACATGAAAAAAATTTAAGTATTTGGTCGAATTTAAGTTTCAAAAGGAAAAGTCTAATTCACCATGTAATTTTTCCCAAAAATGAAAAGAATTGAAAAACTTGGAATTTTTTCATCATAAACTCTCAAGAGTAAACTCGATTATTGAAAAAAAAAAATTTAAGCAATTTTTTCAAAGAAATTCGATTTTAAGGAAAATTACCATGTAATAAGAACCGTGAAACCACCGTTTCTTATTATATGGCAAAATTGAATTTTTCCAAAAAATGAAAAATTTAGAATTTTTTCATCACAAAATTTCAGAGTGTGGTCGAATATGTGAAAAAATTCAAGTATTGGGTCGAATTCAAATTTCAAAACAACAGTCTAATTACAAAGCAAAACTGAATTTTTTCCTAAAACGAAAAAAATTGAAAAATTCTGAATTTTTTATCATAAACCCTTGGAATGGACTCGATTATTGAGAAAAAAATTTTTTAGCAATTTTTTCAAAGGAAATTAAATTATAAGTAAAATGTGTAATTTACCACGTAACAAAAACCGGTGAAACCACCGGTTCTTATTACATATGACAAGGTTGAATTTTTCCCAAAAATGAAAAAATTGAAAAATTTAGAACTTTTTCATCATAAAATCATAGAGTACCTACCCAATGTTTAACATTTTTTTGGAATAATTTTTTTTTGTGATTTATCAACTTTCAGTTTGTTAAAAGAAGAAAAACATTATCATCATCATTATCATTATTAAAATATTTTCAACCCACCTCACCTCCGAAAAAAGAAATGTGCCACAAGACAGAAAACTCTAAATTTCTGGCCCCGCATCAAATTTAGATTTTCTAAAAAAATTTTAACCTTGGGTACATCTAAATACTCGATGTTTGCCTTGAAAAATGATACCCAGCTACATAAATATAATTTCCAATACAGAATTTGTAGCACCATTACAAAAAAAAAGTACGAGCAAAAAGCTAATCTACTTTACCAATATCCTGAGTTATTCTACAAGTTGGATCATTTAAATATGACAAATATCAGTTTACGAATGAAAAATTACTCCTTCGTGTAAATGAGTATACTTTTCAGGGGGGAGGGGGCACATAAAATGAAAAATAATCATATTTCGTGACTAGTTCATAATCCAGTGATTCCCAAAGTACGATTTGAATCAATCACGACCGGATTCTTGCGATAAAAGCACACTTCAGGGGTACGTAAACTGATTCCAACCCACAAAAGTACAATTTTGAGTAATACACGATTGGTTTGAAATTCTCTGATCAATAAACCGGGGGCAGGTAATCGCCACACTGAGGCCAATTCTTAGGTAGTCGAGGAAATTGTGCAGGTTCGCCCACTTGCAAAACAACTTGCATACCGAAATCATTATGGGGAGTAAAATGACAATGAAGGAGCCAAAAACCTGCATGAACATGGAACCATCCGTCAGATAGGAGATGATACGTACTATTCTGTGAGAATAATCAGCCTCTTTATCGTACCTGGATTATCAGCGATGAATCTAACCACAGCGAATCCTCCGGCAGGTACCGGTACCGAATCTCTAGCCAAAGGATGATCGTTCTTCGAGTTGATTTTAAACATAAATGGATCACTACCATTAGAGCCTAGTTTTAAAATTCTCCAGTGATGACCGTGAATATGAAACGGATGATCCATTTTAGCTGCTAACTCTAAACAGAAATTTTTCAATGAGGGGCATTCATTTATAAAAAAATTACCATCAATCATTAAGAGGTAGGTACGTACTGTCAATGAAAACCATCTCGATAACATTGTTGTAACCTAATTTGATTAAATGCAAGCAATCGCAATGCTTGGTGGGACATTTCTCGGGACACTTCATCTTATTTATCAGAGGGCTCGTAGGATTATTCAGGAGTGGAAACGGTAGAAACGTATTCGATATGTAATTTATCTGATCTTGGTACATTCCACCCAAATATTTAATTCCTGGTCCGGCCTTAGGAACTGCAAAGAAATAATTTGATTACCACGAGGAATTGAAACAAAATAATTTAAAAAAAATAGAGTAATTACGGTAATGTCTCAGGTACGTATTATGGTCGTATAATTCTTCTTCTTTTTCGAAAAGGTAAGCGGTCGCATAGAGTATAATCCTTTGATCCGGATTTTCTTTCAATAACCTCTCCGGAGCTTTTTGAAGAGATTGTATTTCATCCATGCAAAGATTATCATCGTTCAAGTGACACGGTTTCCCAAGGTTGTTCAATTCCTGGCGCAGAAAGTTACCTATTTAATTCACGATATGAATACATACCTTAGATTTAGCTCACAAGGGCACCTCGCCAACTCGTCCCTCCGATTGAGCTGAAATTTGGTTCACTGAAAGAGCATGCCACACAGACCTCACAACCAAATTTTTAGCTGCAGAAGTTGATTTTTCGATTTTTGGCGAATTTTAGAAAATGGCTGTAACCGCCTCCAAAAAACCATTTTTTGAAGAAAAAAATTGTAAATTTCAATATAGAATCTTGAAAATTGGTTTGTACACTAAAGTCGACCTCCCCCCGAGTCGATTGGCACCATTTTCGAAGCGATCTGGAGCCTCCAGAAAAAGTTTCCAGCGCACTGGAATTGCTCCAGATGGCGCTGTAATTAACTTCGGCAGCTGAAAATTTAATCCTAGCGTTAGTATGATGTCATCTATCGATTGACGTAGTTGAATCCAAAATCCGAGGTGACTAGTTCCCACGTGTTTTTTTGACAACTTAAAAATTCTGCATTTTTTAAAAATTTCCAAAAAATCAATTTCTCTAGCATATCACCCGAAACTTCGTCTACCCCCTAAAGTCGACCTCCCCGAGTCGATTGGCACCATTTTCGAAGCGATCTGGGGCCTCCAGAAAATGTTGACTTTTGCCATCTGCACAGATTCCAGTGTGCTGGAGAAAAGTCAACTTTTTCTGGAGGCTCCAGATCGCTTCGAAAATGGTGTCAATCGACTCGGGGTCGACTTTAGTGTATAAACCAATTTTCAGGATTTTATCTTGAAATCTACAATTTTTTTTTTCAAAAAGTGTTTTTTTGGAAGCCGTTTTTGCCATTTTCAAAAATTCCCCAAAAGTCGAAAAATCAACTTCGGCAGCTAAAAATTTGATTGTGAGGTCTGGATGGCATGCTCTTTCAGTGAGCCAAATTTCAGCTCAATCGGAAGCGACGAGTTGGCGAGGTTCACTTGTCAGTATAAATTGGCTACGATACAAACAGGTAATTTTTTCATCGCATCGAAGAGTTTAGGAGTACTCGACGTAGGAGGTAGTAGGACAGGACTCCCTTCGTATCTCAAGATGGCATTTTGATACGCCGACAAGCAACTTGAGCCGTATCCTTGCACTCGGATCCAGTAAGATCTGGGAGGTTGATTCGCATCAATTATCACATCGTAAATATCAGCTGGAAAAACATAATTTTCGATTCAAAATGCGAATTTGGTACCATTTTTGAGTTCAGAGGTCGCTGACCTGCAGTCAAGTAAAGTGTCCTGACCAACTGTGGCTTGACAGGGTACCCATCGGTCGAAATCAATAACATGGGATGATTTTCGATGGTGAACTGCAACGAACAGGTCGTCGATGTATCAGTGACAATACGAAATCTGAATTTTTTATTCGGCAAGACGTGGAATTCAGCTAAAGGTGTTTTGGTTTGTTTTTTCGAGGCGTCGTCCTATACATAAAACAACAGAATTTTATTGTTAGATAAGATGATCAATTGATCAATAATTATTGAAGCCAAATAGGTACGTACCATACAACTTCCTTTTCCATTAATTAAATACGATTCAGGATCGAGTCCGATCAAAGTTTTATTTTTATTGTACCCGGGTAACCTGACGTCACTGATTTGATGGTACCAATCACGTATCAAAATCGTATGCGAGAATAAATCATAATCGTACAGTTTTCTGACAGGATCAGTCTCCGCACTGGTACGTACGACGAACGGGCCGGATAATCCGTCGAATAACTGTGAAGCTAAAACAAAAATAAAAGGTCAGTAGGGGTCTAGGGGAAGGGGGTAGTTTTAAAATTGCGTGATGAATTGGTACGACACGAACAGGAATGCGAATGGTAAAAATGAGTCCCAGAAGTATCGGCTAGAAAGTCGTAACGAAATTTACTATTGCTGGGAATTGAACACTGGGTGACAAATGGAACTCCATCTTCCCAAGGTGAGGTCTTTTGCAACTGACCGTGCCAATGAATCGAGACTTCTCGGGCTGGCATTGAGTTTTCCAAGTCTACGACGACTCGATCCCCGAAACAGATCTACAAAATAAATATGAAGAGATGACATTATATGTAGAATTTAAAATATACATTTAAATTTTTTTGGAAAATAAAAGAGCCTTTTCGATTGTTCTTCAGGAAAAATCTCAGCCTTTCGAAGATTTATTTTTTTTAGAAAACAGAAATCCCAGAAAAAATCCCAACTTATTTTGTATCAATTTTTTGAAAGAAAAACAATTTTCCAAATCTTAAGAAAAAAAAGTTCTTATTGTCCAAGTAGGTAACACATTTATTTTTCAATTCTTATGGAATAAAATTCTTTTCTCAAAAAAATATTCCTTAAATTTTTCAGTTTTTTGGGGGGAGGGGGAGAAACTCAGAATATTCGCAATTTTTGAAGAAGAGAAATCTCTAATTTATACCCAAAGGAAAACAACTCTTGACTTTTTTTTTTTTTTTTTTTTTTTTTTTTTTAACCAAAACATCAACTTTTAGTAACATATTTTTTATTTCTTTTCTTGAAAAAAAAAATCAAAACAATTTCTTGGAACAATAGAATTTCTCAATTTCTTTCAAGTAACAAAATCTTTCAAAAAACTTTCCAATTTTTTTTAAATTTTTGAATTAAATTTTTTTTAAATTAAAAAAAAAATTTTCTGAATAGGTTCCTACTTCAATATCCTTGATGAAACTTTTTTATTAATTTTTTTGGGGGGGGGGGGGGTGAGGAGAGGAGAAGAGGAACATAGAGAAGAAAAATTTTCAATTACCTAGAACATTATAAGTTTTTTTTTTTTTTTTTTTTTTAAATAAATAATTTAATTTTTTTGGAGTTGACGATTTTTCAATTTTTTTGAAATAAAAATGTTTAAAACATTCAATCAGTGGAGTGACGAAGCGAAAAGTGGCTAATTTCTCAAATTTTTCTCAGAATTCCATCTGTTTGGTTTGGGGGTGGGGGTTGGACAACCCACATTCCCAACACCTTATGGCCATAATTTCTCTACATTCGACATCAAAAAATTTCCAACCCAAGAAGTTATAATTTAGAACTTGAGAAATTTGAAAAAAGTAATGCTATTGAAGATTTGGAAAATTCGAGGGAATTTAAAAACTGAAAGTTTATGAAAAATTCAAAGTATAAAAATTGTTAAATTTTCGAAGCATAAAAAGTAATAAAATCATAATAAGTATAATTGAGAATATACCCAAATAAAAAATAAAAAATTAAAAAAATTAAAATGAGAAAAAAGGAAGTAGCAGCATCAAGAAAATCAAAAAAAAAAAAATTAAAAATCACATGAACAAAATTTTAGATTTTTTTTTTTGATTTTTGGTCATGAATTGAATGAAAATTTTAAAAACTTTGTGTTCAGAAAAGTAAAACTTACTCAGTTACTCTTCGGTGAGTTCACTTTTGAGATTTGTAAAATATAGTTTCTATCTTCTACAAAGGCAGGACAAACTTACGTGAAAGGCTGGTCCAGGAAGCATTCGATTAAATACAAGCACAGTTCTCTCGATACCATCAGCTGTGATGCACTGAGGACCAAAGCAGTGATCTCGATTAGTTGAGCAATTCTTACAAGCTCTAAAATTTCAACACTGTATGATTAATTGAGTAAATAACACGTTCTCTGCCTCTTAAGGAAATTTACCAATTTTTTTGTAAAATGTAACCCTAGTACAACTGTAGGGTTTTTCGAGTAATAATTTTGAAAAAAATTTAATTGCCTCTAAGGAAATTTGGTAATTTTATTTCCTATAAAATTCAACCCTACAGCTGTAGGGTTTCTCGAGAAATAATTTTGAAAATTTTTTTCAATCTTATGTGAATTTGGCAATTTTTTTGCGAAATTCAATCTTTACAACCTTAGGGCTTCTCTAGTAAATATATATTTCGAATTTTTGAATATTTTACTCACGGTCCCATAGCATGGTACTGTTCAGCGACCAGTTTATAGTAACAAATCCGAGATTCCGGGTATTTCGTACAATTTCTCGAGCATAGCTTCCCATCGTCGACTAAGTCTTCGTATTTTGGATCGATTCCGACGTCCAGAGGCTGTAGATGATTCTCCAAATTTATTTCATCTGTTAAGATATTACACAAATAATACAAATAAATTAGTCAATTTTTTTTTCTTGTAGGATAACTACACAAATTTACTTTTAGCAAACGTTGCACGGTTTTTGGACAACACGAAAAAAACAGCCAAGAACGAGATCCACCGTAAATGACACATTTCTTAATTTTTATTCGACCTGATAAAAAATAAAGGGTAATTTCATAAAATAATTTAGACGATTTTTGTTATAACCGAAAAAAAATAACTTCGATTCAATAATTTTTGCAAATTGACAAAATTTTGAACACAATATTTTTTTTTCAGCAGAATTTGAGAAGGAGGCTGTGAAAATGAAATAGGTAGATATTTTAAATTAAACGTACGTGTTCGAAGCTATCGTTTCCTATCAAATTTTTTTGGCAATAAAAATTACCTATTAACTTCAATTACCCAAAACAAAATGGAGAATGATAAGGTAGCTCAAATTTCCGACACATGTGTAGTAGCTCCATAAAGCAGATATTTCTTGTCCTTGAGAAAACACCAAATTTTAATTATAGGTAAGTTGTCGCAAAAAAAAATTCGTGATTTTTAGCGTCGCGATCCTTTTTTTATTTTATTTGAGGTGGAGGCTTCAGGTCCAAGGTACCATTCTAAATTCCGGAAAGAAAAATAAGTACTTAATTAGGAATTACTCCTTATATGGAAAAAACCAATTTTGATGAGTTGAAACACAAAAAATCTGCAATTTCAAAATTTTGTAAATTCAGTATTTTTTTTCCTTCAAATTGTGGGCCAATTTAAAATTCAGTTTGAGGGAAAATAAAAAGTAGGGAATTATTTTCCAATAAAAAGAAACAACTTGGGGAGTGGCGGAGGCATGAGGGGAAAAATCACCAATTATGAATAAAGACCACTTCAATGCGTAGGGTGTATCAACTTTTTCAATTAAGTACGAATAAAATTTTAAAAATTCACCAAAAAAAATGATAATAAAATTTTGGAAAATCAATTTTTTTTAAATGACAAATTTTGAAATTTTAAAAATTTATTAGGTAAACTCTCAAACAAAAATTTTCTTCGTCCAATTTATTATCGAAATGTTTCTATACATTTTTTTGTAATTTTTCACTGAAGAAAATTACTTACGTTTCATTTTGAATCAAAAAAAATTGTAATTTATATTTCTCTAGAAAACAAAAAAAAATTGATACTAGAACAAACATAATTTCTTCCAGCAAAAAAATTAAGAAAAAATTTGTGGAAGCATTTTGATAAAAAATTTAATGAGGAACAATTTTTATTTGAAGAATTTTTATCTAACGATGCTAGTTTTCCTAAACAAATTGAAAATACGTTGAAAATTGTTTTTTTTTCAGAGTTCTGTTGACAATTTTTGATTTTTTGACTGTATGAAAAAATGTTTCGTAAGAAAAATATTCAAATTCAAATTCCCCACTAAGAAGTATTCTTCCAATTTTTCTTTCGAATGCATTGTTGAGGAGAATCCTCCATCTTGAGTATGTTGTCAGGCCAAAAATTCAGCTACCTATATCTAATATATCTTTAGATAAAAATTTTGGGGAACGTAGTCGACTCACCCTGTAGTTCTAAGCGAACCAACCGATACTTCTGCGTATCGCAATTAAGATTAACGAAAACACAAACAGTTTTATTTGCTTAGGTAAATTTTTAATTAGCATTCGTTACTGCATACTTTGCAGACACCTATAGGAATTGACAGATACCTTATTTGCCAAGGTTACATGAATGTGTCAGTGATCATGAGTTTAGATTCTCAAAGAGCATAGGTACAGATAAAATTTTCTTGTGAAGAAAAAATAAATTCTCCAAAAATCCATTCAAAAAATTTCGTTTAAAAAATTAATGTTTTCTAAAAAAAAATCTCAAAATATTTGAACAAATTAAAAAAAAATTGTTTGAAACCCATCTTGGAAAAAAATTAAAAATTCCATCAATCTTTTCGTAAAAATCAGAAAAAATTTCTTTGAAAAAAATTCAGTTTTTTTTTTTTTTTTTTTTTTTAAATAAAAATTCTATAGGTCCAATTTTTTTTAACAGATTGGAAAAACTCCTCCTGGAATTCTTCATTGAAAATTAAAAAAATAACGTATGTACTTAATGGGTACCAAGACCAACATAATTTCAAACTCGCTCCTTCTCATACATTATTTTATACCCAAAAAGACCAAATAAAATCTCTTAAAAAACGAAACAATACAAAAAAACCTCGTCGTAGGTAATTTATTTGCGCAATGGTCACAAAAACTAAGGCATATATGCCTTAACAAAACCATTGACCATTATAAACGAACCGGGGGCAGGTAATTGCCACACTTAGGCCAGTCAGCAGGGGGTGGTATCATTTCACCGGGTTCCCCAACTTGTAAAATAATAGTCATCCCGGCCAAGTGGTGAATTTGGAAATGACAATGGAGGAGCCAGAATCCTACGTGAAAATACGATTCGATGATTCGTTCTTTCGTTCGGAGCCATAAAAAATAAGCTGGAAAAATTCAATCAAGTAGACTTACCAGGGTTATCAGCTACAAATCTCACAACACCGAAACCAGCCGCTGGTATAGGTAGCGTATCTTTAACCAGAGGGTATTTTTTATTAGGATCGATCGCGTAAGGATTTGGTTTTTTTAAATCTTCTTTCGTGCCAGTTTTCATTACGGTGAAGTGATTCCCGTGGATGTGTATAGGATGGTCCATTTTCAAGTCATCGTTCGATATAGCTGAAACAAACTTCGTCAATTAAAATCCAGCCAATTTGACCTAAAAATATTTCACGAGTAACTTACCATCAGTGAAAACCATTTCGAAGACTTCGTTATAAGGTAATTTAATGAAATGCATGCACTCGCACCAAGGATCGCAAGTTTCTGGACATTTAATCTTATCAATCAATGGATTGTTCGGTTCACCGTATAAAGCAAACGGAGGAAAGCTGTTAGTTTTATTGTTAATCGTATCGGAAAACATTCCACCCAGTTTGGTCACACCTGGTCCTGATTCCGGAACTGAAATCATAGAAAAAGTTTGTAAATAACTTGGAAAATTCGTACGTACGATTTAAATTTACAAAGTACAATCAACTTACGATAGAATGTATGATAAGTTCCACTAAGAAATAACTCTTCTGGAGTGAACAAGTGTCCACCTAAAGTGAAAACATATTGCTTATAAGGCTTTGCTAATAATTTATCAGAAGCCTTGATCAAAGATTGTAGTTCATTCAAGCATAAATTATCAGCATTGTTTAGGCAAGGCTTTCGAAGGTTGTTCAGTTCCTGGAAAATAATTCTAGTTGTTTGAAAAACAAATTCTAGAACAGCAGATACCTAGACAGGGTCAAAATACCCTGCCAGGAGCGAACGAATGAACAAAAAAAAAAGAATTTAACACTATACTAACAGGTACGAATGGTATAGAGTTGAACAGAGCATTCGTATTCGACGTAGGTGGCAACATTTGCGAGTTTCCTTCGTATTTCAAAACGCCTTGTTGAAAAGCCGCCGCGCAATGTCCTTCTACACCTTGAACTCGAATCCAATACGGTCTAGGGACTTTGTCGGTGGTAATTACAACATCGTAGATGTCTCCTAAACACATTACAAACACAATTTTGATAAGAATGGGGCTGTAAAGATACTAAATTAACTGCAGGGTACGTGCCTCCAGTCATATATAGTGTTCTGACTTCTTTGGGTTGGATTGGGTATCCATCTGTGGCGATCAACGTCATCGAATGACCTTCGATAGTGAATTGAAACGAACACGTAGTCGATGAGACGGAAACAATACGAAATCTGTACCTTTTATTCGGTTTTACGTGAAATTCGGCGAATGGTGTTCTAGTCCATTGCGAAGTAAGTGGGTTCTAAACAAAATTAAATCAGCGTTGGTAAGTTCAACGAGGTACCATTGTTTTGAAAATAATAATAATTTACTGATGGGCTTACAAAATATCCACCATGTCCATTAATCAAATATGTATCAGGTTTGGCTGTGATCATGGTTAGGTTTTTATTATATCCGGGGAATTTATCATCCATCAATACGTGTAACCAATCTTGAATATGAATCGTATGAGAGAATAAATCGTAATCGTATTGATTTCTCGAAGGTTCTTCCTTATCACTGGTACGTACGATTATCACTCCGGATAATCCTTCGAATAACTGGAGTCCTGCGAAACGGTCAAATGATAATTCTAGTACTCGACTCGATAATTCAAACGTTGGTTTAGCTCGTCACCGGAATGAGAATGGTAAAAATGAGATCCGCGAGTGGTAGCTTGGAAATCATATCTAAACCAGCTGTTAGAAGCGATAGGACACTGGGTGACGTGTGGTACTCCATCCATATAAGGTGTTTTCTGCATTAATTCGCCGTGCCAGTGAACTGTCACATCTCGACCTGGCATTTTATTGTGCACGTCGACGATAACTCGATCACCGTAGCACACCTGAACAAACACAGCTGGTTTTATCATCCAAAAATAATTATAAACACTGATAACACGAAAAACAACTTACATGGATATTCATTCCGGGAAGTAATCTATTAAACGTTAAGATGGTTCGTTCGATTCCGGCAGCAGGAACACATTGAGGACTAAAGCAATCTTTTCGATTCAATGGACAGTTCTTACAAGCACTAAAAATAAACAAAAATCATCTCCGGGTAAGTATCTGCAGTGATAAAGACAAATCGACCAAGTCATAGGTACACTTACGGTCCCATCGCGTGATATTGTTCAGCTACAAATTTATAATAACAAATCCTAGGTCGAGGATACTTGGTGCAATCTCTAGCGCAAAGTATATCATCGTCAATTAAACCATCGTAAGTAAGATTCCGTCCGACATCCATTGGCTGTAGATATTTCTCCAGGTTAGCCCTGTCTAAGATAAAAAACCATTTAGAGAACAAGAAAGTCGTACCTCGAATAAAACATATTATCTAATACTAACCATTACTAATGGTAGAATAAGCCCCGCCAACGAAAAGGGTAACGACGAACAAGGTATCGAGATACATTTTCAACTATAACTGAATAACCGTCGAATTGCTGATGCGATTTATACGACCGTTCTGCCAAATGATGCTTCGACGTCATTGCAATTACGAATCGAATCCTGTTCAATGAAAACTTGTGTAAATTGTATAATAAATGCAAAGTTTACATAATCGACGGATTTCTGTTGATTCAAAATATGGGCTTGTATGTACATTCGTAGTAATTGCAACAGTAACGCGGTAGTCTGGCAAATCGAGATGTAGAATTGCATCTGCGTACTCACTTGTAGGATTTCATTATCAAGGTAACGGATGAAACACCCTCTCGGTCGAAAGTTCGTCGAATGTATCAAACACGTGCTCCACTTAACGTATTTCAGTCACCGAGGGTCAGTAGAGTTCAACTGAGGTTATATCGGTGATGTACTGGGTCATACTGTGTCACTGGGTCATCATGTATCTCGAGTTTATCGGCCCTATCGAGTCAAACGTAAAACAAAAACGCTATATTCGTATCTAAAAGTGGAACGAAATGAAACGCACGAATTTCGCGATGATACCGCACATTAAACAAAATAATTTAATCGTTTTACGGGGTGTATTGTCGTTTATACAAGCTTTGTTCGGGCGACCCTACACAAGCTACACAAAGTTACACAAGTTGCACAAACTTTAATATGATTCGTCCATTAGCTGATAAGATGAAAAAGTGCAACTTGTGTAACTTTGTGTAGCTTTGTGTAGGGTCGCCCGAACCAAGCTACAAATACTTACGTCTTTATGATCTCATGTAATAAGTGTGTTTTAAAACATTCGGATTATGGATTAGAGACATATTAGCAACAAGTAGCGATACCTATAATCACATAAATAATTTTCAAGTTCAGTTTTGCTCATTTCGTATTTTGTATACTTACGCACTTGTTACTCACCAGTATTCGATTCGATTTCAAATTAATTATCGCGAATCGGTAACGTTTGCATTTTTATGGAACCAATTTCGTAGTTTGCGTTCGATTTTCAAATTCAAGTTCAACTGATTTTACGTTGACGCAGCCTTCAGTGAAAAGGTGTTTAAAACCCTCTATCACTGACATGGGCGGCTGACAGCCGCCATGACACCAAATTTTTTTTCTCGCAAAATTGACTATAAAGCAGCACTGATTCAAAAGTCATAGGGAGGGGGAGACCACATATAGTACGCAGTGCGTGCTATGCGAACTATTATGTGGTCTCCCCCTCCCTATGACTTTTGAATCAGTGTTGTTTTATAGTCAATTTTACGAGAAAAAAAATTTGGTGTCATGGCGGCTGTCAGCCGCCCATGTCACTGATAGAGGGTTTTAAATCACAAACCCTATGAGCTCATAGGTACAACTGAATCGTTAATCAGCGAAATCAGTTTCAATTACAAATATCACTTGAGAAAACAATTGTGTTATTACACTACAAACATTTTTTGACGTAGGTGTGAATTATTGAAATTTCAAATTAATCGCAGCTTTGACCGTGAATGTGAAATCGAACTTGAGCATTTTCGCTTTCACGATCAGACGTGATCTTGCACCTAAATACGTAAGTATTCGTTGAATTGAACCAAAAAACTCCGATTTATATCAATAAAATACGTAAAATAATATAATATACCAACAATGTACTTACTTCTCTTCAAAAGCAAAAACACGAGTAACGAACTTTTTTTGAAACTTTGAAAGTAATTAACGCCACAACTTTGGCAAAAACGACAGGAGGGGGGTGCTTTATCAGTGTTGCCAATTGAAATAAAATAAAATGTAATTACGTCAGGCGCTTACGTTTTTTTGCGAAATTTAATTTAATTTTTATTCCTCTCATTGAAATAAATTTATTTATACAAATGACTTACTAAAGATTTTCCCTAGGAGTAAGCTAAGGTGGGAACCTCAGCAGAAGCTCGTGTACTCAAGCTGGCTAAAAGCTGCAGCAAAAATTTCGAAAATGAAATGAGCTATGTAAACCCCATAGAAAACTCTCCAAAAATGAAAAAATGAAACACACGCACTATTAGTTCATTAAAATTTAAAATTATTTTTTAATCATTCAATTTTTTAGAAGAAAACAATCTTCTATTTTTTTGGAGAAAAAAATCTCAAATTTTCAGATAAAAAAATTTCTTCATTTTTTTGGAAAAAAAAAACATTTTTTGCCTCAATTTTTTTAAACAAAAATCTTACAATTTTTCCGGAGAAGTAAAAAATATCAAGTAGGGAAGCTTGATTTTGAAATTCTCTGAATTCCTTTGGTAAAAAAAAATCACCAACTTTTTAGGCGTAGGCCCAATTAAATTTTTTAATTTTTTTAATTTTTTATTATTATTTTTTTTTTTTTTGAAGAAGGCAATTAATTTTCTAATTTTCTTGAAATGAAATTTTTTCCCCTAATGTTTTTGGAATTACAAATAAAATTTTAAACATTTTTCAAAAAATTTCAATTTTATTTTGAAATATATAATTATATTTCTTTGGAGTCAGTTTCAAAAAAATTCTCAATATTTTTGCTGCAAAAAATGTTAATTTTTAAAAAATTTTCAATTCAAACAAATTTCCCATTTTAAGATGAAAAATATATCATTTTTTCATTTTACCCACTGAGAAAAAAATGCTGAATTTTTTTAAAGAAAAAAATTTCAATTTTTTGAAGAAAAAAAAATCTTAATTTTTTTGCACACCTACTTACAAATAATTATAGGAAAATATTTATCAAAGTGTTGAAAAAAAAATATATATATTGACTAAAATTTTTTTTCATTTTTTGAAATAAAAAAAATTTCTAACTTTTTCGACTTGAAAATTTTCTTCAAAGTTTTTGAAATAAGTAGATAAAGATCAAAATAAAACTGAGTAAGTACAAAATTTTCCTATTTCTTAGAGTTGATGTGAAAAATATCTACCTACTTATTTTTTTTTAAATAAAAAAATTGGTGAAAAAATTCTCACTGAGAAATAATATCTCTGTTTTGTTTTGTTTTTCAAGAAAGAATCTCTAATTTTAAAGGAAAAAAATCTCTCAATTTTGAAAAAAATCCTACTTCTTAAGTGTAACATTTCTCAAATTTTTAATTAAAAATTTTCTAAAATTTTTTTGTGCTCGGTAAATCAAATCTTTAATTTTTTTCGTTAAAGAAATGAAATGCCTTAATTTTGAAAATTTCTGAATTTTTTTTGTAGTTGATAATTTTTTCAATTTTTGTTAAATTTATTTCATTGGGGGTCGGGGCGTAATAAATTTTCAAGTTTTTCTGAATAAAAAATTGTTTTCAAGTATTTGAATTTTTTGGAGTAAAAATATTTCAAGTTTTTAGATTCAACGTAATTGCTCATTTTTTTTTTTTTTTTTGAAAAAAATCCTTAATTTTTGGACAAAAAAACGTTCAATTCTTCCGAGGAAAAATTTGATTTTTGGATAAGTAAAAAGATCTCATTTATTTATTTACCTATTTATTTTTTTTTTTGGAAGGGGGTCTCATTTTTAGAGAAAAATCTTGCTTATTTGTACCTATCAGTTTTTTAGAGGGAAGGAATTTTTAAAGAATTTTTTGGAGTCGACGTAAAAAAAAAAAAATCTTGAAATATAAAAAAAAACAATGCTAAAAAAATTGATGAAAAAATTTCTCGATCTTTTTGTTGAGAAGGTTTATTTATTTTTACTTTAATTGCGAAAGAAATCCCTTATTTTAGGGTAAATTTTTCTACCGACCTATTAAAAAAATATTAATTTTTTTTCTAAATTTTTTTGGGGGAGGAAAATTTTCAATTCCTTTTGAGAAACAGATTTCTCAATATTGTTTTAGAGTAAAAAAACTTATTTTTGATTTAAAAAATTTCTCATTTTTTGCAGTCATATCAATTTTTTGAAGCAAAGAATTGTTCAATTTTTTTGCGGTAAAAAATTGTTTGATTTCTTTAGAGTAAAACATTGTTCAATTTTTTCAGAGTAAAAAATTCGTAAAAAATTGTTCAACTTTTTTAGAGCGAAAAATTGCACAATTTTTAGAATAAAACGCTGCTTTAAAAATTTGGAATATTCTTGAATTAGAAAATATCTGACATTCAATACTGAAAATTGTTCACAATTGTTCAATTTTTTTAGATTAAAGTAATAGAGTAAAAAATTGACTAATTTTTCAGAGTAAAAAATTCTCAAATTTTTTAGAGTAGAAAATTGACCAATTTTTTAAAGTAAAAAATTGCTTTAAAAACTCTCAATATTTTTGGAATAAAAAAATCTGACATTCAATACTGAAAATTTTTCACCCTGCTACCCTCTTAGAAAAAAATTGTGTCATTTCATTCTCGTTTTGTACTTCCCTTATCACCCACGGTCTGTGAAACGAGCCTATCGGTAGTAAAAATGTATTTCATATGGAATAGCAATTGATACAAATCTTAAAATGAGATAATAACAACCTAAACAAAAAAAAGATCTTACAATACCGTTAATTTTTGTGCAATACAAATAAATAGACTAGAATCTCTATAATTAAACAGTAGCTATAAGAACATCGAATAAAACTAAATAATGATATATTAAGACGACAAAAACGGTCATCGATTAAAAATAAAAATTCATGATCACAATAAATAAAACCAACGTGAAACTTGACCGCAATCACCGCGATTGCGTTACCCATAATCACCGCCGAATACAGACAGTCCCACCTCGGACCGATTAAAGGTAACCACGTAGCACACAAAAAAAATCAAAATAAACTCAGCGAAAACATATTTAACAATAAGCTTAAATAATAAGACTTAAGAAAGTAATTGGACAAAATAATAGAAAAAAAAACGAATCCTTAACGTAATAATTGGAATAATCAACAATTCATTCCACGATCTATACACGAGGACGTTGTAAAAGTGCTTTATCGTGGTGGAAGCGTAGAAAAAAAACGAAACTAAAAGTAACATTAATTTCGTAGCGCATTCGTCGAAAGTAAAAATATTATAGGTTCGTTATTTTTGCGAAGCTCTGCGACCGCAGTGGGCAAAAATATGCACTGCGAGAATTTACGTCGTTCGATGTCGTTGCATTAAACCCAAGATGAAAGCTGGTAACAAGACGAACATTTGTGTGACCACCGTATGGATTGTATTGGTCGAACTGGCAGCTACGGCTTGAGTTTTTATTCTGGTGTAGTCGGTAAAAGCGCATAGGTCAAATTGGGAACAAGCTCCAACTTTGTAAATGTATTCGGCATTTGGTTCGAGATTACGGATCGAGTATGGATTGGTCGGCGAGTCTTCTACAAAGATAAATTAAATGTCATCAGTATTACAAAAATTAATCAAATTAAATGGCAGGCAACTTAGTAGTAGCTGTTATGTTCCAGCTATAACAAAAACTTCAAAATTTGAATGAGCTAAAAGCCCAGAAAACTTTGAAAATGCAAAAATCGAATACACTCCTCCCATTAAAATCTCCTGTTTTTTTTTGTTTTTTTTTGACAAAAAATATGCCATTCTAATTATTTTGGATTTTTTTTTATTTTTAATTTTAATTTTTTTTTTGGGGGGGGGGGGTTCTTTAAATTTTTTTCAAAAAATCTTTTATTTTCTGAAAAAAAATAATTCTTTATTTTTTTCGAGAAAAAAATCACACCCAATATTTTTTCGAAGAAAAAAACTCCAGTGAAAATATTTCTCAAAAATTGCGAGAAAAAATTTCTTAATTTTTTTGAAATCATTTTTTTTTATTTCTTTATTTAAAACAAAAACATACCTACCTTATTGAGTCTTTTTGGAGAAAAATGAAGTAAAATTTGGAGGAAAATTTTATCATTTTTTTATATCAACTTTTTTTATCAACTTTTTGAAGTAGGTACCTACTACCTATAAAAATTTCTGTCATTTGAAATGTTTTTTTTTTTTAGTTTTTACTTCTTTTAATAAAATAAAAATGATTGAAAATGTTTTCAAAATTGAACATTTTTTTTTGGTAAAAAGAGTTCTTCGATTTTTTGGAGCATAAAAATTTCTCACTTTTTTGAAAAGAAAACTTGTCTAAATTTACTTAGGAGTAGGAAAAAATTGCATCAATTTTTTGAAGCCAGTGCAACGATTTTTTGTTAATCTCTTAATTTTTAAACGTGTTTTTTTTTGGGAAAAAACTGAATTTTTTATTTGGGGGGGGGGGGGATGTTACATTATTTTTAAGGAAAAACGTCTTTTTTTAGAGAAAAAAAAATTATATTTTTTGGGGAGAAACGATATGTTTTCAAGAAAAAAGTGCTTAGAAAAAACATTTGAAAAAAGTCTCAATTGAAGAAAAAAAAACAGATACCTACCTATCTCCTATTTTGCTGAGAAAAAAAGTCCAATTTCTTTTAGAAAAAAAAGTTATTTTTTTCGAGAAAAAAATAATGTCCTCACTTTTTTTTGAGAGAAAATATCCGAATTTTTCAAAGGTAAATAAATGTTTTTCAAAGAAATGAAAAAAATAAAATAAAAAATGAAACGCCCCGTTCTTTAAAAAGAAAAAAACGCTTTAATTTCAAAAGAAAAAAGTTCCCTTTTTAAAGGAAAAAAACTCGGCGGGACCCCCCCCCCCCTGGTTGGCTCTATTTCCACACTACGTTTGAAAGTATGAAACATAGTATATGCTTTTACTCTGTGACAAAATGTCTAAAAGTATAAAAAATAAAAAGTCTAAATTTTTTTTTATTTTTTCAGAATGTCCGACTATAAAAGCCTAGTCATAAAATTAAAAAAAAAAAAATTTCCAATTTTCAAAATGTCCAAAAGTAATAAAATTTACTTTAAAAAAAATTTAAAAATCTAAAAGTCGTAAAATTTCTAAAATAATATCAAAAAGTCATTAAACTTATTTAAAAAATCACAACTTCCAAAATGTCTGAAAGTCATCTTTCTAAAAAAATTCCAAGTTTCAGAATGTCTGACAAAAAACCTAAAAGTCATAAAAATTTTTTAAAAATTTCCAAGTTTCAAAATGTCTGAAAAAAATGTCCAAAAGTCATTTTATTTTTTTAAAATCTTTCTAAATGTCTGAAAGTCATCTTTCTAAAAAAAAGAATATAAATTTCCATGGAAATTTAAAAATCAAAAAAAAAAAAACCTAAAAGTCATAGAATTTCTAAAAAAATTTCTAAGTTTCAAAATGTCTGACAAAATGTCCAAAAGTCATAAATTCATTAAAAATTTCTTTAAAAAAAATTAAAAAGTCTAAAAGTCGTAAAATATCAAAAAGTCATTAAAATTTATAAAAAAAATTCAAGTTTCAAAATGTCAGACAGTCATCTAAAAAAAACAATTGAAAATAAAAGTCATAAAATTTCTAAAAAATTTCTAAGTTTCAAAATGTCCAAAAGTCATAAAATTTATATTTAAAAAAATTAAAAAGTCTGAAAAAAGTTTCAAAATGTCTGAAAGTCATCTTTCTAAAAAAAAAAATCCAAGTTCCAAAATGTCTGACATAATGTCTAAAAAACCGAATTTATTAAAAATTTTCTAAGTTTTTTTATGTCATACAAACCTAACCTAACCTAACCTAACCCAATGGGGTCGGATTTTGGTCTCGGATTTTCCTGTCGGATTTTGGTCTCGTTTTTTTCCATTTTGGTCTCCGTAAAAGCATATACTATGCTAATGAATAAATACTTAGAGAGGCACTTAATCAATTTTTTGGAGAAAAAAATTTCTGATTTTCGAGTTATTTTTTTTATTTATTTTTTTTTGAAATGAAAAAATTGATTGGGTAGTTTCTTTTTTCGAATAATTATTCAATTTTTGTAGAAAAAATTTGGTGTTTTTTTTGAAACAAAAAATTTTTACATTTTTGAGTCAGCCTAAGAAAATTTTTCAATATTTTTTTTGGGCGGAATCCGTTTTTAGAGAAATCTTTTCAAAAGAAACAATCTCCCAATTTTTTTTTTTTTTTTTGAGAGAGTGGCGTGTCCTAATTTTTTTGAAAAGAAGCTCTGTTATTCTGTCAAAGAAATAAAATTATTTTTAAAAAAACTTTTGGAGTGAAAAAAACTTATTTTCTTAATTCTTACAAAAAAAAATTCAATCCTCTACCTCTGACCAGAAAACCAACCTACACTTTGGAAAATTTCAAGCAGCCAGTCATGCTATGTAAAATATGAATTCTTCGAAACTTACTCAAACCAAAATCAAGTGGTTTCCAAGCACCATCGTCTTCGCTGGCTTTCTTAATCATTACTCGATAGTTACTCAATTCGCTCTCACTACTATTTGGCGAAATATCGAATCGAAATTCCGTATCCAACGTAGCTCTAATATAAACCGTCGGTACAGCAGGTAATATGCCTTCTTCCAACACGAAGGTTTCAGAAGTAGTGTTAAATGCATTGGCAGCTTTGCAAGTGTAATTTCCCAAATGTTCTTTCGTCATTACGAACTAAACAAAAAGTCAAACAAATAAATATTTATCTATATTAATTTCAATTTTTTTTTAAACAACTAATTTAGTCATAAATACCTGAAGAATGCTTCCAGTAGGCGTATTGGTTATATTAGCGTTTAATTGACCAGCATTAAGCTCTCTGTTATTCCGGATCCATTTTATTTCCGGATATGGCTCTCCCACAACCGGACATCTGATATTTACATGAGTATCAATCATACCGTGGACCGTGTTGTTTTTATAGTACGAGGTAATTTTCGGTGGAACTGTAAAATAATGAAATTTTTCGTTAAATGATTTTTTGTTTCATCAATTTTTTTTTCCAATAAAATAAGGTAAAATCTTACTAGCTTCTTTCAACACAATATTTATACTTTTACTGAACCCATTCTTATCTGTGATTATCGAAGCGGTACACGTGTAATTTCCCAGTTTCTCTGCAGTCACATTATTGACTTGGAGACCGTCAGCCAATATCATATATCCGTTGCCTGTGAATTTATCAATGATTTTTAATTAATTTATTTGGTCTTCGTAAGATTTGACTTGAGAGATCTAACGAGAAAAGGATTTACCTTCGATAGCGGTTTCGTTGAATGTCCACGAAGTTTGGGCAGGAGGATTCGACTCTACTTCACACAATAAAGTTTGATTGGAACCGATCAAAGCGTGATATTCACGCATCTTGTCTTTAAATTGGATCGATTCTGCGAAATAAGGAAAAATTAGAGTAAATTAATTTGGCAACGAGTTCAAAATTTCACAAAAAAATTTTTTATCGATTTTTTTTTGTTGGAAAAATTGATAAGCTTGAGGTTTACAATAGGTACATTAAAATTATTCGAAAAATGAAAAAAAAAGAAAAAGGAGAAATTTAACTACATATTTTTATTGAATATACGAGTGAAATTTTCGAAAATCAGACTCTAGATTTCTAAAGTATTTCGAAAAATTGGACCCTAGAAACTCGCTCAAGTTATCAGTGTAAAAACTTTTTCAAGTCCAATTTTTGGAAAATTATTTGAAAATTTGTCAATCATCGAAATTCGGAACTATTACAAAAAAAGTTTGGAGTGTAAATGAAGAAAATTAACAAAATAAAATCGAAAACCTCTTCTCACATTTTCCCCAAAAAACATATTTTTGGAAGTTTTCAAAAAAAAAAAAAAAAAAATCGTCAGAAATCTGATTTTTTTTCAAGAGTTCCCAATTTTCATTCAGAACTCTTGCAGAAACAGGCGCCAAATATTGCTGGGTCTTAGAAAAATAATTTTAGGAACAAAAGAACTTCGAAAACACTTGAATATCGAAAAAGGACTCGTTTGGATAAATATTTTGACCACTAATTTTTTTTCTCAAAAATTGATGGAATTCTATCGAAACTGTTTAATTTTGAAAAACGATCTTTCTGAGTACATTTTGCCCAGTTGGCATTTTTTGAAAACTCTTCAATAATTTTTTTTGGAAATTCGGCAATCAAATTTTTTTTAAGAATTTCAAAAACACATGAGTGTTTAAAAAGGACTCGTTCAAATAAATATTTAGTCCTTTAAAATATTTTTCAAAAATTAATGGAATTCTATCAAAACCGTTCAATTTTGAAAAACGACCTTTCCAAGTACATTTTGCCCTGTTTACATTTTTAAAAACTCTATATTTTTTTTTTTTGGAAATTCGATAATCAAAATTTTTTTGAAGAATTTCTATTATAGATTTAAAATTGGCAAAATCGATTGAATTGAAATGTTGAAATTGTTTAAAAAGTAAAACTTTCGATTCAAGAAGTTTTCAAGTATAACTGAGTAGAAATTTTTCAAAAATTATTCGAAAAATTATTTTTACCCAAATCATTAAAATTACTCATTTCTGAACAATTACAAGTCTGTGTACATTTTGACGAGTTCAGATTTTTTCAAAATTTCGACTAAGTATCGAAAATTGTTCAAAAAATTTCCACGTTGAAAATTATCATCGAAAAATGACCCTGATTTTGCGTACATCGAAATTTTGAAAAAAAAAAAATTTCAAGTCATAAAAACCTATTGAACCCAAAAAATGTTGAAATTTTTCAATATTTTGACCTTTGATTTTCGTTTTTTTTTTTTTTTTTTGGTTGAAAAATTAGACCTTGGTAAATCATTAAATTTACCAAATTTGAAAATGACAAGTCTAAATATGTATATTTTTCAAATGGAATTTTTGAAAATCAATTTTCAACAATTTATTATCAAAATTAAAATAATAAATTTAAAAAAATGATCTGTCTGTGTAATTTCAACAACCTGATATTTTTTTGAAAATTTTTTGATCATCGAAATTTTTTTGAACATTATAAAGGCTTAAAAAATATCTAAAAAACTTTGATTCAATTCGAAAAATTTTAAATTTTTTCGAAAAATTAGAATTTACCTAATAGATAGGTGATTGATTTTTTTTTAAAGACCAAATTTGAAAAATGACAGGTTTGCATGTACCTTGACATGCATAAATTTTTTTGATAAAAAACTACCAAAATTTGTCAAATTTAAGAAATACGTCTGTGATGTGAGGTGATCCTCAATTTATACTCAGGTATTTGATGACATTTTTTCTCATTTTTTTTGTCTCACTTCCTTCCTTCTTAAAGTTGTTCCTTTTTCTGAGAAAATAATTCTCAATTTTTTATTAGCCAAATTTTTTAATTAAAAAATAATGGCTATTGTTTTACCCATATCTGGATTATAAACGATGCCCTGGAACCCCCACCCCAATTTCTCAAAAAATCCAAAAACTAAAAAAAAAAACAGCAAAAATATTCAAATTTAGAATTCAAAGTTGTTCCAGCTCTTGTTAAAAAATAATTACCAATTTTCTATTTTTCCTTTAACTGAATTTCAAGCGGTGTCTCGAAGCTCCCTTACAAATAATAAATTATCGTCAATCACGCAGCTTTTGGTCTTCCCTTAAACCTAGGATATAAATCTTCCCCAATTCTATCACCAGACATCGTTATAAGCCGCCTGCAGTTACCACTAACCGCCATAGATCGCAGCCCAAGCGAAACTTTCTCCAGAAAAAATGCTCAAAAATAACCTCTCGACGATTGGTTAACATTTCTCAACACTACAAGCTTCTTTTCTTTTCATCTTCCAATTTCCCATCAACTCGACTTTGTCGGCATCGACATCTCCGGTAAACAGTTCACACGTACAAATTCTCCTTATACTTCAAAAAGAATCAAGGTTAACAATCTTCCATTCCCTCACGAATTACTCACTTATGACGGTCAAATTGAAAGATTCTCTCTGCTCGGCGCCTCGAATATGGGCAACGCACGTATATTCTCCAGCATGGCCGATATTCAAAGGATGAAATCTCAACTGCGACATGTTCTTTTTTTCTTCCACGAAAACATTGCTGCAAAAAATACAAACAAACATTAGCTGATGAAATGCGCCTTTCAACGAACGAGTATGCAATTCGTATTTCTATATGTTAATAAAATTGCGACACTCAAACGCCGCAAATAGCTCGGTAAAATTAGATCGAAAAATGAAGCAAATTGCATTGGGGCTTGTATAAATTTTTTAAATTTTAAAATCTTCCTTTCGGTGTCCTGATTAATCACCAAAAAGTCCCTGATACTTATACTTTGAGAAATCCCCCATATATGGAAGTTGAAGTTACTCGTCGTTGTTTTTCGCTCATAACTCTTAAAATACGAGTCAAAACAAAAAAGTGAATATTACTATAATTAAAGAAGATAAAATTTGCCACAAAAAATGTTATATTCAGTTTTTTTGAAAAGTGAACGGGTGGTGCAAAAATAAGCATCGAAATATACAGGTTGAAAAGAAGTATGATAACACTGGGACTGGGCAGCATTTTTGAACTTGTTTGTACCTTGAAACAAAAACCAATTTTTCATTTTCCAAAAAGTGTTTGGAAAAAAAAAGTAATCTCGAAAACCCATTAAAATTTTTTGACAAATTAAAAAAAAAAATTTACTTCTCCAATTGAAAAAAATGTCAAACAAAAATTGTGTAATTAGATCTCAGGAATAATTTCGGTTATAACAAAAATTTTGATTGGACCATTTTCTTTCCCTCCAATTTCGCATTTTATTGCATACATTACATAATGTAAAATTGTTATTCATGTGTACGTATAATTATGCAAAAATTGAAAAGGACAGAGTCCTCCAATCAAAATTTTTGTAATAACCTAAATTCTTCTAAAGATCTTACTATACAACTTTTGTTTGAAAGGTTTTTCAATTGGAGACTTAGGTTTCTAAAAATTGCCAAAATTTAAGAAATTGTTGAACTTTTTAAAGTGGTAAAAATATGAATTTCCCCAAAATTATGGGAATTGTTCAATTTTTGAATAGGTAGGGCTCTATTAATTTTCTCTCAAGATGAAGATAAACATTCGAAAATTTTTAGACAATTAATTTTTTCCAAAATTGGTGAAAACAAATTTTAAATTTGTAAAAAAAATTCAATTTATTCAAACAATAAATTTCAAGTGGTAAAACAAAGAAATTTTTAACTTGTAAAAGATATTCAATTTCAATTAAATTTGAAAAACACATTGTATAAATTGTTCAATTTTTTTGAACGATTTGAAATACCACCATTTTTTTCTTTAAAATTATGAGGATTGATAAATTTTTTTAAATTGTAAAAATTTTTCATTTTTTAAAATATAGTATAAAATCGAAGAATTTAATTCTCTCCAAAGATGAAATGAATGGTAAAGTCTTAAAAATAATTTTTTTCCAAAATAAGTAGTAAAAGATGTTAATCACTTTTGGAACCGGTAAAATATAAAAATTGTAGAAATTGTTCAAATTTTAAAATTGGAAAAAATTGTCGGTTTAAATTCCATTGAAAAAAAAGAACTAGGTAAAAATATAAATTTTTCTAAATTATTGTAGGAATTGTTCAATTTAAAAAAAAAATGATTTCCATTATTACCCCCCCCCCCCCCGCCACACACACTCAAAAATGAATGTTAGGTGCCCAGAAAATTTGAAACCATTTTTCTCAGAATAATTGGCAATTTCGTATTTATTACACCCCTCCCCTCTCTTCCCAAAGATGAATTATAAACGTTAGGAAAATTCAAAACAATCGATTTCTTCCAATAATTTGAAAAAGTGAGTTTTATCGAAGTTGATTGAAAATAATATTATTTTTTAAATTGCAAAAATTGCCAAAACAGGTAGTTCAATTTATTACAATCCTAAAAATGATAATTTTTCCAAAATTTGTGGAATTATTCAATAAATTGTTGTGATTTTTCGTTCAAATTAGTGATGGATTTTAGAAAATTCAAAACAATCACTTTTTCTGAAATCGTAAAAATTTACAATTTTTTTTTTTTGAAATTAGTAAAACAAAACTTTTTCAAGTGTATAAATGATGCCTAATCATAATTAAATGATAATAAAAAAAATGAATTTCCTCAAAAATTAATAATCTGTTCATTGATTTTTTTTTAAATTGAAAATTGTCAATTAAAATTTCAATTTTTCTGCTCTTCCAGTTTCTCATTCGTACGTACCTGACCAATGATAATTTTGCAATATAAGTATTTATGTACCTATGCGATTTTTGCGAAATTAGAGGGGAAGGAGTGGTCCAATCAAAATTTTTATAATAACTAAAATTATTTCTAAAATCTAAATACATAACTTCTGTTTGAAAATTTTTTCAATTGGAGGCTTATGTATACAGATACCGAGATGTTTGAAAATGGAGGTGAGTACTTTTTCTAAAAAATGTCTATCTCTGTACCTAAGGCCCCAATTGAAAAAAATTTCAAACAAAAGTTGTGTATTAAAGTCTTAGGAACAATTTTGGTCATTACAAAAATTTTGATCGGACCACTCCCTCTCCTCAAATTTAGCATTATACGTACATACTACATACCAATGATAATTTTGCAGTAAGTATCATGTATGCCATTTTCGCGAAATTGGAGGGGAAGAAGTGGTCCAATCAAAATGTTTGTAATAACCAACATTATTCCTGAGATCAAAATACACAACTTTTGTTTGAAAATCTTTTCAGTCAGGTCGTAATTTTTTTTTCAAAAATTCATCAAGTTCTTTTTCCGATATAATTTTCTCTTTTTTCCTAAAAAAAAAAAAAACTCATTTCGAAAAAAACTCATATAACCTTTTTCGTTGCAAATTTCATCTACTTTAATTTTGGTCGATACTATTTTTCTGTTTAAACGCATATTTGAAAAGTTATGAGCAAAAAACATCTAGGGGATAACTTGAATCCATATTTGGGAGACTTCCCAAGAGATACGAGGTTCAGGGACTTCTTGGTGGGTAATCAGGGCACCTAAAGAAACATTTTAAAATCAAAAGATTTCACGTAACCCAAAATACAATATTTTCATTTCCATATTTCACGAGGCTAAAATAACTCACTCTGATCTTCTGGTCGAGACCGGTTGATGCCTTGGATTCAGCCACTGGATTCTCTCGGCATCTTTCACTTCGCAAGAAACGCTGTAATCTTCGCCATCAATATGCTCTTGCTCCTTCTGATGCGGCAGCAACGTTATCACGTCGCCAAATATAGGAAGCAGAACGCCTGTATAAACAAATCAACGATCGCCTTTGTAGTACGAGCATTAAATTAATTACAAAAGCGAGTCGAGTCGCTAATGGATTCCAGGTAAGTGATAGCTGCACTTAAGAAGATCCTGTCTGTAGTATCTACATTACAATAGACGAGCTAATTAAACAGATACATTTTTAAATACCCGATTAAACGACGGCTTGGATCAGGGCGCGAGATGGGCGAGGGTACGGAGTAAATTGCGTGACTACTTCGAACCCCTTTTGCTGGGATTTTTTTTCTGACATCTACCAACGATCCTTTTAATAAAACAACTCGTATAAAGAATCCCAACCCTATAAAGCGAGGAGCTTTCGCCAAAGTAAACGTTTTATTCAAATTTAAATAAAAAAATAAGAAAAAAAACAGCCTGAATAAATCAAACTAGCGGCGTGTAATTTCACGTATAATCGATCAGTTTAAGATTTCGCACACGCTATTTCTTTCTCTCCCTTTTCCTTTCTTTTTTTTTTGCCCCTATACTACGAATAGAAGGTTACCTTTATATATTCTTGAGGAATACTCTTCAATGGTATTAGAACAAAATAGGTACTATCGAGATGATAGCAGGCCAAAGGGAAGTAGTTGTCTCTTTATTTGATATACTTTTATACGGTTTCGTATCACTTGTCTGTGGCGGGGAAAGGGGACACAGTGAAGCATTCATCATTGAGCTCAAAATTCTGTAGTAAGCATTAGAGATGTAAAATCTGTCACACAATTTGCAATTTTCCAAAGAACAATGTTGCCTTTTTCCAACCTACGTATCTGCATTTATATAATGGAAAATCTTTAATTAATTTTTGTTCCAGAGTTTGGAAAATTTTCTGCTTTGGTAAATAATTCGCCACCAGCTACACGATAAAGCATGAAAAAATAAATTCATTTATTCTCTCGTGTAAATATTTAAAAATGTCCGCCAACCAGAGAAAAAAAATTCAATTTTAAAATTGACGGCGGTGTATTTTTTCCACCTCGATGCGGACGAATAGGAATGAAATTAATTCGATAACTGGACTAGTGGTTTCGAAGCAGTCGGTCCTCGAGCTGCCATTTTGCGCGGTTTTTGAAAAACTTTTCCAACTTCCCTTGACCAGAATTTCACTCGTTTAATATTCGACGAGCGGCGAGTTTAAAATAATGGTCGAAATTAGGTCGTCGCGACGTCTTAAAATATGTAGGCGAAAGGGCGGCGCGGGGTACGACGTACGAGTCGACATACGTATTTATAGCGAATAATAAAGCAAACCGTGGCTGTAGTCACGCGAATTTTCCCGAATGTATTAGCTCCCCGAGCTTTGGCCAAGGTTAATGTGTAATTGTGAATTTTTTTTATTGTCCTACCTCGACGAATTCGCCGCCTCGAAAATAACGGAAATTCCGTACTCGCGATCGATGTCGCAAATTTCACGATGTTCGATTAGATAATATACATATATGAGGTGGAAATTTTTGCTGGTTTATTTTTCAAATTTTTTGGTCTGTCGAGTGATAAATTACCAACAACGTTATTAAAGGGAATATTTTTGTAGTAAACTAACGATCTTCTAACTGAGTATACTCGAATATTTTTTTTTGCTCAATTATTTATTCAAAAATATTCGTTCCAATTTTTTTTAATTGTTTCAACAATTTTTTTCACAAAATTTGTATTCTTCTCATTTTTTTTTTGTTCAATCTTTTGTTCAACTTCAAGTGATTATTCTCCAAATTTAGCTAAAAAAAATCATTTTAAAAAGGTCCTTACAGTTGAATCTTTCAAACTTTTAAGTGCGTTTCCTTCAAATACTTATTATGACAAAAAAATTGCTTCAAGATTTTTTTTCTCAAAAATACATAAATATTCTTCCAACTTTTTTTTATTTAATTTTTTTCAATTTTTAAGTGTTTTTCCATCAAAATTAAAAAATATATTTAGGTATGTATTTATATTTCTACTAATTAATTTTTTCAAGCTTTGAATTGCTTTTCCTTCAAATTTTAGATACTAAAAACAAACAAATGTATTTTTAAAAAATATTTTCTTCCTTCCAATAATAAAAAAAAATATATATATATCTCAACATTTTTAGTTTTTTTACTTTTTACCTGATTTTTTTATTTCATTTTTTTTTTATTATATCATAGGTAAGTATAAAATATTTACATAACATCTCATTGAAGAAAATGCAATTTCATATGCAATATGTACTTTTTCAAAAGTATTCCTTCAATTTCAAAAAAAAAATTGCTTCAGTAGATAGAGGTTTTTATTTTCAAATTTACTTATTTTCATATGATTTTTTTTACCTAATATTATTTCACTAAAATTTTTTTCTCAAATATTTTTTGTTCCACTTTTTCAATACCTACCTACTTAAATATTTCTTCAACTTTTCCACTAAATTTTTTAATGAGTGTTTTTTTAACCCTTAAATCCTTCTTTCAATTTTATAGAAATTTTTTTGAATTTTTCATTTTTTTTTCGAAAATAAAATACGTCTTTACATGAAAAAAAAACTTTCCCTTCAAATTACTCTTCTTTTGAATTTATTTTCACTTGACTCCTTCTTAATTAATTGGGTTGAAATTCAGTGTGCTCTCTTTTCAAATTCACATTTTAAAAAATTTTCAAAATATTTCCCATCATTTTTTTCAGTCGTTGCATTTTGTGAAAAAAAAAATTCTTCAATATTTTTTTTTCCAAACTTGGAGTGCTTTTCTTTCAGTTTTACTGAAAAAATTGTTATTTTTCAAATTCTATTTTTTTTTGTTTTAAAGCTTTTGAAGTGATTTTTAATTCAAATTTTACTTAAGAAATTGTCATTTCTTTCTACCGTAAGATGGGGTTACTTTGGCCCTAGGGGGTAACTTTGGCCCACTCTCGGAAAAAAGATATTTGCCTGTCCAGCCACAACTGTATGAAGTGGAGGGAGTTTGTAATGAGTGTCAACGATAGAGGGGCCTTTATACTTCACTTCTATGCGATTGTCACTATTATTTTGTGTCGCAAGTTTGGTAAACCTGATTTTTTGTTAATTATTGCGTTGTTCGTGTGTTTTTTTTACCTCCAAAACTTTTGTTTAGACGAAGTATAAGGAATGGTCAAAAAAAAAATTTTCTTATGGAAACAGATCGAAAATTTTATGTAGATTCAGAATTTCGTATAGAAAAATCGATTTTGTGAAGCGGTTGTGAGATAAATTGAAATTGCTGGTCAAAGGACCGTTTACGTCGTTTTTGGGGTTACTTTGGCCCACGCATAAACATCATCAGAAAGCGAGAGAAAATTTTTTTTTCCTATGAAAATCGATCGAAAATTTAACGTTGAGTCAGAATCTATCTTGAAAATACTGGTTTGATCAAGTGGTTGTAAGATAAATTGAAGTTACCCGTCAGAGGACCGTTTTTCGCCGTTTTTGGAGTTATTTTAGTCCAAGAATAAACATTATCAGGAAATCTCTAAAATACCGATGTTTGATTATTTGGTTTCAATTGAAAAAAAATTGTTTTGAAGTTTCATGGCTTCGGTAAAGTATTTTTATGCCTAGAAATCGATTTATTGCGAGAAAAAAAAAGTGGGCCAAAGTAACCCCAAAGCCGGGTAATTTTGGCCCATGACTTTGACTAACCACTGAAGAGGGAGGGGGTTTGACGAAAAATTTGAAAAAAATTACAGGGCTTCCTACAAGTGTCCGACACTATTTAGAGTGAAAACCGAGCCCCTTACTTCGATTTTGAAAGAAGCAGGATGAATTTTCAACAAAAAAAATCTCAAAAAGTGGGCCAAAGTAACCCCATGTTACGGTATTTTTAAAAAAAAACATTTTATAGAATATTTTTTAAAACAAAATATTTATAATGAGATTTTTCTTAAAATTTTTCAATGAAAAAATTCAATTTATTCTTCAAGTATTTTTTACTGAATTTCCTAAATTTGAATATTTCTTCCATTATTATACCTACATATAGATGTTTGCAAATTTTTGCTCCAATTTTATTTAACAAAGTTCAGTGTGCTTTCCCTATAATGTTTTCCTCAAAAACCCTGCTTTTTACTCATTTCTTTTTTTCGAAAATATTCCTTTCAATGGAAAAAAATGTCTGATTCAATAACTTTCTTTTAAAAACTTTTGAAGTTTTTTAAATTTTTTATTTAACTTACTTTTTTTCTTCAAAACTTTGAATTGATTTTTTTCAAGTTTTATTGGAAAATCGTTCACTCTTTTCAAAAACATTAAGTACATACCTATTCCTTACGTACTTTCAATTGAAAATTTTTTTGTTCCAAGTAATAAATCTCTTTAAGCTATTGAGATGTTTTTTCTAAATTTTTGTATGAAAAAAATGATAGTTTTTTAATTTTTCTTTTCTTCTGACTTCTTTTTTATCCAAAACTTCTTCGAAACTTCAACATGATTTTTTTTAATTTTAATGAAAATTTCCGTCAATTTTTTTTTTCTTCATTTTTTTTAAACCGCAAGGTGGTTTCCTTCAAGTTTTACTGAAAAAAAAAAATTTAACTGAATTTTTCCCCTCAAAATTATCATTTTAAAATATTCCATGAAATTCAAAATTCTTAGGTATAACTTTATAATACCTACTTTTTTTTTTTTTTAATAAAAAGGTTATGTAAGTACCTAAATGAAAAATTTTGGTAAAAATTATTTAAAAAAAAAAAAAAAAAAAAAAAAATCAAATACCTAACTACCTAAGTATGACTTGGTATTTTGTAAAAAAAATCTTTAGCAAGAAACACACGAAATGTTTGAATAAACAACAACAACAACAACGGCAACAACACAATCCCTAGATTTGTGTTTAGCAAATGAAATTACCTCGATTTAAACCCTTTACGAGATCATTTCGATAAACATTTAAAAATTCGACTTCCCCATAAAACACGAAGAAATAGCTTTTCGCTTTTCATATTTGTATATTTCCTTTTTACGTCACACACGTTGATAAAATCTGAAGAGAAGACCTTTGAATCCGCCAATTACCTATCGCGTCAATCATCAGGGAAATACATGAGCTCGTCTTGGGTATACAAAAGTATGGTTACTCTAGAAAAGAAACCTTTTCCCGGCATATGAAGTATAAATACTGCATCGAAAAAGCTCACTATTCAACCATCATCGCAGAAACCTTTTTTTTTAGTTTTTTTTTTTATGGTTATTTGAAGGAAAAATAATTGATTGTTCGGGATAGGCGTTACATATTTAGCCAGACTGAAAACCAGCACCCTTATTCGGCACCTTTAAGCCGGCTACCGAAGGCTAGAAAATCTGTCGCCGGCTTTATCCAGTGACGCCGATTCGATATACGACGACCTAATATTTTCACATAGTAAAAAGAGTACGTAAAAACAGACGACAACAGATCTTACACGAGTCGAATTCCAAATTACCCAGCGTTATTTTTCACGTTCAAGGATATCGCGTGGTAAATACGCCTAAACAGAATTTCTAATTTGATTATTTAACGAGTCGAGTTGCCTGAAACGAAACACAAAAAGGGGTTGAGACAAATGCAACATGTCACGAGTCGTATCGTATCCCAGCATATCAAAAAAAAAAGGGGGAAAAGGATATTTTTCTTCGACGTTGAAGTTCGATGCACGCGGATAGGGAATATTTTTTGGTTCGTGTTTGGAATGTTTTGAGGTGAAAGGAGACGGGAGGCTTACCTATATCTATGTGATATTTACAAGCGAATAATTTTCAAAATATGTGACAGTTTTACTCGATTATCACGCACCTACCTGATGTACCCCAATTTCGCTCGTACTCAGTACACTGAGGGAAATTTTTGTAATTGAAGAGCGAACCCTAAAAAAACTTTATTCTAACACCTAAAATTATTTTTGGATTTTTTTTTTTTTTAAATGAAATTAAAGCCTCCTCTACGTTCAAGAGCCTCAAAATTCTAACATGGGATTTACTTATTATTTATGTACATGGTAAATTAAACATTTTATTAAAAACTTGATTCTTTTGAAAAAATTGCTCAAACATTTTTTTTTCTCATTATTCGGGTCCATTCTGAGAAGTTCTGAGGAAAAAGTTTTGAATTTTTCAATTATTCCAATTTTTGAAAAAAATTCATTTTTGCCATGTAATATGTACCATGTGGTTATTACATGGCGAATTTGAAATTTTCCCTAAATTCAATTTCTTTGAAAAAATTGCTCAAATAAAATTTTTTCTCATTTTTCGGGTCCATTCTGAGAGGTTCTGACGAAAATTTTTTAAATTTTGCCAATATTCCTATTTTTGGGAAAAATTCAATTTTGCCATGTAATAAGTACCCAGTGGTTCTTATTACATGGTGAGTTTCAAATTTTCCCTAAATTCAATTTCTTTGAAAAACTTGCAAAAAATTTTTTTTCCAATTATTCGGGTCCATTCTGAGCGGTTCTGACGAAAAATATTCCCATTTTTGGAAAAAATTCAATTTCGCCATGTTATAATTTTTACACTTATTTTTTTAAATTTATCGCAAAAAAATTGTTGGGAGTCCAGGGTGTTTATCTGGATTTTTTTTTGAAAATTCATCAATTTTTTCATGATTTTTCCATGACCCTTTTCATGAACAGTATTTCTACATTTCCAGGCCCCTCTCCGACATAAGCGTAACTTGGAAGAAATATCGAGGAAGGGAGAAAAAAATCTTCTCTAATTTTTCCCTACAATTTGTGGTAAATATCTATTAAAGAAATTATTGAGAGTGGGAAATGCCCTTGAACCCCTCCAAATTATGACTATGCTCTCCGAGACTCCCTTTTTTGTAACCAAAAAATCTACAATTTCAAAAAAAAAGTTACTGAATACCTACCTACTTAGAATTTTCAAGGGAGTAATTCGATTTCTTCCTTAAAAGGTGGATGCTTGAAATCGTTCTCATGTTGTAATATGAAAATGATTTTTTCCTGGAAATGAAACAAAAAATTTTCACACGAAAAATTCTCTTAAAAAAATTTTTAGCAACTTTTTCTACAGAAAAACATTTTTTTATGTTTTTTTTTTCGTTCTAAACTTTTAAAAATATTTTATTTATTAATTTTACTATCAAAGAAAAAAAAATTGATCCCCAAAACATTGAAATTTTTTTATTTCAGAAGAATTTTTAAAATTATTGTTCAAAAAAATCCCATGTTTTTTTTCGTGGAGTCTAAAATTTTTTTGACGGGAGTTCAAAAAATATGGGATTTTCCAAGTTACCTACTTATTACATTTTTCCATCATATGTTACTTTTTTTTTTTTTTTTTTTTTTTTTTTGAAATTTGATGTATGAAAAATTTGTTTTCACGTTCAAAATTGAATTTTTGAAAATGGTTGAAAAAATGTGAAATTTTTTAAATGGTTGCATTTTCAAAATTTTGTCAACATTGAAATTTTTCATCCAAACATCACGCAATTTTTTTTCAAATTTTATTTTGTACATTTGGGATGAATTATTATTTTTTGTGATCATCTGTATCGAAAAATCAATCGATCTATCAAAATCGAAAATCAATTGATTTATGGGAATAAAAAATTATAAATCGATGAATAAAATTCAAAAAAATGATCGAATTAAGACTAGTCAACAATTTTTGAACTTTTTTCTGTGTTCGGGTCCAAAATAGGCTTAATCGATGGTTTTGACCTAGAAACAAAAAGAAATTTGTCATTTTTCGTTTTTTTTTTTGCTTTTGCGGGTACAGGGGGGGGGGGGGGGTTCAAAGTGGCGAAAATCGGGTTTTTTCACCTTTTCAACTGCTCATAGCGCCATAAATATTGCTCTACGAAAAAACCAATGGCAGTTTCGGAATCTACATTAAATTTTGAGAAAACATCTCTGTCCGTTTTGATAATTATCGAATCGTTCCCACGCGGAACGTCGGCGGTCTTGGTAAGAAAATTGAAACGTTACTAAGGTACTTTAAAATCGAAAACTGGAAAAACGGACAGAGATGTTTTCTCAAAATTTAACGAAGATTCCGAATCTGCCATGGGTTTTGTTCGTAGAGCAATATTTATGGCGCTATGGGCAGTTGAAAAGGTGCAAAAACCCCGATTTTCGCCACTTTGACACCCCCCCCCCCCTGTACCCGCAAAAGCCAATAAAATTAAAAAATGAGAAATTGCTTTTTGTTTCTAAGTTTATACTATCGATTAAGCCTATTTTGGACCCATTCTCAAAATGGCTGTTGACCTGTGTTATCGATTTCGAAAATTATTTGATCAAAAAAAAAAAAAATAGAAATTTTATCCGATCATCAAAATCGAATAATTCATCGAATAGATTAAATTTTTTGAAAATTGAAATTGAAGGTAAATTCTCAACATTTTGATAATTTCAGCTCTACGAAAATGAGCACTACGATTCAACATCTCAATCTCATTCCAACGATACTGAAAATGAGAATAAAAATTATCTCTAGTCCCTACAAAACAAATGTCATCGTAGAAGTACATACATCATACAAATGTATAGTATAATTAACACCTTTCGACGCGACCTTCGTCGCTGGACAGGATCATTTGTTCGTAATAGAGAAAGAAAAAAAAATTACGAAATAAATAAAATAAAATAAAAAAAGACAACCTCGTCTAACGACATCGTCAATTCATCGGCACATAACACCATTTCGTCGAGTGATATTTTACGATAAATAAAACGGCGACGATAGTTTACCCTTAAATAATGACCGTCTGCAAAAAAAAATCTCCTTCGTGTAGGAGTGCGACAGCGAAGATGTAAAACGGATAAGGTATCAAGGTACACGTCGATATAGGGCAAAATACTGCAGAAGCCGAGGAAAAAGGCCACAAATATTTCCTTAATTATATTTTATCATCGCTCGTTAACGTAATATGCCATAAAACTTGTGTCTTGCGGGGACATCATGTATCGTATTTTGGTGGCTAGCATGTTATTGTACCTTACCATGTAACCCATTTTGTTGACAAGTGCTGTCATTCAACGAATATCGAATTTTCCCCCTCGTTCAAAATATACCTACGTAGGTATCTGCCTCGAACCCATTACGATAATGTCTTGAGCCATAGTCTGTCTCTGTATAGAATTGTCAACATTTTGTCATTTTCAAAAGAGAATATAAGAAGGACAAGGGCTACCCCCGGGTGCAGTCTACCTCTACAAAGCCACGTAGTCTGGCGCGTGTGTTTGTGTGGGTGTGTATAAGTAAACGATGTAAACAAAAGTGAAGCTCAATAGGTGAATGACCAACGTGTTAGAGGAGAAAAACCTTGAAAAGATATGATGATAAAGCACACAACGCGGACGATGCATTTCGAGTTATAAAAATTTTTATGGAGATTTTTGTTTTTTTATAACTGTTTTATCGTGCGCCTTTTATGCTATAAAAATCTCTTGTTTTAAAGCTTCTCCTATAGCCTTTTACGATGCTGTTTTCTGCCTTCTTATACACCGTATTTTACGATATCGTTTCTCTCTCTTCTTTTTTTCTACGTGATATATCTGCTGCCTTGGTTTTTATATTGTCGCAACGTACGATTCGGAATTCGACAGTAATAGCGGATAAAATTGGTGCAAATTTGGACGACAATAAAGTACTACGTTTTATTACGAGTACGAGCTTTGACAATGATATAATTACATGTCCTAGAGGAATCGTGTTGTGTGCTTTTGCGAGCATACTATGGTGACCATTATTTTCGAAATAATTGAAATTTGGGCAGCGAATCGCTTCATTTTTTTCTTCATTGCCTAACATTATCTTCAAAATTAAAAAAAAAATTAAACAACTTTGACAAAAAATCCTTATTTTTTTGAAAAAAAAAAAAAATTGAAAGCTCGTCAATTTTTTTTCAATTTACAAAAAATTGTCTATTTTTCAACAGGGAACGTCTCAAAATTTTCTAGGGGAAAAAAATCAAAAATCTCATCAAAGCATTAATTTAAAAAAATTAAAATCGTCTAAAAAATTTTTTGTAAAGGAATTTTTAAAAATTTTCTTGAAAAAATCAAGTATTCTATCGAGAATGATTGTTGAATTTTCACAAAAAACTTTTTAACATTTTCTAATTTTTTTTAAATTTTACAAAAAATTTCCCATTTTTTAAATTAAATTTTTAATCCAATCACAATTTCTTGGAAAGAAAATACTCACAAACTTATTTCAAAATTTAAAAAAAAAATCCTACAAATTTTTTGTTTAAGTTAACAAAAAATTGTGTAAGAAATATTTTTAGAGGGGAAATATTTCAAAATTTTTCTGAAAGAAGTGATAAAAAATTCCAATCAAATTATTCCTAAACAAGTTTCAAAATTGAACATTTCTCTGAAAGAAAATACGGTAATTATTTCAAATTTTTTTGAAAAAAAGGTCAAAAATCATATCAACATTTTTTTATTTTATAAAAAAATATTCCGAAGTTTTCCTGAAAAATTCAACTTTTTATTCAAATTTTTTGATTCAATTTTCAACAAATATCATTGGTAGGTAAGTATAATTTTTTCAAGAATTGAAAAATCCAATCAATATAATATTTTAAAACAACTTTCACAAAAAATCTTAAATTTTTTTTGTTGAAAAAAAATTAAAATCTCATTTTTTTCAATTTATGAAAATTTTTTGACAGGGAATATTTCAAAATTATTCTGGAAAAAAAAGATCAAAAATTCTATCAAAACATTTTCAAAAATTTAAATCGTCTAAAAAATTTTTGTGAAGAAATATTCCTAAATTTTCACAAAAAAACTTCGAAAAATTTTCTGAATATTTTTTAATTTCACAAAAAATTGTCCAATTTTTAAATGAATTTTTAATCCAATCATAATTTTTTTGAAAGAAAATACTCAACAAATTACATATTTCAAATTAAAAAAAATAATAAAATCATGGGCACCTACCTACTAATTTATTGCTTGAGTTTACAAAAAATTGTGTAAGAAATATTTTTCGAGCGAAAATATTCCAAATTTTTTCAAATAAATCAAAAATTCTGTAAGTATTTTTTTTAAAATAACGATAATTGTCAAAAAAAAAATGCGAGGAAAAAATTTTTGTGAGAACAAATTCAAAATCCTGCCAAAGTAGGTATTTCCGTAAAAAATCCTTTAGATTTTTTTTAATACTCTTTTTTTTTCTTTTTTTTTAAATCGTATGAAATAATATTTTTTGAGAGAAAAGGAACATTACTAAATTTTTTTTTTAAAAAAGTGATGAAAAAATCCAATCAAACATTCTATCTGTCATTTTTTTCAGAAAATTATCTAAATATTTTTCGAAATAAAATTTTCCACCCAATCAAAAATGAAATAGGCTATCTACTTACTCACCTACTTATTTCATTTCATTTCATTTCCTTTTTTTTTTTTTTTTTTTGAAAAAAAATCTCAATTTTTTTCTGAATTTACAAAAAATGTCAAACAATATTTTTTCATCAGCAATTCCGAATTCGAAAATTCGATAGTTTTTATTACTCGAGTAGGCAATAAATCGATCAATTTTTTTGATTTTGAATAATCGATATAATCATTAATTTTGATGAATCGAATCATTTTTCACTTTCGATCAAATCGGTTTATTTTCCAATTTCGACAATTTGTTTCGATTCCAATAAGTCAATCGATTTCTCAATTCCGAATTTTCGAGCAAGATTTTCAAAAAAATTCTAATCAATTATTGAAATCAAAAATTTGGCGAATTTCTAAATTTCTACATATCAATCGTATAATTTTTCGATTTTATATTGAATCGGTAAATTTTCGAAGAATAATCCGACTTTACCAAATTAATCGATGTTTCGATTTCAACAATTACTTTAATTTTTCAATTGCGATTATTCAATCCCAAAAAAAGGTTTTTTAATTGTGATTATATTCAATCAATTTTGAAAAACAGAAATTCTACAAAATTTTTCAATTTTGGTAGGTAAATCAATATAATTTTTTGATTTTGATTAATCGATTGTTTTCGATTTCTATAGTTAAGTTAAAGGCACAAATCGATTTTATCAATTATTTAATCAATGTACTTCGATTTCGATAAAGGTTTTTAATTTACGAGCATCGATGGTTTTTTTATGATTTTATTGATGAGACATTTTTTTCTTATTTTTTTTTCTTTTCTTTTTTATTTAGTGAAATTTGAATTTTACTAATTTTTTGATTTCAATGAATCGATAAGTACCTACCTATTTCAATTTCGATTTCGATTAATTTTTCAATTTTAATCAATTGATCATATTTATTTTCATTCCTTTTCCAATTTTGTTAAAAAAATTTCAGTTCCGATTAATCGATCGATTTTAATGTTTCCATTTCGAGAACTCAATACTTAATTCAAACACTCATTTTAGTCATTTCATTTTATTTGACCAATTTTTTTCAAACTCTCAAAAAAGGTAATCTTCTCACACATAATAATTTATAAACACAATTTACTACCTACAAACCATTCAAAGCCCAAAAACCAGCCCATTTCAAAGCTGAAATCCTCGTCAAAATTACATTATCCATCAAGCCGGATAAAAATTAGCCTAAACTCTCTACGACACACCCGGACAAAAGGCAAGGCGCTCGGAAAACCACGCAACCTTAGCACTCGAAACATCAAAAGACGTCGTCCTCTTGAATTCGAGGCCAAGAGCACGAGGTAGGCAAACGAAATAGTAAAAAAAAAAGCAATTTCCTAAACAAGAGGCAAATGGAAGTTAGTTGAAGAGCGGAAAATATTCTATAACCGGGCAAAAAGTCGCAAAACGGGTAAGGGTTCATCTTAAATGCAATAAGTACGTGGCGTGGTACTTTTCAGCTTCGACATCAAATTCTCATTTGGTACCGAGTTGAAATTCAAATATACTCGAATAAAACTTACGTATCCAAAAGGTACAAGTATAGTAGCTATTTACCCAAAATCTCGTCGAAGAAATCGATTTTTTTGAAATAGTACACGCAGCAACGCAGAGTCGACGTTAATCGTAAACAAAAACATAGCACGTTTGTTCAACAGTTGAACAACCTATAATTTAATTCGCCGGTATGGTATGGTATGGTATGGTACTTTTTTTCTTCGATTCTTTACCTTGTATATACGACAAATTGATTTCGCA
This sequence comes from Balanococcus diminutus, assembly GCA_959613365.1. Lineage (NCBI taxonomy): Eukaryota > Metazoa > Arthropoda > Insecta > Hemiptera > Pseudococcidae > Balanococcus > Balanococcus diminutus. The sequence continues at coordinate 44,424,936 of OY390718.1, read as the reverse complement.
TCATGCGTGCCGTTTTATCTCGCAAATGAAATTCCCAACACGTAAGTAAACTTTATACAAGTCGCCGAATATCCCAATCAAATTTACGAATTAAAATTTGGAGGTACCTTCGCCTTCGATGTGAAACCTCAACACGATTTAAATTCCGTAAGAAGCCTAGCACTAGCTGTGGTTTGGAATATAAAAGCTTCGCAGGTCCCATTGTAATGAAGTTGTTGAAAATTTTACTGACCCTTCGTGTAAAACACCCCTTTTTTGATCCGATACACGAAGGAGAAAAAAAACATCGATGGGGATGTCTATTATACACGAGGTGCCATTACGTTTCATGTGTTAATCATTTTTTTACTCCTCGCAGCTGAGTCTCCGGCAGTATCATATCGTTTTATCAAAAATTCTAATATATTAATCCGATCGTATATTTCGCGTTTTAATTTTACAATATTGTTTTTCCAGCCGGCCATTTATTCCGGAACGCAGCGAGAACGGAAAAGGCAAACGTCGATGATATTAATTCCAATCACGAGAACGAACCAGGCATCGTTTATATGAAGTGTACGAATTCATTAATGATTTCATTTTACTAATAGATTACTGTCTTTTTTCGAATGATTTTTCAAAAGCATAGGCAACCACTTGTACGTGTTTGGGCGTTTGAGTTGTATGTTCGAAAAAATCAGGGGCAGATGTCTTATTTAAAAATTCAATCATACAGTAAACATTTATTCAAGTGGGAACAGTACAAAATAAAAAGGAGAGGGGGTAAAAATTAGGCAAGTTTTCAAACAAAAATTGATAATCGTTTTTCATTTTCTTCGAGATGACATTACTCAAATTTTTCAAAATTGATGTCAATAATTTTGTTTAAAATTCTGCTCAAAATTCAAATGAAATTTTTTCAATTTTTAAAAAGTCATTCAATTTAAACTTTTTTTGTTGAAACTTTCTCAATTTCCGAAAATTTATGTGAATAAATTTTTTAATTAGATCCTCCAGCTAAATCAGAAATTTTTTCAAAAATTTTCTTAGAGCATAATTTTTCAAAATTTTGTTTAATCGAAAAATCTTGAAATTTTCTTCAAGAACAATAAAACTATTGTTTCCAAACTTGACTAAATTTTTTTGAACGCAGTTTTTCAAATTTTACTACTGGCACAAATTTTTCAAATTTCTGCAAAATACAATTTTTTCAGATTTTGTTTAAACCGCGAAATTTTGAAAAAAATTCTTCGATCCATTTTCGAACATATTTTCAAACTTCTCTGAAATTTCTTTCAAGTAGAATTTTGAAAATCCTACCTATTGAAAAACGATTTTTTCAAAATTTGTTCAAACAAAATTCTTTTTTCCCCATTCAAGTACACATTTTTTGTAGATTTTTCTCAAACACATTTTTAAAAAAAATTGTTCGAACTTTTTTTTTCAAATTGCAAAATCACAATTTTTCAAATTTCATTAAAGTGAAATTTGAAAATTTGGTCAAAACACTCACATTTTTCAAAATTTTGTTCTGTCAAGAAATCCTGAAAGCTTCCTTTAAGAACAAATTTCTAAAAATTTGTCCAAACACAATTTTGAAAATCCTCAAGCACATTTTTTTTTGGAATTATTTTTACGTACAATCTCTTTAAATTTTGTTGGGTTTTACATTTTTTGAATTTTTCTTTTGCATAATCAGAAACTATTTGAAAAATTTTCTTCAAGTACATATGTACAAATTTTTGGCAGATTTTGCTCAAACACATTTTTTTCAAAATTTGTTCGAACTACGTATTTTCTTCAGAATTACTTTCAAACTTCACTGAAATTTTCTTGCAAAATCAGATTTTTTGAAAATTTTATTCGAGTAAAATTTGAGAATTCGGTTCAAACACACCAATTTTTTAAAATTTTGTTCAGTCCAGAAATCCTAAAAATTTCATTAAGAAAAATTTCTCAAGTACATATCTTTTAAACTTCACTGAAATTTTCTTCAAGTATACCTACAACTTTTTTCAAATTTTATTCAAGTAAAATTTGAAAATTCGGTTTAAACACACAAATTTTTCAAAATTTCGTTCAGTCAAAAAATTTTGAAAATTTCCTTCAAGAACAAATTTTTTGAAATTTGTCCTCTTCAAGTACAAATTTTTCGCAGATTTTTCTCAAACACATTTGTTTCGAAATTTTGTTCGAACTATTTTCTTCAGAATTACTTTCAAATGTCACTGAAATTTTTTTCAAACACAATTTATTTCAAATCGCAAAATCAGAATTTTTATTAAAATTTTATTCAAGTAAAATTTGAAAATTCGGTTTAAACGCGCAAATTATTCAAAATTAAGTATGTTTAGTCATAAAATCTTGATAGTTTCCTTCAAGAACTAATTTCTCAAAATTTGTCCAAAACTTTAAATATGTGTTCTTCAAGGAATGTAGAATTTTTTGAAAATTCTAGTAGGTACCTAGTTACAATGATTTGTAAGTTAAATTCTTTTCAAACACGAATTTTTTTAAATTTGGTCAAAAATGCTAAAATTTCTTCTGATAAAAATTAATTTTTTTTCTAAAATTTTGAAAATTTTTCTCCCAACGGATAAGATGAAAAATTTTCAAAGTTTTTGCGAAGTACAATAGTATTAGGATTTAGCTAAAACACAAATTTTTAAAAATTTCTCTGGTTCAGTCGAGAAAATTTTGAATTTTATTCTAAGACTTTTTTTTTAAACCTCGGAACATAAATTCTTTGAATTTTCTCTCAACTGCAAATTTTTTGAAATTCATAAAATGGAAAATTTTTGGGAAAATTTCCTTCAAAGTAAAAATGCTTTAACAAATTTTCAAAATAAATTTTTCCGGTTTTGCTCTGAGGCTCTGACTCAATTTTTTGAATTCATTAATTTTTTTAAAGTTTTCTCTAAACATAATTCATTGAAGTTTTCTCCTAGTACAATTTTTTTCAATACATTTTGTGATTGGAAATTTTATTGAGTAACAATTTTTAGCCGAATTTTTTTTTTTAAATTTAGGCTATTGTGTCCGACCCTGATTTAGAAGGAGGGGGGGTAGAAGAGTTCTGACCCCATTTGTCGACGTTTGGGACCAAAAGATGACGATCTGTCACATGTCACATATTTATATATATATATATATATATATAATTTTTCCCTACTTTTGGAACTCTAGGGCCGAGCCTAACAGGTCAAATGAGGTCAAACTTGATATGTAGGGTTCCCTCGGTGGCGGAAAGATGCAAAAAAAATTTTGGGGCCCTAACTCAAAATTGGGGATATGACCCTTTTTTGAGGAGGGTGCGGGGGAGCCCCAATATCATGAAATTTTTTGAAACTTGCCCCAGGGATGAAAGCCCTAATTACCTACACCATAGTCAAATTTCAGCCCCCTAAGTCATCCCCACCCATTTTAGGGCCCAATGGGGTCATTTTTTCACGTTGATCAGGCTACAGACCCCCCAAATAGGGCAGGGGGGCCAACATTTTCATCATGGATCAAATTTGTGCCCCTGATGTGCCTTTTGTAGGTTTCAACTTTTGGGCCCCCTTTGACCCCTGTCAAGGGTCAAAAATCAAGATTTTTCACTATTTTTAAAATTTTACCGCTACTTTTGGAACTCTGGGGCCGAGCCTAACAGGTCAAATGAGGTCAAACTTGATAGGTAGGGTCCCCTAGGTGTAGGAATGATGCAAAAAAATTTTTGGGGCCCTAACTCAAAATTGGGTATTTTACCCCTTTTTGAGGGGGTGCGGGGGAGCCCCAATATCATGAAATTTTTTGAAACTTGCCCCAGGGATGAGAACCCAAATTACCTACACCATAGTCAAATTTCAGTCCCCTAAGTCATCCCCACCCCATTTTAGGGCCCAAAAAGTGGATTTTGGGGTCATTTTTTTCACGTTGATCAGGCTACAGACCCCCCAAATAGGGCTGGGGGGCCAACATTTTCATCATGGATCAAGTTTGTGCCCCTGATGTGCCTTTTGTAGGTTTCAACTTTTGGGCCCCCTTTGACCCCTCTCAAGGGTCAAAAATCAAGATTTTTCACAATTTTTCATGTTTTTTCTCGCTTTTCGGTACGTTGATCAGCCTGCAGCCCAAACCAAATGACCTTGGATGCTAAAATTTGGTATTTAGGATAGGTAAGGGTCACTGAGGTGCCTTTTGGGGTTTTTGACCCTTGAGCCCCAAAATTGGGGGTGGCCCTTTTTTGAGGGGGGCTCTAAAGAAGCCCCAATTTGACAAAATGATTTGAAATTTTTACCAACAATAGTGACTCTGATTGTCTCCACTGTATCCAAATTTCAGCTTCTCAAGTCATCCCCACCCCATTTTAGGGCTCAAAAAGTGGATTTTGAGGTCATTTTTTCACGTTGATCAGGCTACAGACCCCCCAAATGGAGCTGGGAGGCCTAAATTTTTATAATAGATCGAGTTTATGCCCCTGATGTGCCTTTTGTAGGTTTTGACCTTTAAACTCCTTTTGACCTCGATACAGGGTCAAAAATCAATATTTTTCAAGTTTTAACCTGTCTTTTCTGACGCGTTGAACAGCCTACAGCCCAAACTAAAAGACCTAAACAATCGAAATTTGGGATGTAGGGTCAGTAGAGGTCACTGATGTGCCTTTTGGGGGTTTCGACTTTTGAGCACCAGTTGACCCCCGTACAGGGTCAAAAATCAGAAATTTTCACATTTTAACCTATTTTTTAGGTGTGTTGATCAGCCTATAGCCCAAACCAAATGACCTTGGAAACTAAAATTTGGTATTTAGGATCGGTAAGGATCACTGAGGTGCCTTTTGGGGTTTTTGACTCTTGTGCCCCAAAATTGGGGATGGCCTCTTTTTGAGGGGGCTCTAAAGGGGCCCCAATGTGACAAAATGATTTGAAATTTCTACCAACAACAATGGTTCTGATTATCTCCACTGTATCCAAATTTCAGCTTCCCAAGTCATCCTCACCCCATTTTAGGGCCCAAAAAGTGGATTTTGAGGTAATTTTTAGCCGAATTTTTAAAAAAAAATTTAGGCTATTGTGTCTGACCCTGATTTAGAAGGAGGGGGGGTAGAAGAGTTCTGACCCCATTTGTTGATGTTTGGGTCCAAAAGATGACGATCTGTCACATGTCACATATTTATATATATATATATATATATATATATATATATATATATATATATGTATATATATAATTTTACCCCTACTTTTGGAACTAAAGGCCGAGCCTAACAGGTCAAATGAAATCAAACTTATTTGAGAATATCACTTTTTTGGGACGAGTTGTGAGGGGGCCACTAAATGAGGAAATTTCTCGGAATTAGCTCCAACGAAGCACACCAACATCACCTACAACATATACAAATTTCAGCTTCCCCGGTCATCCCCGCCCCTTTGTAGATCCCAAAAAGTGGAAATCAGCTTGATATTTGCACATTGGACAGGTTTCAATTTGCTTTTTAGCCGAATTTTTTATTTTATTTTTTAGCCGAATTTTTTTTTAAAAATTTAGGCTATTGTGTCCGACCCTAATTTAGAAGGAGGGGGGGTAGAAGAGTTCTGACTCCATTTCTCGACGTTTGGGACCAAAAGATGACGATTTGCAAAAGTCACATATTTATATATATATATATATATATATATATATATATATAATGATAATTTTACCCTCACTTTTGGAACTCTGGGGCCGAGCCTAACAGGTCAAATGAGGTCAAACTTGATATGTAGGGTCCCCTAGGTGGTGGAATGATGCAAAAAAAATTTTGGGGCCCCAACTCAAAATTGGGGATTTTACCCTTTTTTGAGGGGGTGCGGGGGAGCCCCAATATCATGAAATTTTTTGAAACTTGCCCCAGGGATGAGAACCCTAATTACCTACACCATAGTCAAATTTCAGCCCCCTAAGTCATCCCCACCCCATTTTAGGGCCCAAAAAGTGGATTTTGGGGTCATTTTTTTCACGTTGATCAGGCTACAGACCCCCCAAATGGGGCTGGGGGGCCAAAATTTTCATCATGGATCAAGTTTGTGCCCCTGATGTGCCTTTTGTTGGTTTCAACTTTTGGGCCCCCTTTGACCCCCGTCAAGGGTCAAAAATCAAGATTTTTCACAATTTTTCATGTTTTTTCTCGCTTCTTGGTACGTTGATCAGCCTGCAGCCCAAACCAAATGACCTTGGATGCTAAAATTTTGTATTTAGGATAGGTAAGGGTCACTGAGGTGCCTTTTGGGGTTTTTGACCCTTGAGCCCCAAAATTGGGAGGTGGCCCTTTTTTGAGGGGGGCTCTAAAGAGGCCCCAATTTGACAAAATGATTTGAAATTTTTACCAACAACAGTGACTCTGATTGTCTCTACTGTATCTAAATTTCAGCTTCCCAAGTCATCCACACCCTATTTTAGGGCCCAAAAAGTGGATTTTGAGGTCATTTTTTCACGTTGATCAGGCTACAGACCCCCCAAATGGAGCTGGGGTGCCTAAATTTTTATAATAGATCGAGTTTATGCCCCTGATGTGCCTTTTGTAGGTTTTGACCTTTAAACTCCTTTTGACCTCGATACAGGGTCAAAAATCAATATTTTTCAAGTTTTAACCTGTCTTTTCTGACGCGTTGAACAGCCTACAGCCCAAACTAAATGATCTAAACAATCGAAATTTGGGATGTAGGGTCAGTAGAGGTCACTGATGTGCCTTTTGGGGGTTTCGACTTTTGAGCACCAGTTGACCCCCGTACAGGGTCAAAAATCAGAAATTTTCACATTTTAACCTATTTTTTAGGTGTGTTGATCAGCCTATAGCTCAAACCAAATGACCTTGGAAACTAAAATTTGGTATTTAGGATCGGTAAGGATCACTGAGGTGCCTTTTGGGTTTTTTGACCCTCGAGCCCCAAAATTGGGGGTCACCCCTTTTTGAGGGGGGCTCAAAAGAAGCCCCAATTTGACAAAATGATTTAAAATTTTTACCAACAACAGTGACTCTGATTGTCTCCGCTGTATCCAAATTTCAGCTTCGCAAGTCATCCCCACCCCATTTTAGGGCCCAAAAAGTGGATTTTGAGGTCATTTTTTCACGTTGATCAAGCTACAGACCCCCCAAATGGAGCTGGGGTGCCTAAATTTTTATCATAGATCGAGTTCATGCCCCTGATGTGCCTTTTGTAGGTTTTGACCTTTAAACCCCTTTTGACCTCAATACAGGGTCAAAAATCAATATTTTTCAAGTTTTAACCTGTCTTTTCTGACGCGTTGAACAGCCTACAGCCCAAACTAAAAGACCTAAACAATCGAAATTTGGGATGTAGGGTCAGTAGAGGTCACTGATGTGCCTTTTGGGGGTTTCGACTTTTGAGCACCATTTGACCCCCGTACAGGGTCAAAAATCATAAATTTTCACGTTTTAACCTCTTTTTTGGTGTGTTGGCCCTCGTCTGAAGAGCTGAAAGTGTGAAGGGGATTGAGAGCGAAGCCCTCAATCCTCTCCTGCCATGTCCCTATTGAGGGTAAAGCTCCCCAATAGGGGCATGGGGGCGGAGCCCCCATCTGAAGAGTTGGAATTGACGAGGTGGTTGGGGGCGAAGCCCCCAACGCGGGGGTATGGGGGCGGAGCCCCCATCCTAAGAGCTGAAAGTGATGAGGGGGTTGGGTCGGAGCCTCAACGGGGGTATGGGGGCGGAGCCCCCATCTGAAGATGAAATCTTCAATGCAGAGAGGAACTAAAACTGAAGACAAAAACCTGACATTTTTAAACTGAATTTGAAGTTGAAACTGATATTGAAACTGAAATACCATGGATGAAAACGTTTTCAAAGAGGTACACTAACTTGAAAAAAAAAATTCGGCTGTCGCGGAGCATCTTGACTGCTACGCGTTTTTTAAAATTTTGTTAACGCGAATTTTTCAAAATTTGAGCAAATAAAATTTTTTGAAATCCTTTTCAATTTCTTCATTTTATAATTCTTCAGGCAATTTTTTAAATTTTTTTGAATTATTTTTTTTTTTTAATTTCTCCACAAACAAAATAGGTAATTTAGCATTAGAATTTTTTCTTAGATAAAATTTTTAAAAAATGTATACAAAATTCAGATTTTGCTCAACACCAATTTTCCAAGATTTGCCCGAACAATTTTTTTTTTTTTTTTAGAATTTTTCGATGAATAATTATTCTTTGAATTATTTTCAAGACGGAAAATTTTCAAAATATTTTTCAATCAGATTTTTTTTATAAACTTTCTTTCAAGTACAAGTTTCCCAACCTTCTAAATTTATTTCCAATGAAAATTTTTGAAAATTTGTGTGAATACAATTTTTCATTATTCTGTTCAAATACGTGTTTATTTTCTTGATTTTTTTTATGCACAATTTTTAAAATTTTGCTCAAATGCAAACTTGAAAATTTGTTCAATCGAAAATTTTTACAAATTTTCCCGAATTTTTTTCATGGACAATGTTTGGGATTTTTTTCAAATCCTTACTTCGGTAATTTTTTATTTAATTTTTCAAATAATTTTCAAAATTTTCTCTTGACACAAATTTTTAGATTTTTTTTCAAGTACAAACTTTTGAAAATTGTTTCCATTAAAAAATTTTAAAATTACAAATTTTTGATAAATTGTTCCAAGAAAATTTAAATAAATTTTTGCAACTAAAATTTTTTAGAATTATTTTTCTGAGCATAATTTTTAAAAGTTTTGTTTATCCGAAACCTTATGCATCTCTAAAGGGGGGCCAATTATGCAATTGACATAACATAGATATGCAGCTTTACAGACAAAATCATTGATAAAACTGCATAAATAAACAGTGATGCAAGCATCACGAACTTTCCGAATCAAAAAGTATTTTAAAAAATATTAACAAAAAAATATTTGTAAAAAAATCGGTCATCGAATATTATGTAAAAAAAATTGATTATCGAATATTTGTGAAAAAATCGACTATAAAATATTTTTTGTATTTAAAACGTCAGCAATTACACTGAAAAACGTTAAACATGACACAAAAATATTCGGCAAAATCACACTTGCTCCATTATTATTAATCGTGAAAAAATATCATGATGATGTAAACAAAACAACCATTCGAATACCCGTACATCTTATCATGAATAAGACAAAAATGCAAAGCATTGCGCAATGCGCATGTTAGGGAAAGGAGAGCAAACCGGTACACCCGCGGACATGTCCGGATATAGATAAACACTTGAACCGTTCCCTTTATCGACATCTAAAACGCGACAAATGTGAAACTCGACGATCTTTCGCATAAATCGCTCGTAAATTTTTTTCTATTCAACGTAAAGGCCCCAAATTCTTGCGTAGCCTTCGCTTATATAAACCACTACTCATCGCCGAATTTCAACGAGATATCTCAATTAGGGCGGTTGGAATCGTGTTAACAAGTTTTTCGCATAAATCGCTCGTAAAATTTTTTCTATTCAACGTAAAGGCCCCAAATTCTTGCGTAGCCTTCGTTTATATAAACCACTTCTCATCGCCGAATTTCAACGAGATATCTCAATTAGGGCGATTGGAATCGTGTTAACAAATTTTTCTGCACACACACACATACACACATACACACATACACACACACATACATACGGAACATCATCTGGAAATTGTTCAAAACAAATTTGTACGAAGTCGAAATTTGTCTAAGTGCAATATTCGTGAAAACGCATTTCGCACCGAAAACAATACTTTCCTTACAACGCTACGCGCTGTTCGGAAAGTAAATAAACAGTGATGCAAGCATCACGAACTTTCCGAATCAAAAAGTATTTTAAAAAATATTAACAAAAAAATATTTGTAAAAAAATCGGTCATCGAATATTATGTAAAATAAACAGTGATGCAAGCATCACGAACTTTCCGAATCAAAAAGTATTTTAAAAAATATTAACAAAAAAATATTTGTAAAAAAATCGGTCATCGAATATTATGTAAAAAAAATTGATTATCGAATATTTGTGAAAAAATCGACTATAAAAATTTTTTTATATTTAAAACGTCAGCAATTACACTGAAAAACGTTAAACATGACACAAAAATATTCGGCAAAATCACACTTGCTCCATTATTATTAATCGTGAAAAAATATCATGATGATGTAAACAAAACAACCATTCGAATACCCGTACATCTTATCATGAATAACAAAAATGCAAAGCATTGCTCAATGCGCATGTTAGGGAAAGGAGAGCAAACCGGTACACCCGCGGACATGTCCGGATATAGATAAACACTTGAACCGTTCCCTTTATCGACATCTAAAACGCGACAAATGTGAAACTCGACGATCTTTCGCATAAATCGTTCGTAAATTTTTTTCTATTCAACGTAAAGGCCCCAAATTCTTGCGTAGCCTTCGTTTATATAAACCACTACTCATCGCCGAATTTCAACGAGATATCTCAATTAGGGCGGTTGGAATCGTGTTAACAAATTTTTCGCAAAAAACGCTCGTAAAATTTTTTCTATTCAACGTAAAGGCCCCAAATTCTTGCGTAGCCTTCGTTTATATAAACCACTTCTCATCGCCGAATTTCAACGAGATATCTCAATTAGGGCGATTAGAATCGTGTTAACAAATTTTTCTGCACACACACACATACACACATACACACACACACACACACACATACACACACACATACATACGGAACATCATCTGGAAATTGTTCAAAACAAATTTGTACGAAGTCGAAATTTGTCTAAGTGCAATATTCGTGAAAACGCATTTCGCACCGAAAACAATACTTTCCTTACAACGCTACGCGCTGTTCGGAAAGTAAATAAACAGTGATGCAAGCATCACGAACTTTCCGAATCAAAAAGTATTTTAAAAAATATTAACAAAAAAATATTTGTAAAAATCGATCATCGAATATTATGTAAAAAAAAATGATTATCGAATATTTGTGAAAAAATCGATTATAAAATATTTTTTGTATTTAAAACGTCAGCAATTACACTGAAAAAAGTTAAACATGACACAAAAATATTCGGCAAAATCACACTTGCTCCATTATTATTAATCGTGAAAAAATATCATGATGATGTAAACAAAACAACCATTCGAATGCCCGTACATCTTATCATGAATAAGACAAAAATGCAAAGCATTGCGCAATGCGCATGTTAGGGAAAGGAGAGCAAACCGGTACACCCGCGGACATGTCCGGATATAGATAAACACTTGAACCGTTCGCGTTCCCTTTATCGACATCTAAAACGCGACAAATGTGAAACTCGAAGATCTTTCGCATAAATCGTTCGTAAATTTTTTTCTATTCAACGTAAAGGCCCCAAATTCTTGCGTAGCCTTCGCTTATATAAGCCACTACTCATCGCCGAATTTCAACGAGATATCTCAATTAGGGCGGTTGGAATCGTGTTAACAAATTTTTCGCATAAATCGCTCGTAAAATTTTTTCTATTCAACGTAAAGGCCCCAAATTCTTGCGTAGCCTTCGTTTATATAAACCACTACTCATCGCCGAATTTCAACGAGATATCTCAATTAGGGCGATTAGAATCGTGTTAACAAATTTTTCTGCACACACACACATACACACATACACACATACACACACACACACATACACACACACACACACACACACATACACACACACATACATACGGAACATCATCTGGAAATTGTTCAAAACAAATTTGTACGAAGTCGAAATTTGTCTAAGTGCAATATTCGTGAAAACGCATTTCGCACCGAAAACAATACTTTCCTTACAACGCTACGCGCTGTTCGGAAAGTAAAAATTGATTATCGAATATTTGTGAAAAAATCGACTATAAAAATTTTTTTATATTTAAAACGTCAGCAATTACACTGAAAAACGTTAAACATGACACAAAAATATTCGGCAAAATCACACTTGCTCCATTATTATTAATCGTGAAAAAATATCATGATGATGTAAACAAAACAACCATTCGAATACCCGTACATCTTATCATGAATAACAAAAATGCAAAGCATTGCTCAATGCGCATGTTAGGGAAAGGAGAGCAAACCGGTACACCCGCGGACATGTCCGGATATAGATAAACACTTGAACCGTTCCCTTTATCGACATCTAAAACGCGACAAATGTGAAACTCGACGATCTTTCGCATAAATCGTTCGCATAAATCGTTCGTAAAATTTTTTGTACTTAACGTAAAGGCCCCAAATTCTTGCGTAGCCTTCGTTTATATAAACCACTACTCATCTCCGAATTTCAACGAGATATCTCAATTAGGGCGGTTTAACAAATTTTTCGCATAAATCGCTCGTAAATTTTTTTCTATTCAACGTAAAGGCCCCAAATTCTTGCGTAGCCTTCGTTTATATAAACCACTACTCATCGCCGAATTTCAACGAGATATCTCAATTAGGGCGGTTGGAATCGTGTTAACAAATTTTTCGCAAAAAACGCTCGTAAAATTTTTTCTATTCAACGTAAAGGCCCCAAATTCTTGCGTAGCCTTCGTTTATATAAACCACTTCTCATCGCCGAATTTCAACGAGATATCTCAATTAGGGCGATTAGAATCGTGTTAACAAATTTTTCTGCACACACACACATACACACATACACACACACACACACACACATACACACACACATACATACGGAACATCATCTGGAAATTGTTCAAAACAAATTTGTACGAAGTCGAAATTTGTCTAAGTGCAATATTCGTGAAAACGCATTTCGCACCGAAAACAATACTTTCCTTACAACGCTACGCGCTGTTCGGAAAGTAAAAAATTGATTATCGAATATTTGTGAAAAAATCGACTATAAAAATTTTTTTATATTTAAAACGTCAGCAATTACACTGAAAAACGTTAAACATGACACAAAAATATTCGGCAAAATCACACTTGCTCCATTATTATTAATCGTGAAAAAATATCATGATGATGTAAACAAAACAACCATTCGAATACCCGTACATCTTATCATGAATAACAAAAATGCAAAGCATTGCTCAATGCGCATGTTAGGGAAAGGAGAGCAAACCGGTACACCCGCGGACATGTCCGGATATAGATAAACACTTGAACCGTTCCCTTTATCGACATCTAAAACGCGACAAATGTGAAACTCGACGATCTTTCGCATAAATCGTTCGTAAATTTTTTTCTATTCAACGTAAAGGCCCCAAATTCTTGCGTAGCCTTCGTTTATATAAACCACTACTCATCGCCGAATTTCAACGAGATATCTCAATTAGGGCGGTTGGAATCGTGTTAACAAATTTTTCGCAAAAAACGCTCGTAAAATTTTTTCTATTCAACGTAAAGGCCCCAAATTCTTGCGTAGCCTTCGTTTATATAAACCACTTCTCATCGCCGAATTTCAACGAGATATCTCAATTAGGGCGATTAGAATCGTGTTAACAAATTTTTCTGCACACACACACATACACACACACACACACACACACACACATACATACGGAACATCATCTGGAAATTGTTGAAAACAAATTTGTACGAAGTCGAAATTTGTCTAAGTGCAATATTCGTGAAAACGCATTTCGCACCGAAAACAATACTTTCCTTACAACGCTACGCGCTGTTCGGAAAGTAAAAAGGGGCGAGTCGAATGTATCCCTGAATCCTACAATTATGCAACTTTTTTTACTTCTATGTCGATAAAGTTGTATTTAGAACGTATCTTATGCATAAGGGGTGCTTTGAAGGGGCTTTGCGTCAACTGAGGCTCCTCTGAGGTTTCTCAACCTTCATTTTCAGCCACATTGGTACCTAGAAAAAAATTCCGAATCGTGTTTGCAATTTTTTACCATTACTTTCATTATAGCCAAGGTTAATTAAATCGAAATCTCTTGTACGAGACAATACACCACTAATTTAATTTTTCGAGGTAGAATTTTTTTTTCGTTTTCAGATAAAAGCGTACTATACTCTCGCAGCGAGGCAGAGGCATATTAATTACACGATAATGAGATTAAAACTAGAGCCAGTTCATATGCATATGAATTCACAACTCAATATGAACTTTTGTCGAACAACATTTGTTGCTAAATTATGTTTAGAAGAAAAGACGATTCATTACCGATTCAAATTAAATTTACTCTCGGATTCGGCGTCGGCGAGGGCCAGAGAGGTATATCATCTCTTTCAACGAAACGCTGTTTTCAAGGCTTTCGATATTTTCCAACATGTTGGCGTGGTGTATAAGATTGCGCCTTTGCCACACTCCCGCCGGGAATAAAGAACACAAGACGAAAAGGGGTTGGAAAAAATGTTCGAATGAATAGCTAGCACACACACACACACACACACACACACAGAGCAAACCCACTTTCGGAGATAGGTGCCGACTCGGCGCCTTATCCGTTTGGCGTCGTTTCATTTTCTAGGACGTCTCGATTCTGCGACGATGAAATAAACGAGCCTCGTTTTTTTCCTTTCCTTCGTTATTCTTCATTTTGCAGCTTATTCTTCTTTACCTTTTATAGATGATTTGGCTTTTTAATTTTTTCTTCTTCTTTTCCTCCCCCAAAATAAAACCATGCTACATGTTGAAAGCTTCGTCCAATTCCATCCCCCCCTGGTGCTCTCTTAGTATTTTAATTTCACTAAAAATTTGCCCACAATGAGCTCAATGGCGACTCAGTGCACGTTTTCCTGTTACATCTTATACGAAGGGCGAGCAAAAAAAGATATTTTCAGAGAACGTTTGTAAGTAGGACAAATACCGATGAAATTTACACCCTTTCTTTTGCTTTTACTTTTTTCTCCTCCGAAGATGTACATTAATTTTACAATCAGCATTCAACTCGAATACTTTCGCTGTTTCCGAATGACAAAATCGAAAGAATTTTTTTTCATTATTATTAATAATGGAATATAGTGTATCATTTGCAGTCCTACGATTTCGCTTTCTGTTTTTCTCATTTTTTTTTTTACAATCGATGAGCTTTTTACGTTTCTTTTTCCTCTTTCGTTATTTATGTTTTTATTTTTCTACACTCTTTTTAGTATTCCGAGATAAATTTTCCAATTCATCGTGGAGTTCGATGATTACCAATATTATTGGGGTACATTTCACGTATTTTGAAGGTGTTCCATTTTATCCAAGTATTTCTAAAGAAATTGCTAAATTTTTCGAAGATTACGTACAACTTATTAATAATTGATTAATATTCTCGAATTGGAGTATCACTGCGGTGGAAGAGAGTTGCATTGGAAACTAATTCGAACGGAAGTAAGATACTTAACTGGGTTATACTCGAGGTCTCAAGGTTTATTCGTTAAATTGATCTATCAACGTGATACAATTTCGACGAACTTATTTTAGAATTCATGCGAAATTAAAAACTGAAGAAGATTAAGACTTGGAAAAAAAATTTAAAAATTAGAAATTGAAAAAAATTGAATGACTGAATATAAGAATGGAATAAAATGAAAAAGCAAAATTTTGAAAAAAAAATCAAAGCAAAGCAAATGTTACTCAAAATTGTAAAAAAATGAGAAGAATTTCAAACTTGACGGACTAAAAAATTGAAATCTTGAAAAGTTGAAACAAAATTTACAATTTAAAAAAATTGGAAATAAAATTAAATAAAAAAAAAATCACTGAAAATTTTTTTTAAATCCAATGAAAATGGAGTTTCCCGCCAAAAAAGTAAAAACATGAATTTGGCTCAATTTACAGACTTCATCATATTATCATTGCCATTATATTTGCTGATTTATTTACTCATTTTTCTTTCCTAAGATTAATTACGAATTTTAATTCCTAAAGTGATTCAATTTTAATGATAGAAAATTGAGGACTATTTTCAAAAAATTTACTATTACAGATTATTAAAGTAAACCAGGTCTCACCATTCAACCGAAAAATTTTCAAATTATTTACAATTAGATCCTTAGAGGGCGTGGAGGAAGGGGGTGAGAATCACAACTGTAAATATCTCTATTACATGCATCGGAGCGAAATTTGAAAAAATAAAAGTAACTTTAGTAACCTGAAATTTCAAAAAAAGTAACCAAAATTATGGAAAAAAGTAACCAAAAATTTTCCATTTCCACTTGAATATAATGACTCATAACCCCCTCCCCTCCCCTCGTCACCGTTTTTCTCATATTTTCGCTAAATTTGACGTTTCACAACTCTTGAAATCAATGGTAAAAATTTTGAAAAAATCAAAATTTTCAATTCAAAAATAATAATTCATGCATTTTTTCTTTTTCTATAATTATGACGAATTTTAATAGAATAGTTGGCTTAATAGGTGCTTAATTTTTATATCATAGGAAATTTCAATTCTTGAGAAGCTCACAATAAATAATTTTTGAGTTCCTATCAAATCTTAATTTTTTTTGAACTCAATATTGAAAATTCAAAAAAAAATTTTTTTTTTTCTTGAAAATACTTGATATCAACTTTTTTAGGTTTTTGAACTCTTATTTGTTTTGAAATAGTTTTCAGTTTTCAAATAATTGTTGATTTCAAAAAACGTGAATTTTAGAAAAATTTTAAATTACAAACAATACTGTCCTTTTTTTAATTTTTAATTTTTATTTTTTTCGATTTTTTTTATTTTTCAAACAATTTTTAATTTCTATAAATTTAAATTTATTAACAATTTGTAATTTCTAAAAAGTTCTGGATTTCAAAAAATTAAACTTAAAATTCTCAATTTTTTGATTTTTAAACAATTTATATTTAATTTTTTTAAAATAGCCGTTCCTAAAATTCATGTTTATTCAAATAAAAAATTTCCAATTTATAAAAATTGTAATGCCTAAGAATTTAAAGTCTAAAAAAATCAATTTTTTGATTGGCTTATTGCAAAATGAGTAGATACAAAAAAATTTTAATTTTTGAAAAGCCTTCATTCTCCACAAAAAAAATGGCAGCTGTTCGTCAGATTTTTGACGAAATAGTAACCAAAATGAGTCCAAAAGTAACCATAGTAACCAAAATGAGCCCAAAAGTAACTAAAGTAACCTTGCCTTTAAAAAAGTAACCGTGTTCCGATGCATGTACTATTATCTTTATCTATACCTAAAATTTCGAAGGCTTCAAAAAACTAAGAAGATTAAAATTTTCATGAACATACTTTTAATTATTTTAAAAATTGGGGCCCATCTAAAATACCTATTTTTGCAAACACTGGAAATGCTTCTATGAAAAACTGAAAAAATAAGACACGAAAAAAGTCACACAAAGTACAAAAAAAAATTCGTCGAAGTAACTTTTTTCCATAAAATTAAAAAAAAAAAATGTAGCAAATAATGTTGAAAAAATCTGATGAAAATTTTTTGAAAAATGCTTTTGAAGAATTGGAAATTCACAATGCAAATCAAAAAAATAAATAAAGAGAAATATTAAAAAAAATAAATATACTAAAAAATTTGTAAACAAAATAATGTTGTAAAATGAGAAAAAAATGTAAGAATTTTTCAACTTGTGTCGAAATACCTACTCGTACATTAAAAAAGTTTTGAGAGAATTTTTTGCTGAAAAAAATCCAAGAAGAATCATTAAAAAATCAAAAAAAATATTGTTATGATGATTTTTTAGAAAGAATTCTTGTTGAAAATAATTTGTTAAAAATTGAGGAAAAAAATCTTGCTAAAAATGAAAAAAATTCATTGAAAAATCCCAGAAAAATCTACTGAAAATTTTGAGGGAATTTTTAGTTGAAAAAATTGAAGAAAAATCTTTGCAAAACGAAAATTTGAAAAAAAAATACATAAAAAATATTCGGAAAAAATTAAGAATGATTCTTTGAAAAATTCAAGAAAAGAGTAGATAACTAGATGTTGAATACGAAAATTAATACTTATTTAAAAATTTTCTTTAAAATAATTGGTGTCGAAATTTTTGTAAAAATATATTTTTTTAAATTTTAGTCAGCTGGAAAAAATCTGGTTGAAAAATTGAAGAAAAAAAAACATAAATTTTTTCTGAAAAAATTGAATAAATTAAAAAAAAAATTAGATTTTTTGAAATTGGTAAGTATAATAAATATTTTGAAAAAATTGAGAATGTTTCTTTGAAAAATTGAAGAAAGAAGTTGTTGGAAATTTTCACACATTAAAAAATTGTTGGAAAACTGAAAAGTTCTGGTTAATTTTTTTTTAATCTACAAAAGAGCCAAACATTTTCTACAGAAGGTTTTGAAATTTTTGATTGAAAAACTCAAAGAACACTCTTTAAAAAATTTCATTTGAAAAAATTGAGAAAGGTTCATTGAAAAACCGAAAAAAATCAATAGGAATTCTTTTCAAATGGTGAAAAAATATGAAAAAAATTGTTCTTCAAGATAATTTCTTGTTAAAATTTTTCAAACGTTGAAAAAATTTCTTGAAAATTTTCAAAAATCTAATTCAAAAATTGGCTAAGTTCCACAGCTAAAGCCAAAAAAAACTTCTACTGAAAAAATTTAAGAAAATTTTATTGTTGAAAATCTCAAAGGAAAAATCTTTTAAAATTATCAAATTGAAATTACTTTTTTTTTTAAATAAAAAAATTACCTACCTAAGTACCTATATAAATTTTTTTTTAAATTGTGAAAAAAATCCTGTGGTACCAAGATAATTTTTTTGTTTAACATTTTCAAAAATTCTTGCTAAAAAATTTTTTTTGGTGAATTTTTTTTTTGTTGAAAAAATCTTCAAAAGTCATTGCTAAAAAAAATTAAACGATTTTCTATTTAAAAAATTTTGAGAAAAATTGATTGATTTTTTTATTGTTTAAAAAATTTTAATACACACAAATTTAATGTATGTATGTACTTCCATATTACTCTGTATAGATTTTTTTCTTCTTCAAAAAATAGGTAAAATTATTAGGCAGGGTCCGATTGCAAACATAGAAAAAAATAGAAACAAAAATTCTTGTTATAAAAAAATAAGTTCAGAAAATTTTTCAAATGCTTTCAAACTCAACCCATTTCACAAAATTTAAAAAAAAAGATTAAATAAATACTAGATATACAAAATTTCAAAATATTGTACGCAGTACAACATCAGAAAAAAAACTCTCTTCTTGAGAGAAACCAATCTTACAGAAATGTTTACCTCTTTAAAGCCATAAATCATGGTAAAATCTGAGCCAGACGTCAAATTATCAAGCATATAATTAAAAGTTACCTAACCCAAGATTAAAGATACGTAATACAATTTAAACAGATAAGTATAAAGAGAGATACCAGAGGTATTAGTCTAGTACTTTGAAGACCTGATATTAGAAAAAAAAAACAACAAAAAAAAAACTACATCAAACCGAGCAAAGCGTGATGTTTACCATGGAGAAAGTTTACATCTCAAACTATTCTGTATCGAAAATAATTGAATAGACCTCCGCAGTCTGTATACAAGATTTAGAGTAAGTACTTTGGGAAAGCTATGTCATCACATGGCCATACCCAATGATAAAATCAAAAAATCAATACAGTTAATATACTCCGGAGAAGCAGCATGGTACCATGGAAGTCTAAATCTGCGGCAATTATGCCTAGAAAACCTTGACGTCTTTGTGAGTCGACGAGCTCGAGCCGAATCCAGTCACTGGGGAATCTCCTCGAGTGCTTATGAAATTTAAATTAGCATATTTGCGATTTACTCGCGACGACAATAACTTCTTAAGAAAACACAAAATACGTATAACTTATGGAGGCAAAGCTTAGCTTCTGGAATGATATATTGAAAGTTTATTAAAGCAAGGCGCCTCCACACCAGCTTCAACTTCGCATACACGCGATTATCGATGCTCGCTTTGTATTTAACGTCACAGCCCAGAAAGAGAAGAAATTTAATACTGAACCGCGTGTCTGCGATTTTCACGCACACACCGAACCACACCCTTTATACTCGTACATTTTCACCAACAAAAATCATTTTAAAATAATTTACAAATTAAACAATACAACGTAACGTGAGTTAGGTAACCGAGGCCTCGTTCGAGCTGCGAGCAATATAGAAATACTCGTAATCTAGGTTATCAGGTATACTTATAATCTGATTTCGGCGAAAGAATAAAAATTTCATTTTACTCATTCTCCCTCATCGCTCTCTTTCTCTCGTAAATCTCAACGTCAGAATCAGTCATTTCCACGTACAATTTTTTCTACCTAATTTAGTTTTTTCTCTTTAGCTTTTTTTTGACATTCTCGTATTCCTCGTCGTCTCTGTCGTCGTCGTAATGTAACGAAATTATGCCGACTTGTACGTTATGTTTTGGTCTCGTTGCTTGGAAACAGCCAGTACTTTAATGTTAATTATTAATAGTCCAGTCCACTTACGAGCTTTTTACGAGAGGGATGTTTGGAGTAGACGAGTTTTTATAGTTGGAAAAAAAAAAGGCCTATACTTATCCTACGCAGACTTTCTGCTATAAAAATGAAATTGAAAGACAAGGGTTCAAGATCATTTGTGATCACCACGCATTACGTATTCACAGCCGTTAACCTCGCCATGGAGCCTTTAATCTTTTCTCCTTCAAACCTCGTCAAAGTTGAAAAAGCTGCAGATTTTTTTTTCTTTAACCCCACTTACGTTAATACAGGGTGTTTCATAGCTGACTGAGTTCCTTCCAGTGGGTAAGTAGGCAACTCCTCCCGAGTACAAGTAGGTAGGTTTGCCTACCCTCCGAATTGAAGGGGCAGAGATATTCTCACTCAAAATTTTTTTTTTCCAATTTTGTTCTCAACTTTTGATTTTTTGTAAAATTTGAACCGTGATAGATAGAAGGTTGCGGTTTGCGCCATTGGAAAGAGCATTCATTCTAGTTTTTTTTTCATCTAAAAGTTTTTGAAGTTACTCGATTGAGAACCCCCAGTAATTAGTAAAATATTCAAAAAAACGCAACAAAAAAAAACGTTGTTTTTTTCGTTTTTCTCAAGATTACGAAAAAAAAACTTCACATTAACCTATCATTATTATTAATGTAACTTGTGTAAAAAAATCTGCTCTTTACAATGGCGCAAACCGCCACCTTCTATCTATCACGGTTCAAATTTTATAATAAATCAAATGTTGAGAACATGTTTGACTTTTTTTTTTTGTTGAAATTTTGGGATTAACTTCAAACGTTAATAACTTTTTATGTAATCAAGATAGAATGCTCCGCTTTGCGCCATTGTAAAGAACAGATTTTTTTACATAAGATACATTAATAATAATGATAGGTTAATGTGAAGTTTTTTTTCGTAATCTTGAGAAAAACGAAAAAAAAAACCGGATTTTTTGACGTTTTTTTTGAATATTTTACTAATTACTGGGGGTTCCCAATCGAGTAACTTCAAAAACTTTTAGATGAAAAAAAACTAGAATGAATGCTCTTTCCAATGGCGCAAACCGCAACCTTCTATCTATCACGGTTCAAATTTTACAAAAAATCAAAAGTTGAGAACAAAATTGGAAAAAAAATTTTTTTGGGTGAGAATAACTCTGCCCCTTCAATTCGGACGGTAGGCAAACCTACCTACTTGTATTCGGGATGAGTTGCCTACTTACCCACTGGAAGGAACTCAGTCAGCTATGAGACACCCTGTATAACGAAACAAAAGTACCAAATCTTGTGGGTGAATTTTTCGGTTCGTTTTGTAGCGAAATAATTATTACGAAGAGATTGCTGCGCTGACTATTCAGTGGGTAATTGAACTGGATATGAATTTTGCAGGTTGTAATGAAGTTGAAATTGTGGTTTTGGGTTTCGTGTTCGGCTCGTACGAGTAGTTTTGGAACTCGGAAGAGGAAATTAGAAAGCATTACGTTCTAAGAAGTACACGATGGTAATGGAATGAAATAAATGGAAATACTTTCTTGTGTTACATGTTAGCTGAAATTAAATTAGTTTCCTTTTTTTTAAACTTGTGTAATATTGTTAATAAGCTGTAATTTTTTTTTTTTTTTGAATCTAACTAAAAAGTTCAGTTTGTTTTCGAAATAAAATTAATTTTGGAACTAAAAACTTGTTTTATAGTAGGTAACTATTTGAGAAAGTTCGATTTTTTACGAGTAAATAAAATTTAAAGATTTTGCTGCTTAAAAAAATTGAAAAAATTTGCAGTGAAATAAAATACATTTATTATAAAGAGATCGAAACAAATTCAATGCAAAAGCTTAAAACATTTTTTCCTGAAGTAGTTTTGAAAAAAATTTCCATCCTTTTGAAAAACTGATACCTCGAAGACTTCTATATTTTACTTACGCAGAAATAAAAAATAAAAAAAATAAAATCTTTTAAATTTTTTTCAAAATTTCAGGAAAATAATGAGAAACGGTGAAAAAATTTCTTGCCAGGATAATTATTTTTTTTCATAAAAAATTTAGGCGAAAAAATTTCAAAATTTCAAAACATTTTATAACAAAAGCCAAACTAAAATTAATAATAATGTTTGGTAATTGAGTGTAAAAAACTGAAAATGAAAATTTTTGTTATTTATTTATTTTTTTAAAACAAAAAAATGAATATTGATTAGGTATTTATTGCTAAAAAAATTTCTACAAAACTTGGGGGAAAAGGAAGAAATCTTGCTAAATTTTTTTAAAAATCGAAATCGTAAAAAATGAAACAATAAAAAAATTATTGACAAAATTATTTTTGTTGAAAAAAAGTCGTTCAAAAAATATTACAAATTGAAAACTGTCATTACAAAAGCCAAAAACATTTTTCCTTTATCACGAAGAGACCCCCCCCCCCCCAAATTGAATTAGTATTTGGCTAAAGCTTCAGAAAAATATTAGTTGACATTTTTTTTTAAATAAAAAAATTATTAATGTTACCTATTGCTGAAATAATAATTTAACCAAGTAAACTTGTTGCAGTTACCATGTGAAAATATTAAAAAAGACAATAACCGTTTATTGCTAAAAAGGGATTTTTTGTAGAAACAAACAAAAAAAAAAATCGTGTTGAATTTCCTTCAAAAAACATTTTTTTAAAATTGGAAGTAAGTATGTACAATTGTACATGAAAAAGTCTACAAAAATAAAAATGATTTTCTGAAAAGTAGATTTTTTTTTTAATCTAACGACGTTTTTGATTTTTTTTAAATGTTCCAAAAAAAAAATCCGGCCGAAAAAAATAGGAAATTTGAAAGAAAAAAAGGTGTAAAAACAGAAAGATGAAAATGAAATTTTTTCGCGTAAAAAAAAATGGAAATAATTTTCATTGCAAAAGTCAAAATAACATTTCTTTAAAAAAAATTTAAAAAAGATTATTGAAATTTTTTTCAAGAATTTATTTTGACACTTACTTCTTCAAGAAAAATTAAAAATAGAAAAAAAAATGTTCCTAAAAAATGAAAAAATAAAGGTGATTTTTTTTTAAATGTCGAAAAAAATTATTTAATATTCATTTTTTTGATTTAAAAATATGATAATAAAAAATGAAGATTCTGCTGAATTTTTTATATACTGGAAATTTGAAAAAAAAAGGTAAAAATGGGAAAAAATGAGAAAAAGTTGTACAAAAATTCTATGTTGAAGAAATTGTTTTAAAGTAGGTACTTTTTAAAAATAATTTTCATTACAAAAGCCAAAAAATAATTTTTGAAAAGATTTAAAAATAGTTTTTGTTGAAAAAAAATATATAAAATAAAAAGATCCGTGTTTTTATTTTTTTCAAATTGATGCCTTCAAGAAAAATTGAAATCTTTTTTTTGAAAAGTAAAAAATTGAAAAGATGTTTTAAAATGTTGAAAAATGAAATAATCACTTATTTGATTAAAAAATAAAATGTTCTACAAAACTTGAAAAAAAATTGAAATCGAGTTGAAAATTAAAAAAAAAGGGAATTTGGAAAAAATTAATACCTATTAGGTAAGTATAAGAACAGAAAAAAAAATTGAAATAATTTTCATTGCAAATGTCTAAAAAAAATTGAAAAAATTATGGAGGTTCTTTTTGCAATTTTTTTAAATAAACTTTTTAATAAAACGAAAGAAGTTGTACAAAAATTAAAAAATCGAAACAAAATAATGAAGCTACTCAGAAAATGTATATTTTTTGCTTCAAAAATGTTCTGCAAAACTTGAAAAAATGAGTGAAAATGAGAAAAGCTACGAAAAAATCATACCAAAGTAATAGGTAGCTTTACTACTTTTTACTGATTTTATTGAAATATTTTTTTTCAAAAAAATTTAATAGCAGAAAATCAAAAAATAAATCTTATTGAACCATTGCAAAAGTTTCATTGAAAAAGTCGAGAACAATAATTTTTGCTGAAAAATTAATTTTTGTAGAGAAACCCAAAGAAGTTGTTGAATTTTTTTGAAACAAAATCATTCTTTTTAAAATATTTTATCTGCCCAAATCACATCTACGAAAATAACTGAGGATTTTTTTTTTGAAAAAATCAAAAAAAGTTTTTAAAAAATTGACAAAATTGACAAAATTTAAAGAAATATATTTTTTGGGTACTCAAATAATAGTTTTTTTTGCCTTGAAAGACATCTGCAAAACTTGGAAAAAATCAAAATCCCTGAGAAATTTTTAAAAATTTTTAAAATTTGAAAATAGGAAAAATAAAAGTCACGAATATTAATTTCCATAGAAATTTAAAAATCAAAAAAGTCTAATAAAATTCTAAGTTTCAGAATGTCTGACAAAATGTCTAAAAAATGTCTAAAAGTTATAAATTTTCAAAAAAATTTACAAGTTTCAAAATGTCTGACATGTCTAAAAAAAAATGTCTAAAAGTCATCTTTCTTAAAAAATTTCTAAGTTTCAGAATGTCTGACAAAATGTCTAGAAAATGTCCAAAAGTCATGAAATTTCAAAAAAATTACAAGTTTCAAAATGTCTGACATAATGTCTAAAAAATCGAATTTATTAAAAACTTTCTAAGTTTTTTTTATGTCATCCAAACCTAACCTAATATAACTTTTTTTTTTTTTTTTTTTTTTTTTTTTTTAACGAGGTACCCCAGTCCACACTAATGTGGTGGGGCAATTTTATTTCAAAAATAGGTGTACATATGACTACCACAGAGCCCCTGACCAAATGTTTACCTAATATAACCTAACCTAACCCAACTGTCGGATTTTTTTGGTCGGATTTTGAAGTCGGTTGTTTTTTTCCATTTTGGTCTTCGTAAAAGCATATACTATGCTAAAAAAAAATTGTATAAAAATACCTAAATTTTTCTGCTGAAATTAAGATTTATCGAAATTTTTGTAAAAAAAATTCCGAAAAACTTTGGAAACATATTTTGTTGATTTTTAAAAAATTATTACAATTTTTAAAAATTGATACTCGCGTGCAATATTTTAACAAAAATTAAAAGTGTTTTATTTTAAAACATTAAAAAAAAAAGAAGTTGTGAGGAAATTTGATAATTTTTTGTGAAGTTGCAAGAATTGAAAAAATTCAAAGAATTGGGATTTTTTCTAATTAAGGAATTTAAGAAGCTTGAAATTTTTTCAAATTACAATTTTTGAAGAATTTAAAAAATTTATAATAAATGCTAAAAAAATAATTAGGCATGTTAAAATATTTTGAAAACTCAGGTTTTACTTTTTGCTTTCCTTGAAAATTTACGCAATAAGAATTCTCTTTAAAGTGAATTCTTTTTCCCAGGGTTACCATCAGTTTCAACGAAAGATTAAAATGAAATTATCAAACCACTATTAATTTCTTAAACTTCTTCCAATGTTACCAATTAAATAAAATGGTCGAAAGAAAAATCACCCATTTCCCTTCTTTAAAAAAAATTCTTATGGCTCTAAAATTCGACTCTTCACCGTCGCAGATGTTAGTCCGTTCTTAACGAGCGAAAAAATGTCCCTCATTAAAACAAAATAGTCGAATTATTTTTGAAATATGGCTAGAAAAAAATTCCCAAACCGCGCCCACATCCTTTATGCGTGGTTTATTCACTTGGGTAAAATTTCGTAGAAAAAAAATCTCGCTTTCTTTACGCTTCATTAGAGGAAAATTTGAAAATAAATCACCGTTTTCAAAAGTTCACGAACTGCGGTACTCGCGTTTAAACGGTTTTAAATCGTTTATAAAATGGTATAAATTTACCATTCGAGCGAGTTATAGGGTAAAATGCGCCCAGAGAGTAAGTTATGTGACAAAACGACTACGAGAGAGAAAAAAAAGAGGCAGAAACAAACGAACCCGGGGAAAGTAAAAGTGAGACATTTTTTGTATTTGATAATGATAAGAATCGCGTACAAAAGCTACAAATCATAAGGTTATAGGCTTTGTATATTGTGTAGGGTTCCACTTGGTGAACATTGGTAAATTTACCCTTTTTTCGCGTATACGTATTATATTTATACAAAAGTTGGCTAAATTTAATGGAGAGAAACTCCCTTTGGTAAATTTTTAATTGAAATATTACCATAGGAGTAGCAATAGCTCGGTTAGGTAAAGTTTACCCAACTTGTAGGTATATTTTTTAATTAAGTGAGCGAAAAAGTCGAATATTTCGAGGTGTTTAATAAAGACTTCGTATTAAGAGGGTGGTTTAGTGACTCGGTTTGAGAAAAAAACCCGCATATTTTCATCTCGTATTTATACGGGTTCGATAGGGCATATGGATTTATGGAACTGAGCCGGTTTCTTTTATATTTTTTTTCTTATTTCAGCGAAAGAACTGAACAAGGTGGTTCGTATTTGAACAAATAGAATGAAACACGAACGCAGGTGTTTAATGATTCTAAAGAGAACCTGCCCTTCCGTGTCAAATACCAGATACGAGTACTTGGGCTTCTGCAACTCGAGTAATTCATCTTTGACAAAAGATATTCGGATTTGATTACGTCTTCGTAGTAGGATTTGCTAAATGTACGGACTTGTGCCCGAAGTCGAATCAGTCGGTCTGTAAGTTGGAATCGTTTGTCATTCACCCATACTTCGAGTCTTCCTTTAATTAATTTTTTTTCCTCGAATGAGTTCTTCATATTTTTGTGCGATGCGAAGTTCCTCCTAAAAATTTTTTAAGCCTAGAATACGAAAAATTTTCAAGCATTTTTAAAATGAACTTTGAAATTTTTCAGAAATTATTTTTTTGTTGAATTTTATCAAGTCCAATACTACGTAGGTAGTTGATATTCGAAATTGGAGGGGTCGAATCAAAATTTTTGTAATAAGCAAAATTATTCCTAGGACTTCATGCTACAACTTTTGTTTGAAAATGTTTTCAATTGAACCCCTACCTCTATCACTTTTTGGTAAAATAAATATTAGTATCTATATGCGAAATTGGTGGGGAGGGAAGGGTCTAATCCAAAAATTCTTTATAACCAAAATTATTTCCAAGACATCAATCTACAATTTTTGTTGAAAAAAATTTTCAATTGGACCCTTCCCAATTTTGAAAAATTATCTACCTCATATGAAGTCAGATGAGAGGTAGACTAGGAGAGACCCAATCAAAATTTTTATAATAACCAAAATTATTTTTAGGATCTCAATCTCCAACTTTTATTTGAAAATGTTTCATTGGCCAACCCCCCCCCCCCCAAATCCTCTATAAATTTTAATTATATCTTCGTAGTGTTATGCAAAAGTGGTGAAGAAAAAGTAATCCAGTTGAAAAAAACTTCAAACAAAAGTTGTACCTTGAAGTCCTAGGAATAATTTTGGTTATTACAAAAATTTTGATTGGACCCCTCCCTCTCCTCCAATTTCAAATATCAAATATCTATGTAGTATTGGCCTCACAAGGGAACCTCGCCGACTCGTCACCTCCAATTGAGCTGATATTTGGCTCACCGAAAGAGCATGCCATCCAGACCTTACAACCAAATTTTTAGCTGCCGAAGTTGATTTTTCGATTTTTGGCGAATTTTTAAAAATGGCTAAAACCGTCTACAAAAAAACATTTTTTGAAAAAAAAATTGTAAATTTCAAGATAGAATCCTGAAAATCGGTTTATACACTAAAGTCGACGCCCCGAGTCGATTGGCACCATTTTCGAAGCGATCTGGAGCCTCCAGAAAAATTTGACTTTTCTCCAGCACACTAGAATCTCTCCAGACGACGAAAGTCAAAATTTTCTGGAGGCCCCAGATCGCTTCGAAAATGGTGCCAATCGACTCGTGGAGGTCGACTTTAGGGGGTAGATGAAGTTTCGGATGATATGCTGGAGAAATTGATTTTTTGGAAATTTTTAAAAAATGCAAAATTTTTAAGTTGTCAAAAAAAACACGTGCGAAATCGTCACCTCGGATTTTGGATTCAACTACGTGAATCGATAGATGGTATCATACTAACGCTAGGATTAAGTTTTCAGCTGCCGAAGTTGATTACAGCGCTGTCTGGAGCTATTCCAGTGCGCTGGAGAAAAGTCAACTTCTTCTGGAGGCTCCAGATCGCTTCGAAAATGGCGCAAATCGACTCCGGGGATCGACTTTAGTGCACAAGCTGATTTTCAGGATTCTATCTTGAAATTTACAATTTTTTTTTTAAAATGTTTTTTTTTGGAGGCGGTTTTAGCCATTTTTAAAAATTCGCCAAAAATCGAAAAATCAACTTCGGCAGCTAAAAATTTGGTTGTAAGGTCTGGGTGGAATGCTCTTTCAGTGAGCCAAATTTCAGCTCAATCGGAGGTGACGAGTCGGCGAGGTTCTCTTGTTAGTAAAATTCAACAAAACCAAATAATTTATGAAAAATTTATTCAAAAAGTGCTTTAAAATCATTCGTATTTTTGGTATAATTTTTTTTTTTTTTTTTTGGAAAGAACGAACTTTGCATAATAAGATGAAGAACTCATTCAGAAAAAAAAATTATAATAGGACCTAAACTAATGAATGATGTGGTCGTGGACGATTCTAACTTACAGATCGACTGATTCGCAATTCCCCTTCGAGGTTCGTACTTCGTACATAAAAAAGCACCACCAAGTTAGCAGTTTTAAAACGCACAAACCAAGCTCGTGTTGGTTTTTAAAAACGACACCAGACACTGGTTGGTTAGCTCGAAAAACCCAAGGCGCCAAAAAGCTTCCTAGCATAGTAACCTAAATTCAAAAAATTGATTTTTATCTTTCACTGCACAAACTGCACGACCACTGCCCCCAAAAAACCCTCTCTCCATCACCAAATCGTAATTGAGATATTTTTCAAAATCAAGTATCGTATTCTCGTTCCCCCTGCGCTTTTAATTTATTATCCCAACGTTATGGAAATCAGGTAATTATTGCGTGGAAAAAATTCCTTCCTATATCGGATATCTCTCCTCAGACGTCGGAATTATTAATGGCGAATTTCAATGCTTCTTAAACTCTGGGTGTGGACTCGATAAAAAAAAGAACAATGCGAAGAGTATACATATCTTACGCACGAGAAGAGGGCTGTGCAAGGAGGTCAGTTCCTCAGCCGTATCTCATTAGTGTTTAGTCAAGCTTGAAATTAAGCTAAAAAAATATATCTATTTCAATATTCTAATATGCAGTATTGTGTTTTTACTCTCGAATCCGCGGTTTAATTGCATTTTAGCTGCGGGGTGAATGATCTCATGTGTTGAGTCATGATTATGTCAGCAGATTCTCGCCGATCGCCGACACGGTTCGGGAGGTTTATCCGTTTTTATTTGATTTGGCGAGAAAAAAATACGCCTAGATGAGTTTTATGGTCAATACCATCTTAAAAGGAAGGTATTTTTAGGAACTGGAAGATTCATACTTTGGCTGAAACAGGATGTTTAAAAAAATTTCAAAACCAAAAAGCAGTAAGTATTTTTGAGGAACCTTCGACAGAACTTTTTCGAAATGAAGAATGACCTAAATTTTAAACACATGAAATTGTGAAAAATTCCCAAATCCTTAAAGTCCTAATAATTTATGAAATTTTAAAAAATTATCCAATTTTAAAATTTTATTAAAAGTTTGAAAATTTATTTTCAAGATTTATAAAATTGGGTAAAAATACCGAATTTTGAAGATTAAATAGTTACGTAAGTTAAAAAAATTAAAAAATTCGAACTTTTCTCAATTGTTGAAATTTTTTTCAATTTTAAAATTTTGCCAAATTTCAATTTTTCCAAATTTTTTAAAGATTAGAACTTCAACACTTCATTAAAATTGAAAAAATTGTCAAAACTCTAGCTTTTATCAAATTTTGAAGTTTTGCCAAATTTTAAAAAATCTCCAAATTTCAAACATTTGCTCGATTTTGATTTTTTTTGTTTTCAAGATTTAAACGATTTATTAAATTGAAAAAAGTTCCAAATTTTCGATTTTTAAGATTTACCAAATTTTAAAAACGCAAAAAATTTCTTAAAATTACAAAAGTTCTAATTTTCATTGAATTCTAAAAATACATAAAATTTTGAAGGAGTTTAAAAATTGATCCATTTTCAAAAATTTCATTAAAATTAACAAAATTTCAATTTTTATCAAATCCAAAAATTTTTCCAAATTTTGAACTTAAGTGCACAAAATTTTTAACATTATTATCTAATTTCAAAAATTACCAAAATATCAATTTTCATCAAGTTTTGAAATTTTTCCATAATCAAATTTTCACAATTTTCTTAATTATAGAGATTTAAAAAATTTCAAAAATTTTCTAAAAATTTGGTGTGTACTAAAATTTCAATTTTCATCAAATTCTCAATTTAACAATTTTTGAAAATTTCAGTGATTTACTGCTTATACCTAATTTTTATGAAATTCAATTTTTACATTTTTTTTTTTTTTTTTTTTTGTTACCTAGGTACCTAGTTTGCTCAACTTTGATTTTTTTTCAATTTCAACGATTTATACAAATTTATCCAATTTTTAGTTTATTAAAATTAGCAAAATTCCAAATTTTTGCCATTTTTTTTTGGGGGGGGGGGTATTTGTAATTACAGGATTATTAAATGACCAAAATTCCAAATTTTTACTCAATTCTAAACAATTTTCAAATTTTGAATTTTAACGATTCTTTTAGGGTTTGAAATTTTTTTTAAAATTTTTTTTTTAAATTTATTTATTGTGCCATATACAAAGTACTATGCTTAGAGGCACATTCTTAAGATTAGGATAGTATGTAAGTATTAAGTGTATATATTTATTGACAACCCCAAATTTTCAATTTTTATAAAATTCTAATTTTTTCAGATTTTGAATTTTTATTAATTTTGAAATTTCGTCAAATTTTTTCACTTTTGACGATTTCATAAATTGAAAAAATTTTCAAATTGTAAAGTCTATCCTGTTTTGAAAATTCATCAGTAGGTAGTACGAAATTATTTGAAAAATTCCAATTTTTTCCAAATTTCGAATTTTCGCCGAATTTTAAAACTCTCCAAATTTTACAGATTTACCTACTCAATTCATTATAAAAATTAACTAAAAATGTAAAAAATACAATAAAGGTTAAAAATGACCAAATTTCGAATTTTCATCAAATTTCGAAAACTTCCCTCGGAAAAAAAAGAAATTTGTAAAAATGGGTATTCATACTCGTATCAACCACAGATTTGGGCAAGTTCTAAATAGTACGTAAGTCGAATGCAACAAGATGAAATTTCAAACGATAAATTTTTCTATCCCTTTTTGAGCAACATTCTATACAGTTTAGGCTGGCTAAATAGTTCCCATACTTGGTTCGTTGGGATTTTCCACTCTATAGATGAGGTTTATTTGATGTCATCCCTGGCAGAGGTTCTCGATACGAGATTTTTCCAAGTTTTATTACGACATTTGGGCACGTACTGATGTTTAGAAAAAATACCCCGGAAAAATATGTCGAGTGATTTTTTTTCCCCTTTAGAAATTAACTTACTTGAGCACGAAACTACCTACTCGATTTCTCCAGCGAGCCCAATCGAATTTTTTTTTTACTCGGAGATTTATTACACAAACTTGAGATTTCGATTTTACTGATAATTTTGTAAAATGTGCGAAATTCCGAAAATTTTCATTCGACTCGGGAATAAGTAGGTATTTCATTTTTAAAAAAAATAATTTTTTGATACATCGTCCAAAAATTCAATAAAAAAACTTCAAAATCCCATCAACTCGATAATTGCATTCAACCTACGTAGGCACCAAATTTAAAATTAATCGCCCTGCATGACCATCCAACCATTCACACAGACTGATATTCGTATTTCTATGCAAATAAAGCCCTTAACTGATCGATACACCGGTCTATTCTCATCATCTTCGTATATTTATTCGAATAATTATTATTTTATCTGCGTATTTCATACCCTATACAAAGGTGACAATTCCCTGCACAATATAACTTCAACGCCGCCGCGCCATCGCCACAGTGAGATGTTATCTTAACAAGATGAACAATGCACATGCTCGCAGGACGTGTACGACTAAACGCACTATTAATTAATGTAAGTACAAGTACTTACACTAAGGCTCGATGTGGCTACAATGATAGGTACTTCGAAGAATCGTTTCCACCATAATTTTTCTTATGACCGTTCCAGAGGTTTCGGAGAAGTACTCCAAGTTCGATTGTTATATTTAATTTTTACATGAACGACTGTACATAAAGTATACGACTGTTATATTTGTCGATATCATCAAAATTTCGATTATGCACGTATGTATTCAGCTTACGTGAGAGATTTTCCCACGTTTGTATAGTGTAGCGTATTCGTCATACTGTGATAAGCTCACGTTTGCATTTTTCCTATTTGTATGCTTCTCACTCTACGCTATAACTTGTCGATACCTGTTTATGAAATGTTCTAAAAATAGAGCACGAATGTGGTCTGATGAGAAATTGGATGAAAATTTTACAAAAAAAAGTGAACAAATAACTAATTCATTTGAAAAAAATCGCTTTTTCGGTTAGATAGATGAATAAATATTTTTTTTTAAATTCCAATTTAAAAACAAAATTTTAAACAAAAATAATTCAAATTATTTTCAGGAAATGAAAAAATATTTGTCAATGATTTGAAAAACAAATCAATGATTCGTTACCATGTAAAAAAATATTTATTTCAAGTAAGATAATGATAATATGGAAACTTTCTAAAAAAAATTTAATTAAAATTTTGAAGAAATGAATTAATTTATCAATTTGAAAAATTATTTTCAAAATCATTTGCAAAAAAAAAATTACATAATCACCTACTGACAAAAATTTTCATTGATTTTACATTTTTTTTCTTCAAAAAAGTGAGAAAGTTATTCGTTTCTTTAAAAAATTATCCAAATAAAAAAAAACGTTTTAAAAAATTTTCATTTTTAAAACAAAATTTTAAAATTCCATAATTTATATTTTCAACAAAAAATTTCAAAAATTCTTCATTGATGATACGAAAAATTTGTATGGAAAAATAATAATAATAATTCATTTTAAAAAAATCGAATTTCTGGACAATTTTTTATGTTCAAAAATATCATTCACCTGCCAAAAAAAAATCTTCATGTTGAAATTTTTTTTTTAATTCGTGATTTGGAAAAAAAAACAAAATGAAAAAATTCAAATTCAGTTTCTGTTTCTTTTTTTTCATTTTTCATTTTGAAGAAATGATTAGTTCAAAATTATTATTATCATTTTCAAACAAAATTTTAGAATTTCATAATTTAATTTTATGAATTATTTTTTGAACATTAATTTTCTTTGTTTTTTAATATGAATGAATTCGTCATTTCTTCAAAGAGACAATTAAAGAAAAAAAAACTTTAGGTAAATTTTAAAAAGTTTTGAATTTTTTCATTTTGTGTTTTTTTTAAATCACCGTAAATGAAGAATTTTTGAAAATTTTTATCAATAATTCATCATGAAATTTTTCAATTTTTTTTTGTCATTTTGAAGAAATTATTATGAATTTATTCCTATGAAAAAAATAAGAAATTTTCAAAAAAATAATAATTCGATTTCAGAAAAATTTGAAAATTGTAATAATTGATTTTCGATAAAAGTTTTCAAAAATTCGTCGTTAAAGTAATCATTTAGAAATTTTTGTGAAAAATTCATTATCCAAAAAAAAAAACAAGCTAAAAAAATAGAAACTTTTTGAAATTTTTTAAACTTCAACCTTATTGTTTTTTCCAATTGTCATTTTGAAATTTCAAGTCTAAATAAACTAGAAAAGTTCAAAAATTTTCATAATTAATTTTTAATGAAAATTATCAAAAAATTCTCTTTATTGATTTTATTATTATTATTTTTTTTTTTTACAAAAGTGTAAGAAAATATTAATTTTTTAAATTGAAAATTCTAAATATTTTTTTAATCTATTTTTTTCAAAACTATAATAGGTAGCCTACTTTTGTCATTTCACAAAAACGAACGAATTCAGCCATTTGAAAAAATCTAGGTCGAATGATTGAATTTGAAATTCACCGGAATCATTTTCGTGAATAATTTTTATGAAAAAGAGAAATAATTTCACTTCAATAAAAACCAATTTCTTTTGTTTTGTTTTTAAATTTATAAATATAATTTACAAAAAAAAATCAAAAACTTTTCTTGATAAATTTTCGATAAAATTGATAAAAATTCTTTATTGGTAGATACCTAATTTCAAAAAAAAAAAAAAAAAAAAATTAAAATGAACATTTTTCTTTAATTTTTTTTATAGGTATGAATGAAATCATCATATTTCCTTCAAAAAGAAAATTGAAATAAAATAAAAAGTTTTTTGGAATTTTTTATCTATTTTTAAAAATTTATCATAAAATTTTTCATTTTTTTTTTTTTTTTTTTGGTAAAATAATTAGGTACAATATCATTTTTTAAATTAAAAAAGAAAAAGACATCAAAAAATTGATTTCTTTGAAGTGAATTATTCATGATTTCTATTTAAATTTTTTTTTTAATGTTTTGAAAAAATTTTATGAAAAAATCCACTCAAAAAAAAATTTTTTTTGATTTTTTTTTTAAATTTTAAATTTAAAAATATAATTTTACCCAAAAAAAATTATAATGAATTCTTGATTGAAATTTTCAAAAATTATTCGTTAATGACTTGAAATTTTATTCATTTCTATAAAAAAATACTCGTATAAGAAATGTTCAAAATAATAATAATACGATTCAGTTCAGTCATTGATTTTCAAAACTGTCATTTTGTAGTCTAAATATTTTCAAGGAAAAGTTCAAAAAATTTCATAATTCATTTTTAATAAAAATTTTCAAAAAACTTCCTTCGTTGATTTTATAATTTATTTAAATTGAAAAAAATTTAAAATAATTCTAAATTATTTTTTTAATAGATTTTTTTTTCAAAATCTTCAACGCCAATTCACAAAAATGAAATAGATTGGCTATTTGAAAAAATCTAGGTCAAATTACTGAATTTGAAATCCGCGGAATCATTTTCATCGGATTCTGACACTATCTTCTAGAATTCGAATTCTAGGTTTGTGAATTATTCGAACTACACGGTGACAATTGGTGCTATCTCAAAAATACCCTAATCCGATATTAAATTCGAGCTTTTACCCGAAATAGATTACCTACGAACGCACGGTTGAACTTTTCCTAGAAAAAATCACGATTACAACTTGATAAAGTTACCAAGGACCATATCTCCTAATAACATATTAATTTTATTAAAATCACACCTTTCATCCCTCCCTACATTAAACTTCCCAAAATTGAACGTATACGACCTGAGATTCATTATTTAATTTTTATAATGCATCATTGTCGAAAAACTAGGCCAATATACAAGCTAAAAAAAAATCAAAACCTTAGCATAGTGCACGCTGTTTATAAGCATACTCCAAGGTTATAGGAGTGAAACTATGGAAATATGAAAATTCGTCGAAACGACTAAATTAAAGGTTTATTTAGGTTAGTAAGATGGTATCGTGGAAAATACGCATAAACACGCGATTCTTCATCAGTCGATTGCTCGAATCATTGGTTACCAAAGAGATACGGTATTTAGGCCTTTCAAGAGACATGCTCATCTTTCGAATACCTCACATATTCCATTTTATCATCAACATGCAGATGCACCCATTCGTGATTTTTTTTTCTCTATACTCGACACTTGGACAGTGCTTAATAAGCGGAGAAAAAAATACCAACGTTTTCAATATAATTTCGTATTGTCCTAATACGACCTGCCAACCCAATAGGTATACATTGTAAAAAAAATTCAACCCGTGGCACTCTATTGAGTTGAATTTCGAGGTCACCGGTGCACTTCCGACGGATACGAGATAACGTAACGTTTCCATCTGACGGCGCATCGCGCGCGTCGTATTTCTAAAATCGGAATTTAATTAAACCGATGTCAACATCTGTGCATTTTGATTACAAACGACGTCACGCGGAAGGCAAAATTTATACGTTGAGTGAATTTTTTTCGTGGCCTTTTTTTTGGGGGAATATGACGAAAAACAACGCTGTTCTTCCGGATATTTACGAAGGGTGATAAAATTTAATTTAATATAAAGCGTAATCTTTTTATAACTCGTTCGTATAGTATCCTCGTTGTACTATACAAAGAAACCTTAGAATCGTTAACCCCCCCCCTCATCATATTGCCTCTTGTTGTGCTTAAAAAAACCGGTGAATTTTACAAACGTAATTATATACTTTTGGGTACGTCTCATATAACCCTGGTGCCTTTTTTTATCGCTTTAGTCGCCATGATACGTTGTTTGAAATGGAAATTGACTTCAGAATTAAACAAATGAATACGTGTCAAGTTTTATTACGTCGAAGTGAACTTTTACCTAATTCAAATAATAAGTTGATGAAAATTAATTTTGGAAACAAATTGGGGAAATATGTATTATTATATTAATATAAGTAAAAATGGTTGTCTTCAAATCGTTTTGAAAATTTTCAAAATTAATGAAAATTTTTCCAAAATTTAATTCGATTATTAGCTACAATACCTACCTCCTATTCAACTTCAATCAGAAAAACGTGTCAAATTTTATTCAAAAAAATTTTTGCCATAATTTTTTCACATTCTGTTGAAAAATCGTAAAAAAAAGTTGTTAAAAAACAATGTGACATAATATGGGCCTTGATAAAAGTAGAAAAATAATTTAAAAAATAGAAAATTTTGTTTCTGGAAAATTGAAAAAAAAAAATCATTTTGAAAAAGTAAAAAATCGTATTTTAAAAATTATTTTAAAAAATTAATCAAACATTCAAAAAATTATAAGTAAACCGTTTTTTAACAAAATCAAGAATCATTAACAAAAAATAGAATAGGCAAAAATTGTTCCCAAATAAAATTAAAAAATTAATTCAATAAAGTTTTGAAAAAATTTAAAAAATTGGTTTCATAACTAGACTTTATTAAATTCATTATCATTTTAAAACCGAACTTGAAAAGAATTCACTGCAGAATTTTTTTTAAAACATTTGTGGATAAAATTGATAATTTTTCAAATTGTAACTGGAAAAAAAATGAATACTCAATTTGCTATTTACCGAAATTCAAAAAAATAATTTTTCGAACATTAATTAAAAATAAAAAAATTGCTTTTGAACAATTAAAGAAAAATCATTTCAAATCGTATTTGATTTGATTTTTTTTTTTTTGTGAAATGGAAAAAAATACTGGGTGAAATTTTGTAAAAAATGGAGCAACCTGTGTTTGAACAAAATCAAAAAAAGAAAAAGAAATAGGTAGGCGAAAAAAATGGAACAACTTGTATGATATTTTGAAAAAATAAAAGGAAAAATTTGTTTTGGATCACGACTTTACAAAAACTCATTAAAAAATAAATAAGAAAAATTCACTGCTTGAAAAAAATCATTTTTTGTAATT
Organism: Balanococcus diminutus; assembly: GCA_959613365.1. Lineage (NCBI taxonomy): Eukaryota > Metazoa > Arthropoda > Insecta > Hemiptera > Pseudococcidae > Balanococcus > Balanococcus diminutus. Next base: position 44,387,280 of record OY390718.1, on the reverse strand, counting down.
TTTTCGTAAGATTAATACCTAACTAATTCAAATTATTAAAAAAAAAAAAAAAAAAAAAAAAAAACGATTTAGATAATAAACTTGAATAAAAATTTTTAAAAATTTTCGTTTACTGAAATTCCAAAAAATGAATTTTCAAATATAAAGAATAAATCAAAAAATTCAAAAAATAATAATAATGAAAGTTTTAAAAAATTGAATAAAAATTTTTTGGAACATTTTTCTTTTTCTTTCATCCAGATGAATTAATTTATTTTTTCAAATGAAATTTTATTGAAGGGAATCCTTACCTAGCTAAGTCTTTAAAATAATTATGTTTGATGATTTTTTTTAAATTTTACTCAGAATATTTTGAAATTCCACACAATTAATTTTTTGATAAAATTAATCAGAAATAACGAATTCTAAAAAGATATTTTTTCAATTTTTTAAAGTTTCTTTCTAAACAAAAATATGTAGTTAAGACTGTAATGTAAGTACAGAAATTTATTTTTGGGAAAAATTTAAAAATTATAAGTAGGTACATAAATTTATTATTTTAAAAACAAGATTAATTTGAAGAATCAAAAAAAAACTTGAGATATCAAAATTATTCACAATTTGTTGCGAAAAACTCCTGTACGAATCTTTAAGTTCGTCGATTACATAATCATTGAAAAATTCTTGCTGAATGCAACTTTCGCAAAAAAAAAAAAAAAAAAAACTGAACGTACTTATCATCATTAAATTACGCGACATAAACGTCCAAACGAATTTAAAAATTCAGTACTTTTCCATGATACTTGGTAAAAATTTATAGCAAAACGAAACTGCATTATTACATAATTATATTAATTTGAATTTTTTATATCACACGCACGAGATAATTTTCATTTCATTTTATATGAATGTGATCGGTTTTATGTAGTTGCCCTTGTCACGAAGAACAAAACACGAAAATGTAGGTATGCAAAATTTATCAAATTTATCTGGCGCAGTTCCGAAGTAAATAGACTCTGCATAAGTGAATGTCAGAATGTCTATATATACGAATTTTGAAGGCAAAATAATTTTTAAAATCAACTTCGATGGAATTGTTCAAAATTATTGAATTTAAAATACGTAGAATTGAAAAAAAAAATAGTATACTTGATAAGAATTTTTTTGAAAGAAAAATTCAAAAAATAAATTTTCTATCAAAAATTTAAAAAAATTCATTACGATAAAAAAAATTTCAAGACGAATATGGGATGAAAATATTAAAAATAATAAATTATTTCCAATGGAAAAATTTGAAAAAACAGTCAATAGAGAAAAAATTGATTGTGATAGGAAAACAATTCGAAAAAAAATTCAAAGAATAGACACTCGTTCAAAAAATACAAAAAATTTATTTTCAAATAAAATGATTATTTTCAAACAAAAATCCAACTAGAGGAAGCTGATTTACAGCTTTAGCCAAAATAATGGGTAAAAAATTCAATCTGTGGCGTTATAAATTCAACATCTTTATTCGTCTGCCTTCTTCACCAGGATTTCATTTCACTTCAAGAATCCATTTGGCGAGCCAATTGATGGAATTTACGACGTTGTGTTTTCTCAGACCTAAGTATACGTATATACTTTCATATGAGAAGCTTTTAGCGACTACTCGTGGCCAATAATTCTGTCACAAAAGTCCATTAATTGTACGTTCGAGTCAACTCGTCTCTTTTTCTCTATTGACTTTGGCACTGCTTTCAGTCACGCTAATCAAAACCTACACCTTAACCCTCCTCCCTCCACCGCCTCCGTAACCAAAGGGAGTGAAAATTTTACACATTCTTGAAACGTATACTCAACTTACGACGATATAAAGAAGAAAAGAAAAATCAATCATTGAAAAATTTAAAATCTCTCCAACGTTCGTACGAAGAATTTCGCGACGACGTCGACTGTACATTGGACACCTTTAAACGTGGTACAATGGTGAGATGAAGAGGAACCCAATGCAACGTGTACGTCTACGTACGTACGTACAAATAAGGCGCCCATATACCTACACTATTGAAATTGACCCCTTCTAACTAAACAATTATAATTCATTAACATTACAATTACCACGATGCCTGAAGCCTGAAGCTCGCAGGAGACATCGTCATACCCACCAACCTACAAATTTTTTCCTAATTAACTTTTATTTCTATTTACATGCTGAAATAAACATTTTTTCAAATGAAAATTTCTAATTGGTTCATATTAATACCGAGAAGGGAGATCGTGTTTCACGGCTGTTTTATCTAATTTAGGTTAATTATTTAATACTGGAATCGTGTTATGGAGTTGCATTATAACCGAGAGTATTATAATCGAGACCATAAAAAGGTATATCTATAGTAGGCCTACGTATAGCACAGCAGATGATTCGTCGCTATATAGTACACGCTGAAACGCTGATGAACCAATAATATACCTTCCTACCCACCGAGAAATTAACGAGGAAAAATTTTCATTTTAATCGGTGAGAGACAGAGATGGTTGGGATAGCTTTGCTTTGCGACAAATAACTTCGCAGTTCGCACTAGCTACTGACAAATTAGTGTTTTTAGGTTCCCTTAGGTTAGACAATGTTTGTTTGTCTTTTCAAACGAATTTCAAATCCCAAATTTTTCCCATTTACACGCCAAGCATTTTCACAAATGGAAAAATTGGAGCAGGAATTCCAATTCAACGTATATTTTTTAATAAGGAAACATCAACTCTTTTAGGTATTCGGAAAATTACGTAATGTTGGAAATTCTTGAAATGAAATTGTAAATTTTTATGTTTTCATAGGTATGATTTTTTTTTCAATTTTTTTATAACAAATTTCGAAGGATTTTCAGGGAATGTAACATAAATTTGAAATTTATAAAAGAGACGAAACCCATGTATATAAAATTGAAAAAAAACACATTATTTCACCAACAATGAATTTTTTGGATTGAAGCAAAATATTAACATTCGTTTTTAAAGAAAATAAAAATGAATTAATTTTTTTTAAATTTCAATTTTTTTTGAAATTAAAAAAAAGAGCTTTAAAGAAATCTATAAAAACATACTTATTTTTAAACAGTTTGCTTATACGTAAAATGCAAGTTTTTAAATTTTTGTTCAAAAACATTTTTTTTTTCAATTTTTTTTTTGAATTCATCTTGGAAACTTTTTTTATTATTTTTATCAACAGGTTTTTCTAAGTTTTAATTTTAAAAAATAGATCTATACCTAGGTAGATTTTTTCAATTTATTTGAAATCAGTCCTCTTCTTAATTTTTTTTTTTTTTTTTTGCTCAAAAGGATTTTGTTTACATTTTATTTTAAAGCGGTATTCTTCAATTTTTGTTAAAAAACATTTTTTTCAAAATTTTAGAATGATTTTTGCAATTTTGAAATTTTGCGAAAACTGTTTTCTTAATTTTGATTACATTTCATGCGAAAATGATTTTCTATTTTTTTTTTTTTACTTTTGGTAAAACTAGGTAAAACGTATCTAGGTAAATAAAATCTGAAAATGAAAATGATTTTAAAAAAAGAATAAAAATGTTTTTTAATTTAACTTGTAAAAAAATTTCAAAAAATTTATTTTTATTTAAATTTAAAAAATAAAAAATATTGATGAACAAAAATTGAAAGTCTACTTGCAATTTAATTATTAAAAAAGTAGGTATGTTTATGAATCAAATTTTGAAAACATCATATTCACATAAAATGTAGAAAAAAAATGAAGAAAGCATATTTTTAAACAAAAATCAAAGCATAGCTCTTATTTATAATAAAATTTGAACAAATTCCTCCCCCTCCCAAAAAAAAGTTTAAATTGAAAAAAAAATTAAAATGAAAAGGAGACTGATTTCAAATAATTTTTAAAATTTTAGAAAGTAGGCTTTCCAAAAAAATTAATTTCAAAGAGTGAAAAAAACATCACTTCCTAATACCTAATGAAAAAATTATTTGGGATTTAACAAAATTTGAAGTTTTTTTTTGGGTGGGGGGGGGGGGGGGGACAAGAAAAATGTATTTTTTGAACCAAATTTAAAAAATTAGGTATGTACTTGTCAAAAAAATTAATGAGAGGTAATTCTTCAACAAAATTAAAAAACACACTCACACAGAATAAAATTTGGACAAAAGACGTAGGTACCTATACTTACGTATAAAAAAATTGAAAATATTCTCTCAAAAAATTCAAATACCTAATTGCTTAGAAAAAAAAAATCAAAAAAGTTTGAAAAAATTATTTTTTTAAAAATGAATTCTCGCAACAAAGTACATACAAAAAAAGAGAATTATACCCATTTTTTTGCATTAAAATGGTTCTTTTTCAACGAAATTCTTTTAAAATTAAATTTTTAAAACATTTTTCAAAAAAAAATTTAAAAACAAAGTAAGGAATTGAAAATTATTTTGAAACACGACTTCTACAAAATGGAAAAAAATTTCCGAACAAAAATTGAAAAGTTGATTATAAAAATAAAATTTAAGTTGAATAAAATCTCTCAAAAGAAGCTAAAAATTAAAAAAAAATTAAACAAAATTTGGAAACATTTACTTATTCAAACAATTGAAAATATTGATTTACCTAAACAATATCTAGCTAATTGAAGAAAAAAAAATCTTGAACTAAAATTACATTTTTTAAGTCATATCGTCATTTTTTCAAACATTGTGACTAAGCACTTTGAATTTTTAATTAATTAATTAATTATAAATAAACGATTTGTTGAAAAATTCACTTTCAAACAATGAAAAAAATCAAT